>CM060097.1:4308072-4599158 GCA_030522485.1 Stenchaetothrips biformis | reverse complement strand
CAAGTCCTGCGTCGCCGCCATGTTTCACCGCGGAGGCAGGAGGCGGTGCAACGGAGTGGGTGTACCCCAAGGCCGGAGGTGTCCATCAAGAGCGGAGGTAGGCACGCTTGCAGTCTGGAAACCTTGGCTGCATTCAAGTTAAGGATTCTGACCCCATTCTGACTTGATTCTGATTTCTGACTCGTGATTGTGATTTTGGTCATTTAAGGCTTAAATATTAATAATTTTGATGGCACGGATACTTTCTCCCTCACAATTTGAAATGTGGAAAGCATGAAGATAGAATTGATTTGGAAACATTTAAGTATGAAAATCTTTCAGAATCAGAAAATTAGAGACAGGAAAATTGGTCAGAATCCTTAACTTGATACTAGCCCTTACAAAACTATTTTAAAGGCCTTACAAGGTTAAAGTAGCTTTCAGTATAAACAAAGTATTTTGAGCTTACCGGAAGCTTTAAAAGAAAATCGCAAGTTTACGAACTATTTCTTCGTATAACAAAGTAATTTAGTTTGTTATGTACGCTCAAAATACTTGCAAAGGTTTTAAGCGTGTGGCGAGGCGCAGGCGCGGATCCAGTGCGGCGAGGCACAGTGGGCCGGAAGCCGTCGAGGCGGTCAAAATCCCGGACGGTTTTTCAGCTTCAGAGTCGCTTAATGGGACTCGAACCGAACGTGTGGACCCCACCATTGGATTGTTCTCCTAACATAAGGAATCCACTGTTGTGGTCACACGTCCGATTCGAGTCCTCTTTAGCGACTCTGCAGCTCAAAACGCGTCTAGAGTTTTGGCCGTCTGAGCCGGTCTTCTAGCCCACCGTGCAAAAGGACAATTGGTCCTGTGGCCCACTGCGCGAGGGCAGAAAGGACAATAATCAGACCAATCATTAGTCTTCTGGCCCACTGTGCGCTGGGTCTCCTTCCTGCATCGGGAGTCCGCGGACACCTGATCTAAACCCCCTTCCCTTTCCAGGGGAACATGACCTGCGACGACAGCGACTGGAAGCTGACCATGGTGGGCACGATGAACAACGTGGGCCGCTTCTTCGGCATGCCCATCGCCGGCTTCGTGTCGGACCGCTTCGGCCGACGCACCATCCTGCTGGCCGGGCTGCTCATGGCGGGCATCATGGGCATGCTGCGCTCGTACGCCCCAGCTACTTCTTCTTCCTCGTGTTCGAGTTCCTGGACCCGCTGTTCAACGCGGGGCTGTACAGCGCCTCCTTCATCCTAGGTAAGGAAAGGAGTGGCGGTGTTGTTGCCGTCGTCGAGCCCGTGCCCGTGGCACCCTCTTTGATGTTGTCAAGGCTGCCGTCGCACAGTGGGCCAGAAGACCTGTAAAATAAAGAGTCGAACCGAACGTGTGACCCTACCGATGGATTGCGCCGCCTGTTTTGGCCGCGTGCGCCGGTCTTCTGGCCCACTGTACGTCGGGAGCACCTTCTTGATGTTGTTAAGGTTGCCGTCGAGGCCGTGACCCTGAGGCCGTGGCCCTTAGTTGTTGTTGTTGTTGTTAAGGTTGCCGTCGAGGCCGTGGCACTTGTTGTTATTGTTGTTGAGGTTGCCGTCGAGGCCGTGGCACCTTGTTGTTGTTGTTAAGGTTGCCGCGAGGCCGTGACACCTTGTTGTTATTGTTGTTAAGGTTGCCGTCGAGGCCGTGGCACCCTGTTGTTATTGTTGTTGAGGTTGCCGTCGAGGCCGTGGCACCTTGTTGACGGTCTCCTCCTTGTTGGCAGGCATGGAGCTGATGGGCCCGCAGATGCGCGTGCTGTTGGAGCGCCTTCACGCACTCCGTGTACGCCGTGGGCGAGGCCGTGCTGGGCGGCGTGGCCTGGGCGCTGCAGGACTGGCGGTGGATCCTCAGGGCCTTCTACGGGCCGGCCGTGCTGTCCATCGCAGTGCTCTGGTGGGTACACTGCGAGGCGCGTTTCGACCACTTCATCACACTCAATTACTATGCAGTTTTTTCGTGCATGGCTATGCACAGAAATGAGCATACGCGTGGAATGCACGAATTCGTGCGCACCAACGCACAGGGTGCTGCAAAACAATGCCCATTTTCATGATTAGCCTGCGCGAATTCGTCCATTTCAAAACGTATGCAAAGCTATGTACAGAAAACAATTAGTAATTCAGTGTTATAGCAAGCCGGTCGGGGAAAGCAAAACTCACACAGAATCCAAGCAAAACAAACCTGTTTTTCCGCCGACGCGGCGGGCAGTGTTGCTGCACGAGTCGGAAAAATGCGCAAAAATGCTCAAAAATGCCCAGGATAGACCACTTTACCAGTGTCATGCCAACCTCCAGCATGTTTACTAGGTAGTATATATGCTTTGATCCCGAGAAAGTTGCCCATAGCAGGCAGGCTGAGGTTCAAGTTCAAGTTAGGGGTGCTAACATAAAGCCTTGGCTTGGCCTCACATCCGTGGTAACCTTTTCGACACTGGTGCATTGTGTGAAGTTTGGTCTCTTTATGCGGCCACTCTGAGGACGGGATTCGAACCCGCATCCCGTGGCTGCTGACAACCATCATGCCGGTCTCCTTATTCATAGCGAGTTACTGCCGCGCATGGCCCTTAGCTACAGTTGGTGGGAACATGACCGCGGCGGCCCACAGTGGGCCAGAAGACCGGTGGACGTGGCCAAAAACTCTAGACGCGTTTTGAGCTCCACAGACGGTAAACAGGACTCGAACTGAACGTGTGACCCCACCAACGGATTCCTCGTTCGGAGAGCAGTTCACTGGAGGGGTCACACGTTCGGTTGGAGTCCCATTTAGCGACTCTGGAGCTCAAAACGCGTCCAGAGTTTTGTCCGCCTCCACCGATTCTTCTGGCCCACTGTGCCCCGGGCGCTCCGATACTGGAGAAGGGGTAGCGGGGTGGCCACTGGTTGTGTCAACAGCGTCACGCGCTGGTGCGCTGGTCTGGGCGCGCCTCGCCTCACGAGCCAATTCATTAGCTTGAGAGCTCGGGCCTGCCCTGCCCTGCCCTAGGCCATCCCCCCTCCCCCTCCCGCCCGGCCGGCCGGTCCTACAACGAGCGCGTCTCGGCCTTGCTTTGTCTTGTCGGCCTGCTCTCCGCGCCGCCACCTCATGACGCCCATGTGCCTCATAACTTTGGCCTCATGAAGGCCTCAACTTAACTGAACGAACTATAGAAATGACGAAGAGGGTTGCGGCTCGGGACGAGCAGGGAGCAGCCGGCTGATCTCGCTCAGCGTTTGGTCGCTCTATCTCTCTCGCACCCATGGGGCATTTCGTGTGGGTGCGAGAGAGAAAGGGCGACGACAACGAGGGAGTGAGTGGCCGCCGTGGTCCTGTCGTGACGCTGCGCCGTGCGCCCAGAGAGACGCAATCTTATCTGGCGCTGTTATTTGCGTGACGCTTTTCACCGACACCGTTTTCTGCCCTCTGCCCATTATTATTCAAACGCGCAGCACAGTGGGTCAGAAGACCGGGCGCATGCGGCCAAAACTCTAGACGGGGTTAGAGCTCTAGAGTCGCCAAATTGACCGGAACCGAACGTGTGACCCCACCGATGGATTGCTCTCCGGACGAGGAATCCATTGCTGGAGTCACACGATCGCTGCGAGTCCTGTTCAGCGACCCCAGAGCTCTAAACGTGTCTAGTGTTTTGGCCGCCCGCGCCGGCCTTCTGGCCCGCTGCGCGCGGTTGGCGCTGTTTGCGATGTCAGCGCGCTGACGGCCGTCTGTTTGTCTGGCAGGATCCTTCCGGAGTCCGTGCGATGGCTGTGCTCCAAGGGCCGCACCAAGGAGGCGCGCGCCATCATCCGCCGCGCCGCCGTCATGAACAAGATGCCCACCAAGCAGCTGGACCTGGAGGAGATGCAGGCCAGCATCGCGGAGGAGGTAACGCCTCGCCGTCCAGTCGATGGCGGATCCAGAGACGGGTTCAGGCGCAAGCGATGCACAGTGGGCCAGAAGACCGGTGGTAGAAGCGGTGAAATCCCGGGCGCCTTTCGAGCTCTAGAGCCGCTAAATGAGACTCGAACCGAACGTGCGACCCCACCAATGGATTGTTCTTCGAACGAGGAATCCATTGGTCGGGTCACACGTTCGGGTCGAGTTCTGTTCAGCGACTCTGGTGCTCAAAACGCGTCTAGAGTTTTTGCCGCCTGAGCTGGTCTTCCGGCCCACTGTGCAACGTTTTGCCTGCCATCTTTTTGGATCTAAGCCTCCCTACTCGTCCCTTGTCCCTCCCCGGCTGCTCGGTGACGAGACTAATATCCGTTCCCTCCCAGGCCAAGGCCTAGAAAGCGTTCAAGGACGACTACAAAGAGGACACGCCCTCGACGTACTGGGCGCTGAAGGAGACGTTCAAATCCAAGATTCTGCTGGTCCGCCTGCTGACGTGCTCCTTCTGCTGGATGACCAACACCTTCGTGTTACTACGGCTGTCGCTCAACTCGGTGGCCGTGGCGGGCAACCTGTACCTCAACTTCATGCTGGTGTGCTTGGTGGAGGTGCCGGCCGGGCTCGTCACGTGGCTGCTCATGGAGCGGGTGGGCCGGGCGCGCCTCCATGTGCTCCTCGCTAGTGCTCTCCGGCGTGGCCTGCGTCGCCTTCATCTTCATCCCGGACTCTGGCGGTGAGCCCTCTCAAAGCAAGCCTTCCAGCACTGCTCTCGTCGCGAGGGGGCAACAACTTACTATGTTTGGGGACACAAGATTTCTTCATGGAAGAGATTTTGCAAGATTTCGACCGATTTTACGCGCAAAATTTGCTTGTTTATTGCCTTATTCGGGGGAAGATTTCCGATTTCCAGAGATTTCTGGCGCTCAAGGGGGCACATGATTTCTTGAGTGGTTGCCCCCTCGTCTCGTCGCCTGTCTCTCTCGCACTCATGAGGCATCTCGTACACTCTAAAAAGTCTACGAAGAAAATGAAGGCTTTCTAGAATTGTTTCGTATTACGAAAGTGTTTTCTTTATTATACGAAGCATTTCTTCGCAGATTTTACAATGCCTTCGTTTTCTTCGCATTACGAAGCGATCGGAAGCGATGCTTCGTAGACTTTTTTTTTACTGTGTACAGTCTCGAGAGACGGACAGGGCGATTAAAACGACTCTCGGAATCAGCCTGCTCGACAGGCTTTCGCCGCTGTCTCTCTCGCTCACTTACGGACCGCCCCACGAGTGTGAGAGAGACAGAGTGATGAGAGCAGTGTCAGAGTCAGCCAGCCGGCGCATCACTCGAGTCGAAGGCCTGTAGCGCCTGTGAGGTAGGCCACAGATCCGTCCTGCAACACACCGCTGTGGAGACGGTGGCCTACCTTGCGCCTGTCGTCTTCACAGGGGCGAGATAGGCCACCGTCTCCACAGCCGCGTGTTGCGGGACGGAACCTTGGCCTACCTCACAGGCGCCACAGGCCTCCAAGTCAGCAGGCTGGAAGTCTGGATGGCCGGCAATCTACTCGTTTGTAGCATGTGCGGCCACAACGTGGCAGTAGCCTCAGGCTGGGAGTCGCACAATGGGCCAGAGGACCAGCCAGCGTAGGCGAGGCGGCCAAAACTCCTGGCGCGTTTTGAGCTCCAGAGTCGCTAAAGAGGACTCGGCCCGAACGCGTGATCCCACCAATGGATTCCTCGTCCGAAGAGCAATCCATTGGTGGGGTCACACGTTCGGCTCCAGTCCCATTGAGCGCCTCTAAAGCTCAAAACACGTCCGGGATTTTGACCGCCTCGGAACAGTCTTCTGGCCCACTGAGAGTCGTTCATTTTCGTACCTCACAGGCATGGAACGCCTTTTGACCATGCTCCGGCGCTCCTTTGTTGCAGGGCTTGTGTGGGTGCGCATCGCCACGTACCTGGTGGGCAAGTTCGGCATCACGGTGTCGTACACCGTGCTGTACGTGCTGACGGCCGAGCTGTTCCCCACCAACGTGCGCCACTCGCTGTTCGCCCTCTGCTCCATGATCGGCCGCCTCGGCTCCGTCATCGCGCCGCAGACGAGACTCCTCGTGAGTACAACAGCGTTTTTAGTTTTCTCCCCAAACCACTGTGTGTCGCACACAGGCCCAGGCCGTTTTGAGCTCCAGGGGCGCTACATGGGACTCGAACCGAACGTGTGACCCCATCCATGGATTGCTCTCCGAACGAGGAATCCATATGTGGGGTCACACGCTCGGTTCGAGTCTCAGTTAGCGACTCTGGCGCTTAAAACGCGTCAGGAATTTTGGCCGCCTGCGCCGGTCTTTTGGCCCACTGTGTTCCGCGTCGCCGGTTGTCTTGACGGTGTGGTTGTCCTTGCCGCAGGCGCGCCTGATGGAGTCCTTGCCCATGATCCTGTTCGGCTCCATGTCGCTGGCCAGCGGGCTGCTGGCACTCGTGTTCCCCGAGACGCACAACACCAAGCTGCCGGACAACATCGAGGAGGCCGAGAACATCGGCAAGCCCGGCAAGAAGGGCGACGCGCCGGCGGCCAACGGCGGCAGCGGCGGCGGCCTGGCGGGCGTCGTGGTGGACGACCTCAAGGGCGGCGCCGTGCCCGTCAAGAAGACCTCGGTGGCGGCGAGGCCGACCAGGGTCTCAGTCACCGGCAGGAACAAGAAGACGTCCGTGTGCAGCCTCGGCTCCGTGCAGGTCACGGTGCCGGAGAAGAGCAGCTCGCCGACGCCGGCCTCGTCGCCCACCAGCCCCACCGGGCCCACCAGCCCCACCGGGCCCACCAGCCCCACCGGGCCCACCAGCCCCACGAGCCCCGCGGCCGCGACGCCCTCGGCCGAGCCCGAGACTGTGACTGTGCACCTGTGAACAACCTGCCAACACCTGTAAGGAACACGTGCAGGCTAACTATCGTTGTACATTTTTGTGTGATTTTGACAACGTGGCAGCCAGTTGTCGGTGCACAGTGGGCCAGACGAACGGCGCAGGCGGTCAAAATTCCAGACGCGTTTTGAGCTCCTGAGTCGCTAAAATGGGACTCGAAACGAACGTGTGACCCCACCAATGGATTGCTCTCTGATCGAGGAATTCATTGGTGGGGTCACGTCACACGTTCGGTTCAAATCCCATTTAGTGACTCTGGAGCTAAAAACCTGTCAGGGATTTTGACCGCCTGCGGCCCACTGTGCGTTGTGACGCCATATGTTTGTTCCTCAGCAGCGAACGCCATGTGTTTATTTTTGAATCAAGTGCTTCCTAGAAGGCTCTTCTGTATTTTTTGAAAGACGGGCCTCTGGAACTGTTTCTGTTACAACTCACACTTAGAGTTTGTTACAGAAGACGTTTCAGTTTAGCATGAGAGTGTGAGCGCTGGTTGAGTTAACATTGACAAGCTTTATTGCCTTCTTTTAGTATTTATTGACCAAGCAATAACCTCCCCAGTCCTTGTTGGACTGATATGATCCATGTACATTTGTGGCTTGAATAGCACAGATGAATTTCACCATTATTTCAAACAATTTTGTAAAGTTTTGCTCAAGTGTCTTGGATGCTTATCATTTTAATAGAAGTGTTTCTGTGATTATTTGACGATGCATCATCCTGTGTACAGATGCATGAAAGGTTGCGTGAGTGTAAGTGACTTCCCCTTCTGTCTGTCGAGTTTTTGAAGTGTTATTTTTTCCTGTGTGAGTGGAAACTTGAGGTAGGGCAAGTGCCCAAATCCAAGGTGACAACGTAGTAGTTATCCTCGTGTGATGTTTTCTCAGGAGCCTTTCATGGGAAGGCCCGGCATAAGGAACAGTATTGTTAACTCTGATGTTGCTTATGCGTTTTTGGATAATATTTTGACATTCCTGACATGTATGTTATAGAGCTCAGACCCATGTGATATTTGTATATTTATTTTTTTGTCATGTAATGAATCTGCTGTGTGTGTACTTATGCATATTACTAAAAATATTTTTTAATGAAGTTTTAATCTTGTGTGCTTATTGTTCTTTATTTGATGTTTTCATACCTCATTACCAACACCACCAAGGCCTCAAGTCCCTCTGAAACCTAATGGTCATTCCCCCTGTTATTCTAGCAAGCACCCCACACAGGAGCAAGATAAATGACTCACAATGTTTCATGAATAAACGTCTCTTATTTCACAATTTCACAGAAATAAAACATGGAATACAGTTTCAACACAAGAGTGGAACATTTTAAAGGAATGCTTCCATAAACAATTGAAAGTAAAAGATAATAATATTGTTACACAGTCACTATCAAAGTACACACATTTTCCTTATGTTCATACATACTGTACATTCAAAACACAACATCAATGAAGAAGTATTTTCTTGCAGTACTTTACTCACTAACAAGACAGTACACATTCAATTTGAACTGAAAAGAAAATCTTTGTTTGGAGCCAACAAAACAGTTGCACTATTTTGAAAACTTCTCACTCACTACTCAAAATTTAAAAAAAAAAATGTAAATGGAGGAACAATGATTGTCATGATAGTGTCAGTTTCATAGATTGCATTACTGTTAACATTCTTTGAGATAACACAATCGGTAGATCTGACAGATGCACTACTTGCCACAAAATTCCACCGACTTTCAGGGTAAAACATCAAATTATGTCTACAAAATCATAAGGACTCTTTGAATACAACTTCAAAGAGTAGCACATAACTGAGTCACCTTTTACGTAACACACTGATCTCAAACACCAAATGTGCGCATTTTATATGAAACAAAAATTTGATGAGTGACAACTTGAATGGCTCAAACAAAAAGTGTTTGTTGGCCGCTGAGAAAAGTTTGTGCAAGTAAGCCCCTTGAAAAATCAATCAAAACAAACAAAGAAAGGCGATGAAGTAGAGGATTAATATGTTGAAACAAAGTCTGAAACTGAATGGAGCCAAGACCACACACAGGTCTGATAATTCAAGGCAGTGTTGGACAAACTGAATAAATGAGTAACTATGAGACCAGAGTCATGATGTAACCAAGCACCAATTTGTACCTAAACGACAATCCATTTTAAATTTGGATCATCATTTCAACCACAAAATTTATCCTTAACAATCTGAGTGCTATGGTGTGGTCATTCACCTGTTATTGTTTCATCAGTGAATAATTTACAATAAAATATACCTACAATCATCTCAGTAACGCTTTTGGGTCCTGATTAGTACAAAAAATAAGAACTATGCTGCAAAATTAACATTCTCCTGCCACTCGCCATACATAAAGCCAATTAATTGTCATCACAATCTTCACTTGAAGTAACATCATACTGGTTGCGTTTAAAATCAAATTTAAAACATTGCTTTCCCATGTTTCAAAACTTTGATTATAAAATAAGTAGAGTATTTCTGAGAAAGTTTCCTAAAATATATATGTTACAACACAACATTAATAATCCTTAATTTCATTCATTCACTAATCAACATTTAAAATGAATACACTTATGTACAATAGAATAATTATAAATATCTTACGAGCCACCATACTAACAATGAGGCTGTGCAGAACAGTCGGGTAGCATTCACAAAATTAATTATGAAACGGAATTCACATTGTCAAGACATCACATTTGCTAGAGGTAAACTAAAATGACAACTGTCTGACATCCTTGCCCAATAATCAACAGTAGCTTTTCAATGGGGAAGGCACTTTCTCCTAAACAAGTTTGAACCTTTAAAATGAGACCTTAGTACCTTCAGTAAGCCTCACACAAACCTAACTCACAGATCAAAATGAAAAAGAGCTTGTTTTGTCAATCGTTGATGGAACATTTTATTACTGTCTCATGCCCGCTCTTTTTCTTTCTCCCCTGCCAGTGGCTTTGCTTTTATTTTGATCCCGAAATTATCTATAGAAGCTAATTCATTATCACATCATTTTTAATCATTTTTTTTCTCACGTTGGGAAGTATGGGTGTGTCCACAAGCTGAGTTGTAAATTGGAAACCAGAGAGTCATAAACAAACAATCCATCTGAAGATTTGTTACTTACTCTCATACATATCAATAAATAAATAAATAAATAAATAAGATAGATAGATAGATAAATAAATAAATAAATAGGTCAAAGTGTTGACATCACATATAAAGGGTAAATCAAACAGTCCATAAGAGTACCCGGTGACTTATTTTCTTTCAAACCCTGAAGAGAGTTTCACTAATCATGTGTTAGTGAACTCTATAACGATACGGAGCAAACATGCCCAACCCACCTTTTGAAGAAAGACTCAGCTGTCAACAATATGCAAGAAAAAACTAAAAATACCCACGAAAAAAGAAATTTATATTGTATCACAATCAAATCAAGATAACCATTTACATAACACTATTCTTGGGATTATATTCTGCAAGGAAGACTATCTACAAACACTTACTAAACTTGTTACCTTGGAATTACTAAAGAATACTAAGGGCCATAACCATATTTGGGGTTCACCTTGGTAACACAACAATTACGTTTTAATTTGGCGCCACTCATGAAAACTTCTATCTCAAGCAAATAGGAAATCACAAGCTACTCTTTAAAGGTCAACATCAAAACAATACAACTGCAGTCATTCAAGATAAATACCTCAATTAGAACTTTGTTTGAATTAAGCAGAACTTCGTTTTCACATTTAAACAACTCATCTTCAAAAATACTATTTGGGAAACATCAAATATCTATTTACAATACATTTATGTATATTTTACATTACCATGGTTTGGTAAAATCAAAAGATTAGGACTTTTAATTTACCTACATGAGGCACATCATCAAAATTCTGCTCATAGCAGTTAAGTATTGCTGGGTTGGTCCAAGCATGGTCCTTGATGGCATGCGCTACACAGGAGTTTCATGGTCCGTTTCTTCTATCCTGCCTAGGCGCCATGCATTGGGATCCGTTGCTGAAACAGCCAAGATATTTAATTCATTGAAAAGGAAATAGATACATAAAAATACAGTAGCATCTGGGGAAGCTGACAGGTAGATTAAGGATTGGCCCAATGACAATTGAAAGGATGAGGAATGTACCTTCCAGGTACCTCAAGAGGTGTTGGCTTTTATCTTAATAAATCTCCGATGCAGGAATAGCAGAGGGAAGCAAACTCTTGTTAGACAAATTAATTAACACAACACCCATTCAATGTTTTCCTTTCTTGCAAAATAGATTTGGGACATGCTAGGACACGACTTAACATTGGACGACAATGATGATCCGTTATGAACAGAAATAGACAACCATGCACATAACTTAAACAATTGGTAGCATGCTGGAGGAAAACGAAGGATGGCCAAGCAATAAGCAAAAAGAGCCATGCAGTCAACACATTCAAGGCCAATTTTTAAAGTGGGACTTAAGGTGATGGAGGACAAACCATGCAGATCCAATTTTTTATTCAGAGATGGTGTCAATAGTTCAGAAGATCAGCAGGGGAGTGCGGCTAGACTCAGACAATATTGTGTGATTTTAGCAATGTATGCATAAATGATTTATAGACTTGAAAATCTTAATTAATTCCTGAATGAAAATCAAAGTTATCACATATGAACTAATATGCCATGTAGAGTATTGAAAGCACAGGGAAGACTTAGTTTTTTTTTTATTTTGAGAGACAGCGTTCATTTAACAATTTTGCCCCAGTGATAGCGTTGCTTCATCTGCTACAGCACATGTGTATGAGAAGAAAGACTACGAAAAAGACAAGAAGGACCTGAAATCAAAGAAAGTCAGGAGAAAGCATACCTCAGACAAAGAGAAAGAAGGTGCAGAGAATGCTGACAAGGAAAACAAAATATGCTTGATAGCAAATCTCATTAAATATGCTTGAGATGACCATTTTCAGCAATTTTGCACATTTCTACATGTTTTTTTTAACAGAGACATAGTAACAGTGTCCAATTCTCTGTGAGAGGAACTTGGTCAAGAGAAAGAAGAATATTGGTGGCAAATTGTAAGTTTACATAAAGTAGAATGAAATAAGCCATGATACTTATTACAGGAGAGATAACTATCAAGCATTTCAGTCCAGGAGCAATATATTACAGTACTAGTGAGAGAGAAGGAGATAAAAGACAAAAACACACATTAGAACGGTACACATAAAGAGAAGACACACACACAAAAGAGAAGAAATTGAAAGCCTAAATTCTGTAGTAAATCGGTTGCTGCTCATTTCAGATAAAAAATCAATTACAGAAGTAAAAATGTTTGAACAACTTTAACAGTAGATTGTGATGTTTCAATGGAAGCAGTGTAGTATTAAAGTGAATCATTCTGTCATAATGTGCAAATGTGTTGATGCAACCAACAAGGGCAAAAGATAGTAATGGTGCAAATGTGATCCAGTCCAACAAGCAAGTCTGCAGGAGGTCAAAGTCTGCTTCCCTGCGGTATGACTAGATGCAAGTGAATGGACCTTGTACCATGCTACTACATTACACTGCAATGGGCAGTAAGATTGATCACTTACCACAGTAATAGTATTTAATCCTAGGCACACCTAATCAAACAGAAACCAACGGGTAATGCAAATTACTTTCAGAAAAAATAATGTTTTAGGCATCAGATTGGTCCTCTTGTGTAAAAGTGAGATTTGAGGACATTCGTTTACTGCCATTGTCTCTTTTAAAAGGGAGAGTGTGAAAGAGACTTATGGTATAATGAAAATTAAAGGCTGTCAGGTCAATAAGCTAAACACCTTGACTGATATAAGATAGGGTTGTGTACAAAACATGGTACCAAGGATAAAATGTCAATGTTTATTCACAAGTTAGACCCTCAGATAGAAAATCAATAAAAGTGAAAACTACGAACTGGAGACTATCTGCATTATGCAATGGTCCTCTATGACTTATTGGCGCGTTCCCGCATTAAGATTACAAATTTTCAGACTTGTGGGCAAGAGCATAACTTTCCCTTGAAACCAAAGGAGTAAAACCTCTGAAGAACTTAATTATTTAGAAAAAAAAAAAGCGTAGCAGATTTTTTCATGCCAATTAGCCATCTGTGTCCCATATTTACATGCATAAATGAGAGCCACCCAGTAGACCTCTCCTTACTCAGTTGACATGCTGAAAAAACATTTACAGGACATTCCACTTTATCGATTTTGAATAAGATGCATTCAGATTAACATCAATTTCAAGGTAAAATTGATGTGAGTACAATCATTAAGGTATTTTACAAACTATAAATAAATACTTTAAAAACTTAAATATCGCATGATTCCCTCTTCACTTCCTAATGCCAAGCTTTTCTTGAGATTTCAGGAGTAAGCATCACCAAAGAAAAGTAGTAGGTTATAGTGATTCATTTGTACCTTGAGATGAGTATTATTGACTAGAGATTAAAAGTTAACAACTGTTGACACACAATAACCTCCTTCATTAGACATGATTGCACTGAAAAATCACACAGAACGAGGGATTCTCATTTGATCTAATAATTGTTTCCGAGCATTGGTATAAGATTACTTAGGATTAGAATACTAATAAAACAGCTTAATACTAAAAAGTCTCAGTTATTGTTAAAAATTTCACAGAAAAAATTGAAATAAATGCAAATTTCATTTTAACAAACTAAAATTGTGAGCAAAATCTGAATCATTTAATTGGAGCTGATTGCTGATAATTTGGGAAATGTGAGAAATACTTAGGGTTCAGTCTTAGAAATAATGAAAAAGGGAGAGCTGTGCTTTTGAAATGAAGCACACATAGAGTAAAAACATTCAAAAGCTATGATATCGAGATAAAAGTGATTGGAAGTTACAAAAGCAGCTTATTACGAACCACTCAGTCAAAAGTTCTTGACTCCATGACATTATCAGTCAACATTTCTTATCTCAAAATACAGTCTTGGTTCTACAAAAATTCTAAGTGTATTCAACATGGAACAACTGTAAAAACGTAGGGCGTAATAGTGAAAAAGTGTAGGTTCAAGGTACTAAAAATTGGCTTCTGAGGTTCATATCCAGGGTAAAGAAAACTGTGTGATAGCACAAAATGTAACTGAAGTCACCTCCTCTGAGCTTAAATCAAGGCAGATCATTCTGATTCTGGTCAGCAAGCTCCAGCTTGCACTCTGACATTTCAGCAGCTTTTGCCTTTGCCACTGCAGCAGCAACAGCATCACGCTGGGTGCGGAGGGCCAGGAGTTGTGTTGATCGCAGGGGGTCAGCACTAGACAACAGGGGGTCATGCTCACACACAAAGCCCTCATCTATAACAAAAAAAACCAACAAAAACAAATAAAAGAAAATACAAAGCAGTGAAAAACCAAGAAGAGGGGTGTTCTAAAAATAAGATGAAGAAACAAAACATCAAAGTGAAAAAATACACTAGGCTGTGCCAAAAACATTTAACCTTAAATGGAAGACCACAACTGGGTATGTCCACTTGGTCCAAGAAAAGAGGTCAGAAAAATGTTGCCAATCCCAAATCAACTCAAAGGCAGTCTTGAGGAGAGGCATCTCCATATGCAGTTCATGGGTAACAGATATATAGGAACAGTGGCAACAATTTTCAAAAAACATGCATTTAACCTGCAATGAATAGTCCTAAGTTGAGTTCGAACTTGCTGAGTTAAGTTTCTTGCTCTTTTATGTCAAGCAAAGCACGAGCCAGATGTGTGATTCATACATGTATGTGCATCCATAAAAAGGAGCTAAACAAAATACATGAAAAATGTGATTGCAACCATAGAAGTCAATCATTACGTTGTAAATTTAAAATAAACCCCACAACAATACAATGGAATATGGCTCAAGCCATAAAAAGAATCATATACAATGATTTATATCAACAGGACAGCACAAAAGCAATTAGCAAAGAAACTCAAAGCATAAAAACAAAAAGAATCAAAAATGAAGAAACAAATTTCTTATGGAAGATAAAATAAGGACAAACGGCAGTTCCATAAACCTAATTCAGTTTCTGACTTGAAATAAAAGGGACATCTCCAAAGATACCAAGGCACCACTGCATTTGTTGAAGAATGTAAAATGTGACATCCTAAATTAAGGAAGACACCGCGATTCGTTTACAACCACATTGATTATACCAATTGATATAAAAAACAAAGTGTTAGAGGAATGTTTACAAGAGATCAAAGTTTTGATATTCATTCCAACTTTGTTGGAACTCACCTTGAAGCTGTCGGTTGATAAGTGCCGTTATTCCGGGGCCATCCCCGCTCTTCTTGACAATTAACATCGGCTTTTCTTCTCCCGCTTCTTCAAGACTATTGGGCAGGTGTCCGTTTACACTGGCTGCCATTGTCTCGTTTACCTGGAAGAAAAAAGTAAACCCATGAATATCATCAACATCATTCATCCAATTATTTTGAGATAAGAAATGAAAACAAGAAAAAGTCATGTTAGAAAGCTCAGTGCCAGCAGTGGTTGTCATTTCAAGATAATGCAAAGCTCATGATGCATGACGGTTTGGTTTGGCTTCAATTGGAAATTGTTTTTATGTGTGATGATGAGGGAAGAATACCAGTATTAACTGGTAGACCTTGTAAAGCTCAATCATTCAACATTATGCACAAAATGCCGGTGTGTATCTGTTATCTTGATTGCTTAGGAAAAGTTAATTAAAGCTGAGTGTAGCAAGCTCAAATGAATAAAGCTAACAATATTGTGGTATACAAAACAAGAAAGCAATTGGACCAGACCGACAAAACTGCACTGTCCTCATCAACAGACGTGCCAACTACAGGAATCTGAAACAACAAGCACACACGCCACACTCACGTAATAATCCAATTTCAACCAGAATTATAAGAAGCATTCCAAGCCTAAAAAGTCTCTACTTCAGGGAACAATGACTTCTCTTTTCATTTAACTTCATGTATAGAGACAACTGATTACTTTTTATTCAATTTTAGAGCATATTAAATAACCACCTTTATGCAATAAACCAATAACCAGAAAAACACATTCACCATTTTACAATTTAAAGAGGTCAGGATAGCATATGAAACATACTTTAATTTTAGAAATATTCTCAAACCATTGAATCTACACCCAAGTATTTCCACTCAAATGAGAGAGATTCAAGGACACCAAAATATAACAGCAGAACTTGCTCCTAAGTTTAGTCTCTTCAACATCTACATAAACATGCAGTTTGTACATTCAAATTAGATAACTTTAACCATTGCCTACATTCAACAACAAAAACTAGAGACAAAACTAACGGCAAACTCAAAACGACCGAACACCACAGTTGGTACACAGTTCTCTTTGAGATTTTCCACTTTATGCAAACAATAACAACATTTCAAAGGACTCACCTGCATGAGCTTCTTTACAACATCCCTGCCCAGAATATGGTCAAACACTGCTTGTAAAAAAGAGTCTGTTATGATTGTTAACTTGAGTTTATCTCGATGCCACAACAAAATACGAGAGTCTTCCATCGCAGTCACTGAGACCTACAAGAAGAAAAGGATAGTGGCAAACAGAATTGAAATATGATTGTTTTATTCAAATGTATCGATTTACAATACCATACTGACCTGGAAATATTCATCAGTGGACACCCCAAACCACTCCGGTGAATCCAGAAACTGATGAGGGAACACAATGTGCAAGGCACGAAAGTTTTGAGAAACAACCAGCCTAAAACATTCAAAATTTTGTATGATAATCAAATGACCATGCCACACACGTGCTCATAAACGCAGCGCTTACTCACTTGCCAGACAGAACGAGAGAAAGGGAATCTACTTTGGTGACCTTCTCCTGCGCATAAACTTCTTGATACTTCAGTTGGCGGATCATCTTCATGCAGCTCAACACCTTTTTGAACTGGTGCCTCGACACCTTCAAAGGTTGAAAAAGGGCCGCATACACCTGCAACAAACAATTTCATTCCATCAGAAAAGGACACAGCGAGCGGAGGAACCTGACTTGGCGAGCTGGGACATAAAACCACGACACCCGCAATTCCCACACCAGGTCCACAGTTTCTATCACTTAACCCTCCTCCTCCTACCCTCGCTGCAGGCTGTTTCCGAGCGGGGCGTCCTGTCGGTCTGTCTCTCTCGGACCCGAACGCGACGCTCCATGAGTGAGAGAGAGAGAGAGAGAGAAACCACCCGCTGGACCGAGCTGGACGCAGCGCCACTAACCCTTGCCGATTTACGGGCGGGCAAGGGCCGAAGGGCCAGCCACTCCGGCAAACTTGTTTGGAGAGGCTTGCACAGTGGGCCAGAAGACCGGCGCACGCGGCTAAAACCGTAGACGCGTTTTGAGCTCCAGAGGCGCTTGGACTCGAACCGAACGTTTGACCCCACCAACGAATTGCTCTCCGAACGAGGAATCCATTGGTGGGGTCACACGCTCAGTTCGAGTTCCACAGTGACTCCTGGAGCTCAAAGCGCGTTCACAGTGTTGGCCGCCTGCGCCGGTCTTCTGGCCCACTGTGGCTCGCCAAGCACACCCCGCGTTTAAGTGTTTCCCAATGCCGGGGAAAGGCACACAGCGAGGATGGCGGAGTCGAAGGTGAAGGTGTAAACGAGAGAGACAGTGTGTCTGTACGAGGCGGGAACGAAAGAGGGGTGGGGTTGAGGCAGGCGCGGGTGAGGGTATAGATAGGCTTAAGGGCATGGCACCGCGGGTAGGTAGGCCATGAATAATCCAAATCGATTTTTCACCTGCCCGTTCCCACACAGACGCCCTTGTCGAACACAAAGTTCAACTCAGTCAGTCCCGAGGACTCTATCCCGAGTCAGTCCACCGAGCCCACCCCGGCCAGGCCTGGAGCCCAGCCTAGGGGCAGGCCTAGGGTCTGCCTTGGGCCGGCCGGCGGTCCCTAGCCGAGGGGGAAACGACTCCGGTTATCCGGTGTACAGCAAATTGGTAATCCGTAGTCCTAATAACCACAAATTTCGAAGTAATCCGGGGAAATCCTGAGGTAATCCGGGGGAAATTGTGAGGTAATCCGGGGTAATCCGGCGTAATCCAATGGTAATCCGGGAAATTTTTCGATGTTATCTGGAGGTAATCCGCGGGTTATTCGGGGTAATCCCTATCCGATGCACACAAAATTTCTCAGTCGTTTCCCCCTCGTCCCTGGCACACGGCACGCCCCCTGGCCCCCTGCACACAGTGGGCAAGAAGACCGTTCGAGGCGACAAAAACTCTGGACGCGTTTTGAGCTCCAGAGTCGCTAAACGGGACCTCAACCGAACGTGTGACCCCACCAGTGATTCCTCGTTCGGAGAAAAATCCATTGGTGGGGTCACGCGTTCCGGTCGATTCCCATTTAGCGACACTGGAGCTCAAAAGTCGTCCGGGGCCGCCTCCGCCAGTCTTGTGGCCCGCTGTGCGACACTGTAAAACCGGGGCGCCCAAAAACTTGCGCCTTGGTCACGTTGCACTGCTTTCGCCTGAAGTTTGTGTAGCGCCTGTGAGACAGGCCACCGATCGGTCACGCAAGGCACAGCTGTGGAGACGGTGGCCCAGGTTGCCCCTGCCGCCTTCACAGGGGCGGGATGGGTCGCCGCGGTCGCCGTCTCCACAGCGCTGCGTTGCGGGACGGGCCGGCGGCCCCCTCGCAGGCTGTGCGGCACTTTGTCACCGCCGGGATGAGTCACGTCGCGATAAAGGACATCGCGGAGGGGGAGTGGCAGGAAACGGCTCAAACCGCGACAAGGCATCTCTGTTGCACGTTGCACGCCGCAACTCAAGGGGTCCACCACTCAGCTCAGGAGTGTAGACAGGATTACTGATTACCAGTGATTACCTACGAATATTCTCAAAAACTCTATCATTTTGGCCAGCTAGGAGCATTTTTTGCATATTTTCATAAGATAAACCCCCCAAAGCCAATAAAAACAGCGAAAATATCCAGTTTCGGCATGTGATTACCAATGATTACTGGATGAAGTGTCCAGGGTAGTGGTCCCCTCGCCGCAGCTGCAGGCGGCTTCCGACCAGTGCGTTGTCGCTCTGTCTCTCTCGCACCCCTGCGGGACGACCCTTGGGCGCGAGAGAGACAGAGCGTCGAAAGCACGGTGCGGAATAGGGCGGCTGGGCACAGAGGCCAGAAGACCGTTGAGGCGGCCAAAATTCTAGACGCGTTTTGTGAGCTCTCGAGGCGCTAAATGGGACTCGAATCGAACGTGTGACCCCACCAACGGATTGCCTCTCCAAACGAGGAATCCATTTGTGGGGTTCACTCGTTCGATTCGAGTCCCATTTAGCGACTTTGGAGCACAAAACGTGTCCGGCATTATGGCCGCCTCGCCTCAACGGTCTTCAGACTAACTGTGCTGGGTACCGAGTGACTCGGGCCCTGCGGTGAGAGACGCCGCGGCCGCGTTGCGCGTGGCACACTGGCACCGTGGCCCTTTCCAGGAAAGCATTGACGAGTCTGTCTGTCTGTCAGCTGCTTCATAAAAACTGGCCGGCACCGCCACTACGCCACTACTTTTACTGCCAACGGGCCGGAAACGGGATGCCACGGCGCGCGCTTTTTGAAATTCGATTCAGAGTCGGCGCATTCCTCTTCGGCGAGGAGGGAAGGACCTTTCTTTCAGGAGCGGGGACACGCGCGCCCTGTCTGCTCTGTCCCTTCGGCCCGGCCATTCGGCATAATGCAATTTACAGAGGCGAATTCGATTTCTTTTCCGTGGCTGATGCTCATCCATCAAGCGGGCGGCGCGGGAGGCTGCGAGGGAAGGGTGGAAAGAACAAGGGAGGGAAGAGGTGGGAAGGGGTGTCAGCGAAGGCGGTGTCGCAGAAACGGCTGTCAGGGAAAGGGGTGTCAGGGAAAGGGGTGTCAGAGAAGGGGGGTTTTAGAGAAAAGGCTGTCAGGTAGTGTCAGGGAAGGGGGGTGAAAGAAAGTGTTGTTAGAGGAGGAGGTGTCACAGAAACGGCTGTCAGGTGGTGTGGTGTGGTGTGGTGTCAGAGAAGGCGGTGTCAGGGAAGGGGGTACAGAGGAAAGGCTGTCAGGTGGTGTCAGGGAAGGGGGTGTCAGAGGAAAGGCTGTCAGGTGGTGTCAGGGAGGGGTGTGTCAGGGAAGGGGGTATCAGAAGGGAGATAGTGTCAGCGATGGGGGTGTAAGGGGAGGGGAAAGTAGAGATGTGCGAAAGGTTCGGAATCGAATCGAATCAGCTCTGATTCGATTCGCTCACGGGAAAATTGATTGGAATCCGAACTATTCGAAAAGCTCGAATCGAGGGTGATTCCTTCCGCCTTCGAATCGCCTTCTTTCATGAAGGTTTTTCAAAAAATTTCAAATTGCTTTCTGTCCATTCCTTTAATTTTAAGACTGTCTAAGCATAAAATGATTAATTAGACCAAATGCTCAGTTACCAAATGCTATTTATTTTATGGGATATTACGATAGTACTAAAGAACAAGTTATGTTTTGTTCAACTAATATTTGTGTTGAATTGCTGGTATTGAACCATTACTCAATTTCTTAACAACGTGTCAAAATCTTGAAATTTTCGCTTGAGATTCGGATTCGATTCGAAGAACAAAGTCAATAATTCGATTCGAGAAAAAAGATGCGGATTCGATTCGGGGATTTTTTTTCATGATTCAATTCGAGGGGGAAAAGCCTGATTCGCACATCTCTTGAGGAGTGGGTTGTCAGGAAAGAGGGTATCGGTGAGGGGTGTCTGCGAAGATGGCGTCAGGGACGGAGGTGTCAGTCAGGGAGGTTGTGTATGTGTGAGCAGAGTGATTCTGCGCAGTGCGACCGTCGGTCTCTCACTCTCACGCACACACCTATATACATACAGTTCCATATGGAGTGCGAAAGGGCCGGCCCCGCCGATTCAGAGGATCATTTGTAAGTACAGTCTCGCGGAATCGGTCAGCAGCGAGGGGGTATTCACTCCTCTAAATCGCGTACAGAGTAATCGCTATTCCGCAGTTATTACGCTCTTGTTGCGCCCCAAAAGAATAGCATTTGGACTGTTTGGGGGTAAAATTTTGATCTTATTACGCATTATTACGCGTAATAACCGATTTGAGCGAACAGACTATTACGCTTGTGAATACCCCCTCGGTCAGCAGGGATGGGTGACGGGACGGAGAAAATATCTGCGCAGGGGGAGAGAGGGATAATGAGAGCGTAAATAAAAAGGGAGTGCCAGGCTGAGATAAGAAACCAGGACCCAGGTATAGTGGACGGGGTGTCGCTGCCGACTGCAGGACGATTCCAAAGAGTCGTCTCGATCGCTGTGTCTCTGTCGCACTCGTGGCTTTCCGTAAGGGTGCGAGAGAGAGCTCTGGATGGCAGCCGTGGGCACGCGGCGCACGCAGCGCGAAAAAGGCCTCGCCGGCCGCACAATGCTGTACACGCTGTAGGCTGTAGGCTGCACCACGGCCGCGCCGCACAGTGGGCGCAGGTGGGCAAAACTCTGGACGCGTTTTGAGCTCCAGAGTCGCTCAATGGGACTCGAGCCGAACATATGACCTTACCAATGGATTCCTCGTTCGGAGAGCAATAACCCATTGGTGAGGTCACACGTTCGGTTTAGGTCCCATTTAGCGATTCTGGAGCTCAAAACGCGTCTTGAGTTTTAGCCGCCAGCCGCCAGCGCCGGTCATCTGTTCCACTGTGCGCCGTGGCGCCAGGGCTGTACCAGCTGTGCAGACGACCCCCTCTTCCCCGGCCAACGCGCGCCACGGGAATTGCGTACAGTCAAACACTTCAAAGAAAGAGAAAATTGAGTCGCGGCGCGCTGCTGCTAAGAGTGGGAGGCATCGGAGCGACTCGCGAAGAAGAGAAAAGAAATATCGGAGGCGAAAGAAGCACAAGGTGTTCCTGGAGCCCGACGCGCACAGTTAGGCGCGAGGCAAGGCGCGGTGCGTGGCCTCGCGCGCTTTGGCCTGGGGCATGGCGCGTTGGATGCCTACCCAGGCGTTTTCCACAGTACCAGGCGTAGATAAAAAAAAGGGGAGGGGGCTTCACCCAATGGCACCAAGATAACCGCCTGTAAGGAAGGACAATGCCGAACTTTGTCCCCCCCCCTCCCACGCTCTTAAAAGTAGGCAAAAGGAACGACCACCTTCCTCCCCCTCTCCAGGCCACCTCTGGATCCGCTACTGTATAGTACGGACAATGAGGGCGGAGGGCCGTTTAGCCCCATCCCCTACCAACCCGCAGTACAAAACGCCTGGAGCCTCGCCTGGAGCTCGCCCGGCTAGGCCACTGGTGCACTGCGCCGTGCGGCACCGCCCTGGGCACGCCGCCGCGCCGCCAGCCTGCAGTGGTTCCAGGCACTTTCCAGGCACTTCCAGGTGCAGTCAGCATCTCTCGGGGCTGCCGCTTCGAAAACCGAGGCAGCCTCCTTGGATAGACTGCTCCCTGAAGAGCCCCGCCCGGGCAGCCCGGACAGCTCGCCCGGAGACCTCTTACTTAACCCTGGTCGGTCAGTCGCCCCCGCCCCACAGAGGGCCAGAGGACTTTCGCAAGCGGCCAAAAATGTAGACGCGTTTTGAGCTCCAGAGTCGCCAAATGGGACTCGAACCGAACGCGAGACCCGACCAATGGACTGCTCTCCGGACGATGAAGCCGTTAGTGGGGTCACAAGTTCGGTTCGAGTCCTCTGTAGAGACTCTGGAGCTCAAAACGCGTCTTGCATTTTGGCCGCCTGCGCGAGGCTTCTGGCCCACTGTGCGACCCTGCCCTGGGGGCTGCGGGTCCTGCCCCAACCCCCTCATAAACCCAGCCCGAGCCAATTCCTCATCCCCCCACCCCCTCACTTGTCCAGTCCAGGTCGCGGAAGCCCCAGGGGAGCGCTTCTTCAACCGCCGGGGAAATTTGCAGAGCGCCGCGGAAGGAATGACACCCTCGCTCAATAAGCGCCACAATTGGGCACGGCGACCCGGTGATTGAATGCCGGGGCCCGAACCGCGGCGTGGAATGATGCCACGCCACCGCCCGCGCACGCCCAGCACGTGCCGGCAACACGCAGTGGGCCAGAGGACCGGCGCAGGCGGCCAAAACTCTAGCCGCGTTTTGAGCTCCAGAGTCGCTAAACAGAACTGAAACCGAACGTGTGACCCCACCAATGGATTCCTCGTTCGGAGAGCAATCCATAGGTGGGGGTCGCACGTTCGGTTCGGTTCGAGTTCCATTTACCGACTCTGGAGCTTGGAACTCGTGCGGGATTTTGACCGCCTCCACCGGTCTTCTAGCCCACTGTGCGTCACGGGCAAAAACCAAATTTTGCAAAGACAGGAGAGAATAAAATGTTTAGTGGGACTGCCCCCTTTGCGATGGTCTTAAAATAAAACTTCATTCTATTATATTAAGTATCATCTTGGTGTCATTTTCTCTACAAGCGTAGATCCAGGGGTCTCAATTTCCCACTTCCCCCTCTGAAATGCCATATGATCAATTGTGGTCTGGCCTCTGAGGTCAAGTCAAGCCCCTGGATAGCAGCCTGAAAGGTAGGCAAAAAGCCACGCATCGCCTCTGCATGAATGCAAGATTTACTGGCGACCCCCCATCTCCCTCTTCGGGCCGGCTCCGGATCCATCATCACTGCTGTACTATGAGAGAAGGGCGCCTTTCTCTCATGGCTGCACTCCAAAAGAGATCTTTGCTGCTCTTTACAGCAACCCGCCTCTGACGTGGTGGAGCCTGCTACCCTTCTTTTCCCGCCCTCAACAAAGCCTGCCCTCCGCTTTCCATGACATTTAAATGTCAGATAAATACGTGAGGAGGTGAGGGCACCCCTTCAACAAAACCATCACCAATCATGACCTCAAGTTTAAAATCCTACAGAAATAAAAAACTAAGAGTAAAGTAAAAGTAAAGAAGACCTCTTACCTCTTCAACTTCTTTGGTGAACTTCACAGGGCGCAGACGGTAGAGGAGGATGCAAATGTGGATGAAGTTGATCACGACGAAATTCACATTCCACAAGAATGCATCAAATGAGCAGATAACCGACCATCCCCAAAGAGCGAACAGTGCACAGCCAATCAAATGAGTTGACCGTAAGTACACCATGCCATAAAGGCCACTTGGGGCAAGGTATGACAGAAAGAAAAATGTATTGGCTAACTGGAAGTACATGTGATTGACAGAGCCCCATTGTGAGCATGCAGGATTGCCAAATAATGATGCAAAATATGACACGTTGAAATTATTTGCCCAGTCAAAGGGGGGGTCTGTTGTTGACAAAGGTAATTTCTCAAACTGCGATACAGCCATTGATGGGGAGGGACTTGTTGACGTTAAAGCACTAGAGATGTTTTCCATGAGATTCGTAGCAGGTCCGCTTCCTGACACAGCCCCAACTTCACTTGCTGCATTGCCCTCAGCAAAGTTTGCAGCAAAAGCCCTGTCATAAGCCATCTCTCTTTGTTCGCCTAGTAGCCGAATACTTGATCCCTTTCATTCAAACTGATTCACGGAACCACAGCATTCACAACACCCATGCATAATTGGTCTTCATCTCTTCAGCACTGAGCCTCCATTGCACCAAATCTATAAAAGAAAAATGGAAAAAGCATTAGAATAGCATTGAACAAAACACAAGTTTTCCTCGTTTAAGAAAGTAGAATCAAATATGAGCATTAAGTGAATGGAAAAATTAATAAGCTGGGTTGAGGTCCAAGTTATTGAAACAGCAAGTAGAAAAAAAATCATAATGAGTCACCCCCCCATGATGGATTGTTAAAAGGACCAAACAATGGAACCGTCCATGGTGGACGATCGGTCACTGTCATGAAACAAATAAACCACTTGGTTACGGCTAATAGCGGATGCATTGATTACGAAAAGGTACAGGTGGGCGGGCCGAACCCGTTAACCCATTCCTGCTTTAGGACGGGGGCCCTCCGGTCAAACGCAACTTCTTTTCACGTACCGTGTTCTTGAAGTAAATCCAGGGCGACATGACAATTTACGATAACCAATAAGTCCCGAACGCGGAAGTGCCTAGCGACGCCTACATGATCTTCCAGACCCCGACGGTGCGAGTTCGCTCCTCCAACGGTGCAGCATTCGGTGTCAAAATTAGAGTGCAGGGCTTGAAAACAAGTACAGTCAAGTTGTGGAGCTGCGATCGTAGAACAGGCAGCTGCGAGGCGAGCCCCAGCCTGTCTGCTGGCTAGGCTAGAGTCCTTTACGAAGGACCGCGGACTCGGACCCAATGAAGTCGGTGCGGATGTGCTGCGGGAAGGAACGACAGACGCTGGGCTGCTTCCGAAAGGGCAGTCATTCGTTCTCTTTCTCTCTCACGCACTAACGGTGCGCGTGGGAGGCAGACGAGGGCAGCACTCTCGGCAGCCGAAGATAGCCCGAACGACCCGAATCAAACCCGAAGTGGGCCGCAGGGGTGTGGACCGCCAAATAATTTTGATTCAAAGCAATGTTGGCCGTGACGTGCTGGAAATAGGGTATTTTCCGATTGAGGTAATTTTTCTGTTCTGGAAACAGTATTGATTCCCAGCCGAAAAAGTTAAAACCGGCTGAAAATTTTCCTCATCCACTTCATTTTGTCGTCTGCTACGCCAAGCTGTCTTGTCGCAGGCAACATGTAATGTAAAAGACTCATTGTTTGGCTCCCAATTACTGTCACAAAAATACATTTCTGACAGACAAAAAAGGATAAAAATTAAAATTTTGATATTTTAAAGTTATTTATACTCATAAAGGATAGTATAAGTATAGATTTGTCATCTCTGTGTTGTGTGTATGTTGGCTAAAACTACTGTCCCTAAACAATAAAATCTGGGTTGTCACTTGTCCGTAGTGGTCCTCACATAATTTCATGTTCTTTCAACTTTAAGTTTATTGTTGTTAATTGATTTATTTGATGGCTTTTGACACCCATTAGTAGCCAGCTCAATTAAGCTAATGGGTTCACCACCGTTGATCCGGCATTAACGCGTTGAAGAAACAGAACTAGGTTATTCTGGTCAGTGTAGTGACGTGTGTCTTGTTTTGATGCAGTTTCTTGGTTCATTTCGCCTTTGCTAACATGTTTAAGTGTTAAATTTATGTAGGACAACCATGGGAAAAGCTGTCCCTGAAAACAAAGGCTCGTCCCAAGTTTCTTCAGAGTTCAACATCATGGACCGGAAACCTATTATTACCTGTAAGTGCTCTCAATGTTTACATTTTACTCATTACTTTGTAGGTTAGTATTTCGTTGTTTAGCTCAATCTATAGTGGTTTTCAATGCAATGGCTCAGTTGACTTCTCTCCAGTACGAACTTTTCCTGATCTTCGAAATCTGGACTGTGGTTTTGTCTATTTTTCACTGAGATTGGTTTGCCACTGTCATTACACCTTCGCTATGGCCGTTCTTTACTTTTATGCTAATTGTTTGACTATTGCTTTTGCCCCTTTGTTGTTATCTGATTGTATTATTGCCCCGCCAGATGCTGGAGACAAAGCATTATTTGCTACATTGGAGCAGAGTTTGATTGATGGCATGCCCAAAGATTCTACTGAGTGGAAACGGTCCTACGGCAGGCCTGTGATATCGGTCTCCACCGAGGCGCTATTTTCTCCTTTTGATCGCAAGGAGTTGCCCAAAGAAGGGGACTGGCATCTCATCGGGCTTCCAATTTTTCACACCTATTGGACAGAATGTGTGGTAAGTATCAGTTTGTTAAAATATTAAAATATGCCACGTGTGACTTTTATGTAAACTCTTTTCTTGACAGGACCTGGATGTTTACAAAACATCTGTGCGGGATGACATTGATTCTTGGCTAAAGGTTCTTCAGAGATATGGTGTAGAGGATTGGTTAATTGTACAAGTAGAAACATATGACACTAAAAGAAGTAACAAGCTTCTTCCAAGAACTACTGTCCTTGATAAAATCAGAAGTGATTTCGCTTCTAAGCATCCTGATCGGTATGATAAGTTGCTTTGTCATCATGTTTTCAGTGTGACCATGGAATCAATTTGTATTCATTTTTTAAATTATTTTACAGCTGCATATCTGTGTTCAATCCAATTCGCAGTGAATCAAAGTCTGCAGAAACTTGGAGAGGCTTGTTGTTTCGATTACGTGTATTACTCCTTCAAGCATATGACATAACTCTAGTTAGGTTTGAAGAAACTATTCGGAAGCAAAGAGAACGTCGAATAGAGCCTGGATGGAGTTTTTGCAAGTACTTTTTATTACAGGTACTAAACAATTTTTAAAAACAATTTAAGTTTTAAACGCCTCTTCGGATGTTATTTCTTAATCTTCCTTTTCTCATTTGACCCTTTAAGGAGGAGCTTGCATTTGTTCTTGAAATGCTGGGCCTGTTTGAAGAGGCCTTAGTTCAATATGATGAGCTAGATGCACTATTCACCCAGTTTGTATTGAATTCAACTGTTGGAGGTAATTATTACTTTATGGCACTTCATACTGTCAAACAAATAAGTCAGCAAAACTTTAGTTTTCATTCTTGTGAGTGCATTGCCTGTTGTTGTTTTACAGAGACTCCCAAATGGCTAGGATCTTTCCAGGGTCCACTGGAATCCTGGCCTGGGCTTCACCTCACCCAAAAGGTTAATCAAGAACAAAGGTTACTACTTCAAAATTCAAAAGCTTCTCTTCTTCAATTCAGAAGCTATTTATTTTCTCGTCAGTGTGCCATGCTCTTGCTCACGAGGAAACCGTGGGAGGTAGGTGTTTTTGTTTGTGTTATTTTAATGTGTCTATAGATCAGACATTTTTTTATTAGCTGTTTTTTTTAGTTTTTGTGTAATGGTAGAAGTTTTCTGAATTTCTGTTTCTATTTCTAGATTGCAAAAAGGACATTACCATTCCTGCTGAACTGTGTGGCTGAGTTGCGAATATTAGACGTCGCCTGCCCTCCAGGTTCAGTTTCATGTTGGTTGTTTTTAGGCTGTCTGGAAGTTCTCCGCTCGTGTGAACAGTTTAATGAAATTTTTGAAGTACAAAAATATTCAATGTTCACGGCAAGTCTATGGGCGTATGCAAGTGACAAGGTACTGTAAAATGAAATATTCAAATGACTGCATCTTCATTAAATTCCCTATCTGGCTCTTTAAGCATTGCAAATTTTTTTCCAGTTGAAAGAATTAGGCGAATTATGTGGACTTCTTCCGGGAATGGAACCAACAAGTGAACAGCTTCACTTAGTCGTTGGGCTCTCTGCTGGCATGGGGGATGCCCCCTTATTAAGTAACAACCGTACTCCTACAGACCAGCTCAAGGAGGCCTTATCATCAAATGAAGCTTTTAAAAAGCATTACCTGGTAATTTGCACATACATGTTTTGTCTTGTCATTGTTGGCTTTTAAAATATTTCTGAACGTGTTTCATCCATCTTGCAATTATCTTTGTAGGAGTTCTCAGAACTTGCTATGGGCACATTCAAGCATATTGGTCGTGTGAGACTTGCCCGAGTTGTCGGACGAAACCTTGCGGCATTTCATCAAAGGCTTGGAGAGTATCAAAAGGCCTCCACTTTCCTTGCTGACGCTCTGCTAATGCTAGAGGCAGAGGGATGGCGGGCTATGGTTGTGGAAACTAAACAAGAACTTGTCACCTGCTACCTCCATACAGGGGACAAAGAAAAGTAATTACATATCTACATTGTCTATTATCCCTGATTTATGAATTTAAAAATACTGTAGCAGTGTTTGTCTTTTTTTTTCTCTCTCTCCTCTTAAGGTATGTGAAAACGTGTGCTTCCCTTGCATGTTGTCATGAATTAAACCATGAGAAGAGAACATATTACTTTAACCAAATGGTCGATGTTCTTGCTAGCATTTCATCAGGTTAGTATTTCCTTTTTATAAGTTTTCTTAACATAAAAAAAACCTTATTTCGATAATAATTATATTTTTTTGTTTTGATTTCTAGAAATACCTTTGCTTACAAATTTCTCAGAGGCATTCGAGCTTCTGAATGTCACTGTGAAGACAGAGAAACAGAAACTGGTAGTTGGGGGAGCAGTAGAGGTGGAGGTTGAATTGAACAGTCTGCTGCCATGTTCCATGACTGTCGAACTAGCATCTCTGTCAATGGAAAAGATTCCTGATAAAGAGGAGCCGACAAGCAATAGTTCTAATGTGGACAAGAAAAATACCAGTGAACGGTTTGCTCCATTATCATCACAAATGACACTCAAAAGGTAAACAAATAGGGTTTGTTTTGTTTCCTTTCAACTGAATATGTATATACTACTTTGTCTCTACTATATTTAGTAACTCTGTGTAACATTAATTTTATTAGGAGTTGTGAAATAAGTCGATTGCCTGAAAATCCGCTCTTATCAAGAATCTCACTGTGCCAATGTGTCGACTATCAACAAGACCAAAGTCTTAAGGCAGCCTGGGCTACTTGTAAAGATTCACGAAATTTCTTAAGGTTGGTTTTATTTGCACTAAATTTGCCATGAAATTTGGATGGGAACTCTAAATATATCTTGTTAATTTGGTTGGACAGGAGAGCTGACAGTCAAGGTAGTTACAGGAAAGCTAGTACAACTTCACGGGCAGATTTTGGTCTTTCTGTATCGGCGAAGAATTTTAACCTTGTTCCAGGAAAGAATACATTGTTTCTTGAATCCAAGGTACTGTTTATTTACGAGTGTCTTTACTACTTCTCTACTACTCTCTGTACATACTTTTTGTGTGCTACATATTTTTGCTAACACACACATTTCTTTGTCAAAAGATTACCGAGCCCGGAAAAGTGCAGTTCAGCCAAATGTCAATAAAAATTTGTGGAGAGAGGCTAGAGTTTTTATCAAGTGCACTCCAGCAAGGAATAGGCTTTGAAGTGACGAGTGAATCCACCACTGTCTCCTTGAAGCAATCTGAAAATGACCTCTTGGCGGGGCTTGAGCAGGAAGTTACTCTTACTGTGAATACTGGCAGCAATTGTATAGAGAAGGTAAGCCTTCAGCACTTGATTATTGTTTAACTCTGCAAAGCTATACGATACATAATAATTTAAAATGTATGACATTTCAGGATTCAAAATTAATTTTAAGACCAACAGATGGCCTACAGACACAACTGAAACTTGCAGCTGATGAGCCATTACTCAGTGAACTTGTGATTACTCTTCCTGAAACTCAACCATTTGAGACTTCTGAGTATCCACTGCGTGTTCTTGCAAGGCTAGGTCCTCAAACAGATAACAGTGTTCTTGAACATAAGGTATGTTTACCATCACTTATTTACTGGGCGTGCAAAAATTGTGTTCGGATTTTTAAAAAAATGATGGTTTCTTTTTTACTAAATCTTTGTACTGAGAATTTTTTAAATTAATTATTGTAATGTTGATAGGTTGATATAGACTGTCCCTGGTCACAAGAGGCAGAGCCTGCTGTTCTGCACTTCCAACCTCCTTTCTATACCTGTTTGAGGCTGCACACATCTCATCGACGGAAATTCGCTCAAATTGTGATAACTGGGTTGACCAGAAGCCCTCTTAAACTGATTGAACCGGAACTTAAGCTCAGTCAAGAGAAGGCATCAGTCAGATTACTACCTCTGAATCCCAAAGGAGGGCAGCCAATGGTAAATATTTTTCTCCAAACAATTGTGTTGTTTTTTTAAAATATGTACTTATTACCTATGTTTTTTTTTAACATCCAACATACAATTTTCTAACTCTGCTTGCCAGGTTGTGAGCCACGGTTTCAATGTCATCCTTCTATGGGAGTTAGAAGTTACAGAAAATGAGGGAGAAGAGATAAGCACTGATCCTATTGATGCAGTATTTACCATGTCTTATCATCCGGTGCAAACTGAAGATGATTCTTCCCACAAATTGTACCATTGTTCTTTTGCCATTAATGATTACAAAGTATGTATATTGTTTGGGTAAATTTTCTTTCACTCTCCTTGAGATCAAATTGATTTAATTAATGTTATTTTATTGCAGACTTTGATTGTGACAAGTGCCAAAGTTGAACCATCTAAAGGCAGTGAATTCTGTCGAGCCAGTACGATGTGCCATTTACACTTGACAGTGGAGCGTGTGAGTGAACACCTGCGCAGTCCCCTGATGTATGAAGTTCTTGTTGATCAAACAATGTGGGCAGTATGTGGACGAACGACAGGTAAGATCCTATTTCCGCTTAGTGAAACATGATTGTAATGGCTGCTTGTTTGTTTGTTTGTCTTTCGTTATTGATGTTTTGGTTATTTGTTTTGTTTAGGTGTTGTAACTGTGGATGAAACCCATAAACAAACCATTCAGTTGGATGTTATGCCACTAATGAGTGGGTACTTGCCAGTTCCTCATGTGAGGCTTTCAAAGTACATTCCTGCTGATCAGAAGCCTATTAGCAAAGGTATCAAATAACCACAATTATAATAATAAAAAATTTCAAACAATATTGTAATTTCTGATCTTGTTTTGGTGTTAAAAGTATTTCATTCATGTCTTATCGTTGCTTAGCTTCAACACTTCAGCCACGGAGGGAACCTTTCAGCCCGGGACAGGTGTTCAACAACAGCAAGGCCCTCCAAGTCCATGTTCTTCCCTCCGTTCCACCCGGAGACGCTCCCTGATCGCAGCCTTTGCCCCAACCTGCTTTGTCAGTGCCATCACATTTTGAATCTGAGCAAGAATATGATTCATATTCGGACAATGACTCGGATTTTGATGATTCTGACGATCAGGAAGAGGGCCTTTTTGACCATCATGATCCTGATATGAATCAGGAACCCCAAAATCGCTCAACTATGATCAGCTCATTTTTCAGTAAATTTAAGTCCTTTAAATCTTTTAAATGATAAGGATGTTCTTGTGATCATATTCATTTTAATGTGCCTTTCTTGTGTGAATGCCTCTGTCCCATTCTCATATAGTAAATATTTTTGTCTCATGTCTTCTTTCTTTCCTTAAATATTTGTATTGACAGGTGAACTGTGACATTGTAAACCAACTGTTGAACAATGTCGCAGCATTCTTGACAAACTGAAAGATGCACTCTCTATTCACCCAATAATGTTCCTTATTACTTCAGATTGAAAAAAGGTTGAATTTTTATTCCTCTGAACAGTTTTACATGGAATCAAAAGTGCACCTCTTCTCTCTACATGTTAAGAGTCAGAAACTGATAAGAAACCCCTCCTTCTTAGACCAAACCAGTGTTTTTAGCTGTACTTCGGGTTTATTTTGTTGAAGCAGAATCCTTTGTTTTTGTGGTTATAGAACCCAGTCTTGGATTATTTTCAATAATTATGCACTGTAATGTGCAAAATTCTCTGTTGAGTAATTATGTGTCACTTCATAAATTTTGTGCCATGATCAAACCGTTTTTTTGTGATTTATTATTATTGATAAACCCCTGTATCTTTGTGAAGTGCTCAGAAAATAGATAAATATTTCTAGCTAGTGTACAAACTGAGTTTAAGAATTTGTTAATGGAATTGCTTGTTTAATGAACGATGGTGTCTTTTTTTGTACGAAGACTTTGTGAGGAATTTGACATGTTGTTCTTTTTTATATTGTAAATAATGGAATCAATTGTTATAATAAATATGCTGTTACTTTGAATGGTCCAGTTGATTTTGCCTGGGAAATAAAATACTGAAGCACAGAGCTTTGACATAGTGTGAACAGACAAATTTATTACTACACCATTTACATACATTTTTAGCAACATGCAATATGCATGCACTTACACGAATTAAAAGTTGAGCATCAGCCATCTGATAGTTCTCTAATCTTCTATGCATTCTATCTTCTGTAGATGTAGCCATACTTCGAACTTACAGCTTTCTGGACTCAATTTGTAACCAATATCAATCAGTTTCATAATGAGTGAAATGAACATTGTAGGAGTTTGAACAAAATCTTCACAAATGAGTACGAAACTTACAAAATGAAGACTGACAAAATGTTTCCAAAAGTTAAGTCTAATCAGTCAAACTGAAATTTAAAGCAAGATGCACAGTACACTATGTACTTCTGTTGATCCACATGTTCCAAAAATCACAAGAATTCTAAACTGAAATCAGTAGTTGAGTGTCTGAGCAATTTCGTAATCATGACAACATGCAAAATTACATCAAGACGTCAAAATAAAGCCCATTCAGTGCCAGTCATACCATCATTTTTAAATTCATCCATTTGAAATGCCACAAATACTAAAATGCCTAATACATAAATGGCTTCCTATTTACAGCATAACTTAAGTTAGTCTCTCAACACATTAAGCACTTCCCTCACCATTCCAAGCATAATTCACTTCTATTATTTGATATGATGTACACTAAAAAGGACATAACAATAAAAAAAAATTAACAAAACACAAAGAGCACAAAAGAATGTGGTGTAATGAACAGATCCCTCATCACATAATCACAATCAAAGTCTCATTCATTACCTCCACTTCCAGCAGTCCACAAAAGAGATCTCTTTCAGTCTGAGACAGTCATTTTGCAGCATCATGCAAGTCTTATATGTAGAATTTTTTTTTAGAGAGTTTTAAACGTTTAACATTTTTAATTTGGGTGTTATTATGGTGGACTCAACAAAACTGAAGGATGAGACAAAAAAAATTTTAAAAAAATCCGTACATGATATTTTACAGTTTACCTTAAAGTCTACTTCCACTCTATTTATTCTCCTACCATTGAACTCAATATTGCCAAACAAAAATCCAAAAGAGTGAACCAACACGAGTTCTTGGGATATTGATTTATGTAATCTTTCTTTACCGTCAGCAGTTGGACGTGAGTTCACAATTAAACAGAGTTATAAAATATCATCCCATCCCACTTTCCTCCAACCACAAATCTTTTCCTTTAGGTATTCTCTAAACATCAATGCTACATGATTATTTTCATTATTAGTAGTAGTGGTGTCACCATTATTTATATTTAAGCTTTGAGAAAAATTAGAGGTTGAGGCAATCAGCGAACCAACACAGTCAGCCGCAAATCACAGAAAAACAGGAACTAATACTGTTAACGTCTTTGAAATTAATTAGTTTAATGGATTATACAAATAAGTGCGTATATGATTAATAATGCTGATGTATGTGAATGTAACTTCGATTTGTTATTATTACAACAATTACCTTAATTAACACTGAAAAAGTGTTAACAACTGCTATCCCTCAAGAAAAGCTTCAATACGTCAAGCTATGTGAAAATGCATAAGAATGCCATTAGGTAAGTAATATAGTTAATTAAGAGGAATGGTGCTTCAAAAGTTTAGATCATGAGATGTGCACCTTTCAACTTTGAGGAACTTCCTCACATTAATCAGAAACGAAGTCATAGAAACTTCTGTTTCGGTGAGTTTGTTTGTCACCCATCAACCAAACCTTAATATGGCAACTGGATAGAGGCAGTGGTAATCATTATAAAATAGGACAATGAGCAAAAAACAACGAAGGTAAAATTAGATAGATATAGTGCACAGAGGATTTTGAGTGCTCCAAAATAGCTTGAGAGAGCATACTTAATCCATCATGTCAAAACTACAGCCACCGAAGTCTGCAGATTTTGTACACCCAAACTATGTTGACATTTTAAAGTCTTCTTTACTGAAAGTTTTAAATAACATCTCCAACAGTGGCAACATGATTCTATTTGTGGAGACTTAGTCCAGTGGGTAGGAGTTTGGTCCCCTGGTGATTGTTACTTTCCCATACAACAATGATTACATATATTTGTGCTATTCAAAGAAACAAATACATATGCTAGACAGAAATCAGGTTTGCTTGGCAGATGAGTAACTAGACATGAAACTGTCAGAATTCAACCTTCAAATTTTGAGCCTAACTGATTGTCAAGTTATTACGTTATTTACAGCAAAATTTATTTTTGTAAAATTCAGATTTGGAACCATCAGCGAGCTTTTAATTGACCAATACACTCAATAATTCCCCAATTAATATGGCAGTTTTTTTTTTTGTTTTGTTTTTTCAAACATGCATTAAACAATGCCTTTTGTCATGGTACATAATAGATTTGAAATGCATTAAAATACTAAGTCAAAATGGAAAACAACAAATTGAAAAGTAGTTATTAGTACAAAATGGAAGGAAGTTTAAAGAAACATGGCAGTGTTTGAGCTGATCCTCATTGTTGCTGTCCTTATCAGTTAAGAAGACAGGCGTTGTCATCAGAACAACCAAATATCCGTTTTTCACCTCACATGAGTTACAAGTTTCATTCATGCTCGAATAAAATCTTGTTTGTCACTAGGTAATACAGGGTAATACATAATAAATAGTATCAGTTTTTGATGCCTTACTTGCTTCAGGCAACATCAAAAGCATTTTACAAAGTAAACTAGGTAGGATAGGAAAGGGTCAAGACCAAAGAGCACTTTCAACTTTGAAAAGAACAGTTGCTATTGCAATTCCCATTCTGATTGAAACTGGCAAGAGTTATATTGCAGAAAAGTTGGTTATCAGTTTGTGGGAATGTCGAACTGCACCCTTTCCATTACATTTTAATATTTCAAATCCCAGCTGCACATTATGATTTATCTTACACCAAACGAATTTCATGATTTGGTCTTAATAAATCATAGCACAACAGTAAGCCATGTACATCAAGGGTTTTTCTTTTTCCTTCTACAGAATAAAGACTACGTCAAGATGACGAAACCGAATTCTGAAACCCATGGGTAGTCTATTTGGTCGATGTACAAGATGGCGCAGCTGGGAGGCAAAATGTCAGACATTTAACGAGAAGCAGTCACTGCTCTCGTTGGCTAAATCTCATACTTTTTCCTTCTTGCTTTGCTGAAAATCATCCTTGGCATTGTAGAGCTTCAGCATGTGAAGAGCATCCTGAGCCTCACGGCGCTCGGCCAGGAAGCGCCCGCTTGCTTGTTGCAACTGCTCCACGAAGGTCCTGCAGACAGAGCAAGCTTAAGCATTTAATTATCACACAATTGATTTTTTTCAGGTAGCTACAACGTTAATTCAGGAAATTATTGTGCTTTGAGAAGTCAATGCTAACCTGTCAATATCAGACAAACTTTCTGGATCCATGTCTGTCAACATCTCAAGCTCCTTCCCACCCAACATCGTGATGTACGACATATCTGAGTGTAGTCTCTCAACCAGCTGCCTTGCTTGACCACATCTGCCGTCTGTCTCATCCATGATAATGCAGCCGCTGGAAAATAATCAACAATATTATTAATTTATACCACATACCATTTATACCACGAAAAACCAACTCAACAAAATTTGGGCAAATAAATATATTTTAAAAAACAGATTATTTACCGTGGTTTTCCAGGCATTAACCACCTTTGAGAGTCAATAAGCAGCATCAGAACAGTGTTACTCTCCAATGTATCAAAGTATTCTTCATCGTCGACTTCCGTTCCATCCATATCAAGTACAATTTTCACAACGGCATTCTGATCAACTTCCAGCTTTTCACAAGCTGCAAGGAAAATATGATTATGAGCACAAAGTCATTTCATTGAATGCAATTTAAATAAATTTATTCCCGAAGATAGTTACCCTTGGACACCAGTTCTTCCAAACTACCAGCAACAATGCCAAACTTCTTCTCTCTGGTGTAGTCCACAATTTTGAACGGCAGTCTGCCAGGTGAGTCTTGGTCCGACATTCTGATCCTAAACGAAACAACAAGCCAGGAAAATGAATACCAGAAGACATTAATGGGTCCACAAAATTAAACAGTCCCGTGTCAGAAATTGTTTGGTAGATCAACACCGCAGCCGCAACCTACATAAAAGTGGGCCACTGAGGGGTGCAACCCCCTGGAGGTGCCTGGCCCTGTCCACTCTCACCCAAATACAAGTGCGGAAAGCTTGGAAAGACCCAAAAAAACTCACCTCAAACCCAAATATTTGCTAGAATGCAAAGATATCCCGTCACCCAGAGGAGTTCCAACACTCTCACACCAGCCTCTCCACCCTCAGTTGTGGCAGGTCATTGGGCCAGGACAGCTATTGAGGTCGCAACCCAGATCACACCGCACCCTGGACCACCCTCATCCCCGGGTCCCATCCCTGCCCCTGGCCGCCGTGCTCGCCGTGCCCCAGACAGCCTCCCCCTGGAAAATCAATAGCTCCGTGCCAAGTGCAGCCAGCGCGACCCAGTGCGACCCAGTTCTAGGGAGGGGCCGTGGCAACCGGGGAATCGGGTCACCGATCTAGGACGACGGCACATTTGGCAAAAGCACGCGTCCGCACCTGCCGGCTGTCACGCGCGTGCGTCCGCCCCCGAGAGCGGGGTCCTCGGCCGCGCCTGCGCCAGCCGCACGCGCTTGACAAAGGTTATGACCAGCAGAAAGCGGGAGGCGAGAGGCCGCGAGGACGCCGTGGAGGGCGAGAGGCTCGGGGAAGGCCCCGCGAGCCTTGGCGTCGACCTGGACGAGGACGTCGCCGTCGGGGGCGAGCAGGGGCGGCCCTGGGCGGCGGCCGGGCGCCGGACAAAGAAACCCCGCGACTCTAGCCTGCCATAACCTCACCCTGCGCGCTGCACCGCGCACGTCGCGCGGCACTGCGGCGGCAGAAAGGACCGCCGGACTGCACATCGCGAAGCCATGGCCCCACAGCAGCTGCAGAGCAGAGACACAGGCCTCCTCACCTGTCTCAAGGCGGCTGCTTGCGCCTGCTGTCGAGACGAGCTGCCCGCTCCAAAGCCAAACACGCAGCAGACGACGCGCCGCGCTGTTGTCTTGTCGGTTGACGGGGACGTACTGTACGGCGGGTTGCCGCTCCGCGAGGCGCGCCAGTGCGCTGCACGCCGCGGCCAGACGGGGCTGGCAGCCAGCGGCCGTGGTGGGGGCGGGCTGCGTGCGAAGGGGGTGCTTGTCTGGCACTCCCTGCCTCCTTCCCTCTAGGCAAGGAGCGCACAGTGGGCCGCGGCCAAAACTCTAGACGCGTTTGAGCTATAGAGTCGCGAAATGGGACCTAAACCGACCAAAAGACCTCACCAATGGATTGCTTTCCGAAAGAGGAATCCATTGATGGGGTCACATGGTCGGTTTGAGTCCCATTTCGCGACTCTGGAGCTCAAAACGCGTCTAGAGTTTTGGCCGCCTCCACCGGTCTCCTGGCCCACTATGGAGCGGCCGCGGGGAAGGTGCCGATTCGAACCGTGGGCAAGGGGGCGGGGGTAAATTGTATGCAACTGGAGCAGCAACTTGGGGGCCAAATTTACACGTCTGCGCGGACGGCCCCGGGGCAGAGTCCCAGGCCATGGCGAGGAGGAGGCGGAGCAAAGGAGCTGTGGAGGGCCGAGGGCGAGATGCCCAAGCGATTTCAGAGTGTCATTTCGTCGCCCTGCCCCTCTCGCTCCCCTACGGTCCGCCCCGTGCGTGAGAACGAGAGAGACGGCGACGAGACGACCTCTCGGAGTCGGCCGCAGCGGCCGCCGTTTGTTTGGAAGTTAGGCCTAGCCAGCCAGCCGGCGCCCCCTGGAGAGGGTCACGGCCCTGGGCCCGGCCACGCCCCGGCCAACGCCCCAGCCTCACCTCGCCAGCCCTACCCTACGCCACTGGCCAGGCCTGCGCCTGGAGTTCGTACGGCTGTTGGTTGCCTTGTCTCTCTCGCACTCGTGGGGCGGGGCGTTCCATCAGGCGCGGATCCAGGGAGAGGGGTGGGGGTCGGGCATAAAAGGGGCGTTCAGGGGGCGTCACCGGCCATCGCCCTCTAGCCATTTAAGGCGGTAAAGTCGCATAAGTAGGCAACAAGTCGCACGTTGCCCCTGTTGGTAGGCTACTTTCCTAACACACACACACACACACACACACACACACAGCCCTTTAGGCCGCAAAGTCGCATAGGTAGGCAAAAAGTCACACTTTGCCCCTGTTGGTAATTTGGTAAGCAACTTTCCTAACACAGACAGACAGACAGACAGACAGACAGACAGACAGACAAGAAGAGAGAGAGAGAGAGAGAGAGAGAGAGAGAGAGAGAGAGAGAGAGAGAGAGAGAGAGAGAGAGAGAGAGAGAGAGAGAGAGAGAGAGAGAGAGAGGGAGAGAGAGACCGTCTCTATGGATCCGCATCCGCCCTTGCGTTTCGTTGGGGTGCGAGAGAGAAAGAGCCATGGAGCCTGTGATTCCGAACGGTGCCGCGTCGCCATGTCTCTCTCGCACACCTACGGAACGCCCCGCCCTCCACAAGTGCGAGAGAGACAGCCCACCGGCCAGGCCCTCGACGTAGCACGCACGCCCGGCCGCGCAGCGCGCAGTCACCACGCGAGTCGGATCGTCATTTACGGCCGAGCTTCACTTGCCGTACAACTATGTTTACCATGTCATTGACATTCGTAAAATGCCGCGACGCGCTGCGAGGCCCGGCCGGGGCGGCGGCGCGGCTCCAGGAGGGCCGTCCTCTATGGTCCTCTAGCAACCTATAAATTCATGGCGACGCTGCACAGTGGGCCAGAGGACCGGCGGCGCAGGCGGCCATAACTATTGACGCGTTTTGATCTCTAGAGTCGCTAAACAGGACTTGAACCGAACGTGTGACCCTACCAATGGATTCCTCGATCGGCGAGCAATACCCATTGGTGGCGTCACACGTTCGGTTTGAGTCCCATGTAGCGACTCTAGAGCTCAAAACGCGTCTAGAGCGTTGGACGCCTCTCCAACAGTCTTCTGGCCCACTGTGGGGCGACTCAAGCGGAGGACCGTCCTCTTTGGTCCTCTAGCAACCTATAAATTCATGGCGACGCTGGCGCCCCTCCCCTCCCCTCCTCTGCTCCTCTTTCCATGGAGAATGGAGCACTGCAGTGTCGTGTGCAACTGGCACTAGTGAAGTTTGAAGTATTCGCGCCCCTGAGTTGAAACGTTGTTCGTTATTATTCGTAGCGCTAGCGTCGACTGACCGCGAGACTGACCGGAAATCCCTTGGCAGACCCCGCGAGCGCCAGCTCGCCCGGCTTGTCCCGGTATGCTCTCGTCAGTCCGGGTCCAGCGACAGCCACGTTCAGGTCAGTAAGCAGTCATGTAGGCATTACCACGATTCTGTAAGAGTACTTGGTCTGACACACCACCTTGGTTAACTATTAAACCCACTGAACCGCAATACCCACGTAGTTTCCCCTTCTTCTCCAAGAAGCCACCAACAAAACATCTTATGGTGCATCGGCTCGGATTCTCGGGTAGTCATTTGCCACTGAACTTATGTTCTAGTTTTTTTTTATTTTTTTTTCGGTTCCTTATCTTTACGGTAGTTTATTTGCAACGTGCCCCGCTAGAAGTTTTAGTTGTTTTTAAAATCAGTGTGAAAGTCTCTTGTTGCGTGTACTTGTGTGCATCTTCGTAACAAAGTGTATCATGTTTCGAACCGTATTTTCGCCAGTAACCACGTGTTCGTTTAACGTCACTGTACTGTAAGATTGCAACGCTCTGCTAAATTGTCAAAAATTCATTATTTGTATTATATTACTTTAAAATGCGTGCCTCACATTTTTGGCTCTCTTTCCGTGCCCTGCCTGCACGTTGTTTTGGCACATTTGGTTTTTCCCGTCCTGGCCCCTGGCCTGGCCGGCGAGGAAAACCCCGGCCGTCGCCAGCCGTCGCGCTGCGCTTTCCGCCGACTCTGTAAAGAATGTCTCCAAAAAAACAAAAAAAAAAAAAACAAAAAAAAAAAAAAACCACGTGTTTGAGACTCTACAAGTAATTTCAAAAAGGAAGTCTCGCTAAAGTTTTTAATAAGTGAAAAGTGAACTAAACCTCCGTTATTTTTCTTCTGCGTCCCTTAACGTGTTGTGCAAGAAAGTCGCTTACTGTTTGAGAATTTATCTAGACTTCATATTGTTTTTCCCGTTAGTGCATTGGCGCATCTTCTGTCCTTTCTGTCGGTGCATTAGCTTCTACCCTATCCTTAAAAACGCGATCCAGACGTGAAGTGAAGTGTTTTTTGTCGTTAAGTACGGACTGTTGGCTGCAGTCGCGAAGTCGAAGTAATTTTGAGAATTTGTCGAGCTTCTAATTGCCTTTACCACGATGGCAAAGTGGTTCTCGTCTTGGTGCGCTAAACTTATTGTTTTTCCATTTGAAATCCGTTATTTCTTTCTTTTATCCTTGTGAAGATTATTTAGTGCGTTGTGTGAATGTGGTTAGCAAATGTGTGTGTGAGTGTAGTGCAGCGAAAGTGCGAGAATCTATTAGGTTAAGATACGTTCTGAGTGGTCGAGTAAGTTTTTCTATTCTATTTCACTGGTTTTTGAGTGCTTTTCACTATTTTGAAAATGATGCTAAGTTAAAATTTTGTCCGTGTCAATTTCGTTTTTGGCTTACAAAGTTGTTATTTTACGTTAAACCATATGCAAAGACTCATAATTTATTTTTTGTGCTGCTAGTTTTCTCGATTGTCGTTATTTTTCGTCAAGTTTCTTACGTGCTTTGTTTTTCTTCGTCTAGTACAAAGAGAGGTTCTCGATTGATTTTGTGCAGTGTAGTAAGCATTATGCAGTCATGCAAGTTTTGGTATTCTTATTAATATTTTGCAGTTGTAGTTGTTGTTTGTCGCGTGATAGCAGTTTTTAGTACAGTGTCTTTGCTTATACCACCCCTACCCCCCCCCTCTCACATTTTATTTTACTGCGTAGTTTTAGTGTCAGACCTTTACTCGTGTGTGGTGACTATGTGATTGTTTACAGTGTAAACCTGTGGGTTGTCGGTGACCTTGGCTCCGGAGATTTACCCAATCTTCGTCATTTTTAAACGGTTTTTGTTAAATAAATAAAGATGTGATCTAAATTGTATTCTATTACAGGTATCTTCAAATTTCGTATTTAACTTGTACGTCAGAATTTTCTTTTGTTATTGTTGTTTTTGTATTTCGGACCAAGTACTCATATTTTTAGTCAAGTCAATTCCTTAGATTTCTATTCGTTGTTTTTTCTCTCTAAAGTTAAATTTCTACAATTTTTGTAATTTTCGGGGACGAAAATTTTTCGGAGGCCGCCGTTGTCGTGTGCAACTGGCACTAGTGAAGTTTGAAGTATTCGCGCCCCTGAGTTGAAACGTTGTTCGTTATTATTCGTAGCGCTAGCGTCGACTGACCGCGAGACTGACCGGAAATCCCTTGGCAGACCCCGCGAGCGCCAGCTCGCCCGGCTTGTCCCGGTATGCTCTCGTCAGTCCGGGTCCAGCGACAGCCACGTTCAGGTCAGTAAGCAGTCATGTAGGCATTACCACGATTCTGTAAGAGTACTTGGTCTGACACACCACCTTGGTTAACTATTAAACCCACTGAACCGCAATACCCACGTAGTTTCCCCTTCTTCTCCAAGAAGCCACCAACAAAACAGCAGGGTCACGCACGCTCAAAAAACTGGCACGGATTCGTACTTTTCTAGGTCGGAGGGCCGCGCCGATGTCAGTTCTAGCCGAGGTAAATCGTGTTGAGACTTTTTGTTCTGAGTGTGCGACGACCGCGCGCACCCCGTCCAGGCCTTGCGGCTTCAGGACGGGTGAGGTGCGACGCTGCATAATGATGCGCTTGTCAGCGTGTTACGGGTACAGTCACGCCCATAACGCTCAGAGCAGCAGCCCAGGCTCCGCGGTGGGCACAGTGGGCCAGAAGACTGGCGCAGGTGGCCAAAACTCTTGGCGCGTTTTGGGGCTTCAAACTCGCCAAGCAGGGCTCGAACCGAGCATATGAGCCCACCGACGGATTCCTCGTTCGGAGAGAGATCCATTGGTGGGGTCACACGTTCGGTTCGAGTTCCTTTTACCGACTCTGGAGCTCAAACCCCGTCTTGGATTTTGACCGCCTCTGGCCCACTCTGAGCTCGTGTAGCGCAGCCACGTTATTCGGAGCCCGGCTCTGTGCGGGGAGGGGTAGGGGAGCGGAGGGGGATCCTGAGATGATAGTGCCCCCCTCGGCGTCGTCCAGGGGGGCACGGTTATCACGCCGGGCCCCTCCCGCGCACATTCCCGGCGATGATTACGGCGCCCGACGGCACGCGTCCCCGAGGACGACGAAGACGTCCCCGGGAAGTTGTCGCGACGCTAGGCTGCGCCGCCGCGCCTTGGGCCGTACACGTCCAGGTACACCTTCGCCGCCCGCGGAGCGCCGCGCTCATGAATTACACATAGCACGCTGCTCGCACCGGCCGCTGAGTCACCCCGGCGCACAGTGGGCTAGACGACCGGTCGCAGGCGGCCGAAACTATGGACACGTTTCAAGCTGCAGAGTCGCTAAATGGGACTCGAGCCACACGTGCGACCCCGCCAAGGAATTCCTTGTTCGGAGAGCTATCCATTGGTAGGGTCACACGTTTGGTTCGAGTCCCATTTAGCGACTCTGGAGCTCAAAACGCGTCTGGAGTTTTGGCCGCCTCCGGTCGGCCCACTGTACTGTACAGCGTCACTGCGCTTGCCGCCCGGCGGTTCAAGCAGAGTGCGGCCAGCCGCCGTGGAGGTGGGCAGTCCCGTCGCGCTCGGCCGCACGTGGGGTTGCCTACCCAGCGCCGTTCTGGTTCCGTCGAGGGGGAAAGCACTCGCGTAATAGTCGGGTCACTCTGGCCGTAATAGCACGCGTAATAGTGTGCGTAATAGTAGCGTAATAGCCGAAATGTTTCAAATTTGATCTATTTTAGGGGTTTTTTTTGGTCTGTTTTCGGCTAAATTCCTAAAATTTTGAGGCGTAACAGAGCGTTTTAGACGTAATAGTCGGGTCACAGGTTTTAAGAGTGATTTCCCCCTCGGGTTCCGTCTCTCTCGCACTCATGGTGCATCCCAAAGAGGTGTGAGGGAGACAGGGCCGCAACTGCCCCGCTGCCGTCTCTACCACGAGTTCATAGGCAGAGTGCCGTAACTTATTTGAATTAGAAGGTTTCAGGGTTTGTACATTCTAAACGGGCTGCGTTATAAAAGTTATAAAGAGAATAACTTATTTTTAGAATTCAATTAAAAAAAAAAAGTTATTATCCTCATAACTTTTATAACGCAGCCCGTTTAGAATGTACAAACCGTGAAACCTTCTAATTCAAATAAGTTACGGCAGCCTGTTCATAGGTGCACAATATCTTGGAGCCACATACGTTTAATTTTAACTTTTAATATGGAAGGAAAGGGTAATATCAATTCAGTGCTCAAGTGTTCATGGAGTAGGCACTGTTAAAAAACTGAAGCGGTGGTTTTTATCGTCTTTTTTTAAGTTACAATTTTAATGGTATTTCAGTGCTTGGAATGTCTTAGCCCATCGCTAGCATATAGTCCTCCTCAACTGGGTCAGGCGTCATTTTACAACATTGTGGCTACAAACACGCCATGCTAGAGCAGGGCACGCTAGAGCTGCAATACTACCCGCCCAATGCCTCTCTCTAGAAGGCACGGAGGCGCGCTGCCAGCCCTAAGAGACACCCATGGTGCGAGAGACAGACTGAGCGACGAAAATTACTCTCGGATCGAAGTCAGTCTGCAGCGTATACCAAAGACTAAAAGTGTCGGTGCACTGTGACTGCGATCCCTTCGCACAGTGGGTTAGAAAACCGTGGAGGCGGCCAAAATTCTAGACGCGTTTTGAGCTCCAGAGCCGCTAAATGGGACTCGAACCGAACGTGTGACCCCACCAATGGATTGCTCTCCTAACGAGGAATCCATTGGTGGGGTCACACGTTCGATTCGAGTCCCATTTAGCGACTCTGGGGCTCAAAATGTGTCCGGGATTTTGGCCGCCTCAACGGTCCTCTGACCCACTGTGCTTCGGTGCCACATAGTATAGGCCACGGCACAACAGTCTCGCTAAAGCGCGCTAAAATTTCGGCAATTCAATCAATCTTTCTCTTCGCCGTCTCGCTGAAAATGGGTGAAACGGGAAGTGAGAGGTCGGGCGGGCGGGGCCGCGCCGAGGAGACAAAGAAGACGGGTGTCGCTGCCACCGCCAGCTAGAGCTTTAGGCTGATTCAAAAGAGCAGTGCTTTGTCTGTGCGTCTCTCTCGCACTCCTACGGGACGGCCCACAGTGGGCCAGATGACCGGCGCATGCGGTCAAAATCCCGGACGCGTTTTGAGCTCCACAGTCAATGGGACTCGAACCGAACGTGTGACCCCACCAATGGATTCCTCGTTCGGAGAGCAATCCCTTGCGGGGTCACACGTTCGGGTCGAATCCCATTTAGCGACTCTGGAGCTCAAAATGCGTCTAGAGTGTTGGCCGCCTGCACCGGTCCTCGGGCCCGCTGTGCGGCCCCTGCGTGCAACAGAGGCGGAGTGACGGCGCACTGTTTGGAACGAGCCTGCTGCCGCGCCTCGCGCCGCGCTGGCTGGCTGCAGTCGCAGTAGCGAATGCAACGGAATGGCCCATTGTCTCTGTCAGTCACCCTCTTTTCATAACGAGCAGCGCAAACAGCGGCGCTGCTGCACGGCGCCGCCTGAAAAATGGTGGCGGTACTTATGTACTCACCATTCGTGGAACGCTTAGCGCCGCGCGCCGTTGTTCCAGAGTTGCAGGGCCCTGGAACGGGGAGCGGGGACCTCGGCCTCGCGGCGCGACACGCCGTCATGGGGAGCGCCGCAGACGATCGGCGCGTACACAGCGCACAGTGGGCGAGGGACCGTTCGAGGCGGTCAAAATCCAGGATTGGTTTTTGAGCTCCAGAGTCGCTGAATGGGACTCGAACCGAACGTATGACCCCATCGCTCTCCGAACAAGGAATCCATATTGGTGGGGTCACACGCTCGGTTCTCGGTTTGAGTCGTGTTTAGCGACTTTATAGCTCAAAACGCGTCTGGAGTTTTGCGCCGCGGTCCTCTGGCCCACTGTGCGGCGATGCGTAATTTGACAACATGGGATAAGACCTGGTGACGGTGGGCGAGCGTGCGTGCTTGTGTGTGTGCGTGTGTGCATGCATGCGTGCGTACCGAGAATGACTTGTTGCGGCCTGGCGCGGCGGTGCGTGCCGGCTTCAATTGTTTCCGGCTTCGGGAGAGGAATGGGAGCACTGCCACTGCAGCAGCGAGATGGAGCATGGAGCGGCCGCATCCGGGTCGACACGGAGCGGAGCAGCGGACTGACGTTATTCATTGGGAGTCCCTCCCCCCGGCCCACAGTGGGCCAGAAGACCGGTGTGAGGGCGGTCAAAATCCCGGACGATTTTTTTGAGCTCCAGTGTCGCTAAATGGGACTCGAACCGAACGTGTGACCCCATCAATGAATGGCTCTTCGAGCGAGGAATCCATCGGTGGGGTTACACGTTTGGTTCGAGTCCTGTTTAGCGACTCCAGGAGCTCCGCGTGCGCTGCGGTCTTCTGGCTCACTGTGCGGCCGGGCTATGGCATGGTCGGGCGACTCCGGCAGCCGGCAGTCGGGAGGCGACCGCCGATTACAACATTTTAATGAGGTTCCCCGGAGGACGACGATCTCGCTCCATTAATCGAATCTTGTTTCACTTGTGATCGGCCCATACGGCCGCGGCGCGCTGCATCGCCGACCGGAGTCCAGTCGGCCCGGAAAACACCATAGAGTTGAAGTTGGACGCTGGAACCTCGTTCCCCGGAGTGGTCTCGACGGTGGGGCCTCCGCCAGTCACACCGACACTTTCTTGTATTTATTTACATAAATATGATTGGATGAATGCTGATGCTTTGGCCGGTCCCATGTCGACTGCAGTGGTTGTTCCGTCGTCGTCGCCGCCACGCCAGCGTGCATTGCTGCGGTTGTTCCGTCGTCGTCGCCGCCACGCCAGCGTGCATTGCTGCGGTTGTTCCGTCGTCGTCGCCGCCACGCCAGCGTGCATTGCTGCGGTTGTTCCGTCGTCGTCGCCGCCACGCCAGCGTGCATTGCTGCGGTTGTTCCGTCGTCGTCGCCGCCACGCCAGCGTGCATTGCTGCGGTTGTTCCGTCGTCGTCGCCGCCACGCCAGCGTGCATTGCTGCGGTTGTTCCGTCGTCGTCGCCGCCACGCCAGCGTGCATTGCTGCGGTTGTTCCGTCGTCGTCGCCGCCACGCCAGCGTGCATTGCTGCGGTTGTTCCGTCGTCGTCGCCGCCACGCCAGCGTGCATTGCTGCGGTTGTTCCGTCGTCGTCGCCGCCACGCCAGCGTGCATTGCTGCGGTTGTTCCGTCGTCGTCGCCGCCACGCCAGCGTGCATTGCTGCGGTTGTTCCGTCGTCGTCGCCGCCACGCCAGCGTGCATTGCTGCGGTTGTTCCGTCGTCGTCGCCGCCACGCCAGCGTGCATTGCTGCGGTTCGCCCGACGACCACAGAGCGTCCTTACGACCGCCGGGGCGGGGCGGCGCACGGTGGGCCAGAAGAACGGCGCAGGCGGCCGAAACTCTAGACGCGTTTTGACCTCTAAAGTTGCGAAATGGGACTGGGACCGAACGTGTGACCCCACCAATGGATTGCTCTCCGAACGAGTGATCCATTGGTGGGGTCACACGCTCGATTCGAGTTCCATTCAGTGACTCTGGAGCTCAAAACGCGTCTCGAGTTCTGGCCGCCTGCGCCGTTCTTCTTGCCCACTGTCGCGGGTAGGGGCAGGCATTGGCCGTCAGGGGCGGGCGGGCAGACGCAGAAACGAGCCCCAGCCAGCTGCCCACATGAGGAACGCCGAACGCCACATTACTTTTCCGAGCTTTCAGAAAACCACTTGGTTTTTAAGAGCGGCGGGTGGCTCTTCGCCGCGTCCTTCGCTTCCTCCTCCAGTGCGCGGAATGTGCGGCAATGTGTCGCTCGGCCGGCCGCCGCCCACGCCGCGCCTTTTGGACGCGTTCCACACGACAAGGAGCACGGCCGGGCGAGGACGACCAGGAGCGGATCCAGGGAGGGGCAATGAGGGCGTCACCCTCTCCCAGGGGGCGGCGAGGCCGCCTGAAAGGTAGGCAAAAAAGTCACACTTTGCCCATGTACTAGGTAGGCAGCTTTTTGGGACTCCCCCCCCCCCAATAACCCTCTCTCTGGATCCACTTTTCAGGCAAACCCGGTATGGCGACAGTACAACGAGTCATGTCTGGGTCATCTTATTGGACTCACTGATGCTGCATTGAAAATGGGTTGGCGAGACTGGTGACCTAAAAGAGTCGATATCACCAAAAGAGGATGATACAGAAAAGTATCGCCAAGAAAGGGTGGTACTCAAAAGTATCGCCAAAACTGAACTGACTCTGAATTATGGGACCAAGGCAACACAGGCATTGACTCGAGAATCAATTAAGAATGACATTTAACCCACAAATGATTAAACGTTTTCTCAGATGACCAAAGAAAGTTGCCTGTCCTATACATGGCAGAGTGTAGGCAGTCCCAACTGATATGCTCCTAAATTAGACAGTCAGCTTGGTCATTCCTCAGTCGCTCGTCTCCAGTGCAGATAAAATCACATGTACTAACCACAAACACGGCAGTGTCTTCTGTGAAGAACTGTGCAGACAAGGATGGTTCCTCTCTTGGTATTGTCTTGTATCGTCTTGGTATTGTATTGTCTTGTGAACTGGGACTACATTACCAATGCCACAAAGGTTACAGTGTTGATAACTCATAAGACTATGTCATAAAACTATGTCACACAAAAGTTTCCCAATAGTCCGAATGTTTGAAAAAATCTGCACTATCACCCAACCCTATTTGGAACAGCGCTATCTCGTAGTACATGAAGAAATTGAATTTTATCGATTCAAGTCATTACAGCACAGCGGCCATGATGAGTCTGTGTTTTTGTTTACGTCTATCCAAACAAAAGAAGGCTAGGCTGCACATTCAGATTCGGGTTGTCAGAGACCTCGAACCCTCGAAAATTATATGCACCACAACCACACAGATCGCTATTCGCAGTGTCATCGTTCAAATCACACAGCCTAACAAAATGTAACGGTCACCGTCCGCGTCGCGTGTGTGTGGAAACTTGCGTTAGTAATGTTCAATTTTCTTTCGTGTAAACCGATGACGTATATTGCTGACTTCATCCCGCGTTGGCGCAAATTAATATTTAACATGCAAACCTACCGTGTGACTCAAAATAGTGTTTAAATCTTGTAAGGTATCTTGACTGACTTGTGCTATTGGTGATGTAACCCTGTGTTGGAATACTTCATTCATTTGAAAACCAAGAGAAAAACCATCCTTGTCTGCTCATTTCTTCTCAGAAGATGCTGCTGTGTTTGTTGTAAGTACATTTGATTTTTTAGCACTGGACCAGAGCAACTGAAAAGTACAGATGCTGACTGTCTACTTTGGGAGCGTTTTAGTCGGAACTGCCTAGACCCCCTCCTGTGTACGACAGAAAAGTCAATTCCTCTGTTGCCTTGGTCAGTTGTTCAGAGACAAATTTTGGAGATACTCAAAAGTATCCCCTCATGTGTCGATACTTTTGAGTTTCACCCTTTCTTGGAGATACTTTTGTGTATCGTCCTTTATTAAATACCTTTTTGAATCGCCATTTTTTACTTAAATTTTTTTGTATCGCTCCTGAAGTGGTCATAATTATGACCTGGATAGTCAACTAATTGGTCTCGCGTCAGGCGTGTGCGGGTGCCCCATACTGAAGGGTGGAAAAGTTGCCTCCTCTACTGACGGCTGAAATTGAAACCTCGATACGAAGTATTTTCTTTTTAAGCTTATGTGTGCTCAAAATACTTTGCTATAACAAGTTGCTTTTCTTTGTAAGGTCCAAAATAGTTTGTAAGGCTTTCACACTAAATCCTTATGTAGTTTTTTGTTCATAGTTATGCACGATTTTGCACATGCGTTTTTTTATGCATAATATTATACGTTGTTATGCATAATTTATTCATAACTATGTATAAATTATTTGTTGTTATGCATAATATTATGCAGAAGCTTACGCATGTGCAAAATCGTTCATAGCTATGTACAAAAAAGTGCATAAGGATTTAGTGTGTTGAGAGTGCTCACATGGGCATAGTGCGACTTTTTGCCTACCTTTCAAGCGGCCTCGCCGCTTACGGGGTGGACGGGGCGACGCCCCCATCGCCTCTCCCATCGCCTCCCTTGGATCCGCGCCTCGCGCCTCCCCGTTCCATGCATTTATCGCCGCGTTTTGTGAAGCACTGCCGCGACGCGCCGACATCCTGCAGCGCGCGTTGCGCTGCGATGCAACACGTGGACGGAAGCTCGACGGGGTGGTCGCGCCGTCCGCAACGCCAAAGGCTTCCGTCCGCTTTTACTGCATGGCCACGTCGCGACATGCGGGCGGCCGTGTCGGTGGCAGCATGGCAAGACTCATTCCGAAAGTCGTTTTCATCGCTCTGTCTCTCTCGCACTCACTGGGCGTTCCGCATCGGTGCGAGAGAGACAGAGCGATGTAACCGACTCCCGGAATCAGTCTGCAGTGCAGCAGTCGGTGTCGATGCGTGGGCGGGTCGCGGCGACACTAAAACGGAGAACGAGTGCGCCGCTTCCTCTTTCCGCTGCTAGTTTGGCCGACAAGTGTGTCGGCATAACTGACGGTTAGTATGTACTATATGAGGTCATGCCAACGCTGATACGTGGCGGCACTGCGCGGTGACTGCTCCTCGGGTTGCCGAACACGGTTGGTTGCCTACCCTGCCCATTGATTCCGCGCAAAGAAGTTGCCGTCGCTCCGTCATCCTCACGCCCAGTCGCTTGCAGGCGCGGATTTAGGGGAGGGGTAATGGGGGTAATGACCCCCTCCTTAGGTTCTAGATTGGCCGCCTGGAAGGTAGGCCACAATACCGACTTTGCCCCTGCAGGTAGGCAAAAGGCACTGCATTACCCCCCGCTTTGGAAAAAATTCTGGATCCGCACCTGGTCGGTTGCCCACCCGGCCGGAGTGCATGGTCAATGAAGGAAGGCGGCAGCCTCCCCCGCAGGTCCCACACTGCGGGCCTGCTCGCTGTCTCTCCCTTAGCCCTACGGGCCGCCCAATCAAGGGCGGACTCAGAGACGGGTTTGGGGGGGAGGGTGGCGATGTCGCAAAAGTTGCCTATCTACAGGGGCTAAGTGCGACTAGTTGGCTTCGCCGCCTTCAGGGGGCATCCCCCCAACCCCCTTTGGATCCGCGCCTGCGCCCAATGAGTGCGAGACAGACCGCAGAGCGACGAAAACAGTGGCGCCCCGACGCCGTCCACAGCTGCTGATAGCGGCCGGGACCCGAGGCGTTCGCGGCGGGGCGGGGCGGGGCGAGGACTGCTGCTGCAGCAGCTGACTCGGCAGCGGCCCGCGCTGCCTCCCCCTCTACCGCGGCGGGGCGGGGCGGGGCGGGGCGGGGCAGCACAGCACGCCGGCGGCTCGCTGGGGCATAGCGGCGGCGGTGCGGCCGGCACGGCGGGCGGCACGGCCATCAGTTGGCCCCTGCTCGCGCTGGGAGCGGGCCGTGCGTGTTCGAGACGCAGCACCGCGCTGCCACACGCCGCCGGCGGACCTTCCCCGAACGTCTCCCCGACCGACACATGTTGCACATGTGTTGACCGCGTCGCCGAACCGCCGCCGCCGCTCCGTTTTCCGTTTTCCCGGGTCGCCGGTCGCGTCATCGTGTGCGAGTGTCTCGTGTGTTGTGTCGTGCTTGTCGTGCCCAGTGTGCCCATCCTCCGCTCGCAGCGGATAGAGCACCTCAAGGCGAGCGAGTCAGGTGTGGGAGCGTGGCGTCACCGAGCGTCGACGTGAACGTGAACCGCGTGAAGACAACGCGCCGCCGCGTCGCCAGCGGCAGGCACTGCCATTCCATTCAGGCGAGACCTGCCCGAAAGGCAGAACGGCAGAGAAACCGTCGCCGCCAAACGGCGAACGACGTGAAACACGTCCAACGCCCACGCCTCCGCGCCGCGACCGTGTCACACTACACTGCCACCGGCGAGGCGGCGGGCAAAAAGTGCAACGGGAGCAGAAGGAAAGCAAAGAAATCGTGTCGATAAGTGTGGAATCAGTTGTTGGCCGACCTGTGCGTTTGTGTGTGTGTGTGTGTGTGTGTGTGTGTGTGTGTGTGTGTTTGTTGAGTGAGAGTGTGACGCGTGTGAGCCGCTGTTCGGATTACAACGCTCAGTGATAGCACCTGTGGATTACTTCGAAGGATTATTTTTTTCGGCAAGAGGATTATCAACCGTCTTTGATCAGGTGAGTTTCAAGTTCGTGTCGGCCTGTTTTGTCGAGTGTTACAAGGCCGGTTGGTTTCATACTCGGGGTTAGCTGTCAGCTGCCGGCTTCGCGGCTTCCCGTTCTCGAAACTGGTCGCGCCATGTTTGACGCAGGGATGCGGGCTCTATTTCGCGCTGAATTTGACGTTGAATTTTGAAAACGATTACCGTTTCCCTCGGAAACGAAGCAAAACTGCTTTCTTCGAGCCGCTGGTTCTTTTTAAGTCATATGGCGCGTCTCGCCAGAAAATCGCGCTGCCGGTTCCCGCCAAATTTCAAACTAGCGGCCATGCAGACTTGCGGGCGGCGGGTGCGCACAGTGGGTCAGAAGACCGTTGAGGCGGCCAAAATCCCGGACTTGTTATGAGCTCCAGAGCCGCTGAATGGGACTCGAACCGAACGTGTAACCCCTCCAATGGATTCCTCGTTTCGAGAGCAATCCATCGGTGGCGTCACACGTTCGATTCGAGTCCCATTCAGCGGCTCTGGAGCTCAAAACACGTCTAGAAGTTTGGCTGCCTAAACTGTCTTCTGACCCACACTACGCCAACGACCTTGTTGCGTAACTGTAGCCGTCCGCTTTGTGCAGTGCAGTGCGGCGTCTCGGGTCTCCCTCCGCGGCGCGGCGGCCTTGGCTGCCTCGGTCCTCCACTTTGATAAACACCCAAATCAGCATCCTGCATTTCGGGCGCCGTTTATTGCCCCTCTTATCTAGGCAACACTAGAGAATGAGTTTGCCTGCGCCGCGGCCTTGCCGATTACCCGCGGCTGCCCCCGCGCTGCGGCCCAGCTTATCGGCGCACAGTGGGCCAGAAGACCGGCGCAGACGGCCAGAACTCTTGATCCGTTTTGAGGTGCAGAGTCGTTGACCAGGACTCGTACCGAACGTGTGACCCCACCAATGGATTCCTCGTTCGGAGAGCAAGCCATCGTTGGGGTCACACGTTCGGTTCGAGTCCAGCAGCGACTCTAAAGCTCAAAACCAGTCCGGAGGATTTGGACCGCGTCCGCCGGTCTTCTGACCCGTTGTACGGCTCAGCCACTCTTTGGGCGGACTGTACCACTCTTCTGTTGCTGCTGGCAAATGAATCCAGCGCCATTGCTTCGAGGAAATTGCGCATCGCTCAGTGGAGTGGCGGTACACTGTACACTTCGCTGCCGCGTCGGAGTGGAGCGGGGCGTGGAGCAACGCCTCCAGAGGCGCCCATTTCGGAATCCATCCGTGTTTGTCCGGAGTGTACTGGCTCGCAGTTTTTCCGTCGCTAGTTTCGGTTCGGCCCCGAAAGGCGAGGTTTTGACGATGCCGGGTCCCGTGACCATTCTCGGTCGCCGTCCGCAGACTTGGCGTTTCGGCCGCGGCTCATTCCGAGCAGCGCTTTCGTCGCTCTGTCTGTCTCTCTCGCACTGCCGGGGCGCGAGAGGGACGGAGCGGCGGCACGGCGTTGAGAATGGCTCTGCAGCGAGGCGGTGGAGCGCCGCCCAGGGTCTGTCTCTCTCGCACTCGAAGGGAGTCTCTGATGGGTGCGAGAGAGACAGAGCGACGGAAACGACTCTCGGAATCGGCCTGCAGGCTCCTCGGTGCCCTCCGCGCACGTGTTGAACAGTGGCGAGAGCAAACGGCCATATCGGCGCCGCGGCGCACAGCGGGTCGACAGAGACCGGCGCAGGCGGCCAAAACTTCAGACGCGTTTTGAGCTCCAGAGTCGCTAAACAGGACTCGAACCGAACGTGTGACCCACCCGATGGATTCCTCTGTCGGAGATCATTCCATTGTCACGGTCACACGTTTGGTTTGAGTCCCTCCAGCGGCTCAAAACTCGTCCGGGATTTTGACCGCCTCCAAAGGTCTTCCGGCCCACTGTGCGGCGGCCGCGCGCGCCACGCGTGCTCGGGGGCCTTGTTGGAGGCGCAGGGACGCTGCGCTCATTGGCTGGCGAGTACACTATTAGTACTCGCCGCGGCCGCACCGCCTCTGCGGTCGGGCCGGCCGGGCCTACCGCACCCTCGGCCGCTCCCCCATTAGTCGGATGCAGGCTCATTCCCGTCGCTCTGTCTCTCTCGCCCTCGTGGGGCGTGCCGTAGGGGTGCGAGAGAGACAGAGTGATGAAAAAGTGAACGAGAAAAGTGCTCTGAATCGCTCTGCGCGCTGACGAGGCTGACGTACAGGGCGTGGGGGCGGGGCGGGGCGGGGCGCGGCGCGGCGCGGCGCGGCGGGGTGTCTGGCTCGGCACTGACCTTACATCTGCCGCGGCCCCGCCGGCCACGCCCCCTGGACCACGCTGCAGACACGTGGCGCACAGTGGGCCAGAAGACCGACACAGGCCGCCGTAACTCTAGACACGTTTTTATCTCCAGATTCGCCAAACTGGACTTGACTCGAACCGAACAAGTGACACCCACCAATGGATTCCTCGTTTGGAGAGCAATCCGTTGGTAGAGGGACACGTTCGGTTCGAGTCCTGTTTTGCGACTCTGAAGCTAAAACCGCGTCCGGGGTCTTCTGGCCCACTGTGTGGCGGTCGAAAACTCGACGCATGTTATTCACTGCGGCGCTTGTTTCTTCCGGGAAAGACGCGCTCGACGCGCAACGCCGGAACCGGCGCGCGTTCTCGGTACGGCCTGCGTGGGGCCCGGCACAGTGGGCCCGGCCTGGCCGCCGCGGCTCTTCGCATATTCATTTCATTCACACAGTGACGCGCGGACGTCCGAGACGCCCGAGAGCGAGGGGAGGGGAGGGCGGGGTCTACGGCCGGCACTGCGCGGAAACGTTGACGCGGGAGGGACATGGAGCCCCCACGTGGACGCCGCGTATGGCGCCGCCGCGGACCACACAGTGAGGCGCGCACGCGCCCCTCACTGTTATTTATTCAATGAATGTGACGTCATGTTCGTTCGAATGTGAATTTTGTCACGTTCGTTTGAATATGACGTCACATTCGCTTGAATGTTGGACCTACGTTCAAACGAATGTGACACCCTAATTTAACGGACGTGTCACGTTCAAACGAATGGGACATCGTATTCAAACGAACGTGACAAAATTCATATTCTAACGAATTAGACGTCATATTCGTTGAATAACAGTGCTGGCACAGTGGGCCAGAAGACTGGCGCAGGCGGTCTAAACTCTGGTCGCGGTCTGAGCACTAGAGTCGCGGAATGGGACTCGAACCGAACGTGTGACCCCACCAACGGATTCCTAGTTCGGAGAGCAATCCGTTGGCGGGGTCACACGCGGTCACACGTGCGGTTCTACACTCTAAGGTTCTTACGGATAAGTCACCACTGTAAGCTACGGATAAAATTGATTCACCGTAATTACGGATGTGTTTGTCCATATTACGGAGTTTGACAGCTGTATTACGGATAAAAAACATCTCCAGATTTTGAGAATTTCAGTACGGACAAAATTATCCGTAAATACAAACACAAATGTTGATCCATAATTACGGCTACTGATCTCATCCGTATTATCAACTCAACTTGTCCGTAAATCATGATCTGAACCTATCAATCCGTACTTACATCAACTAAACCACAGCATGAAGACTAATAAGGTGTAATATAGTTTCATTATTTTTCAAACAAAGAATTCTATTTCTGCATATTCCATCGCTCACATATTAATTCTCCAGACTAAAATCTTGTACTAAAATCTTCTAAGTGCCATTTTGGCTGTAGTCAAACGGTTATCAAATAAAATTTTTAGGAACCTTACCTCAAATCTTTATCAAAGAAACAATTCAAATATATAAACAAACATGAAGTTCTATTTATTAATGTATGTTGTTGGGAAGCAGAAAATTTACCTCTGAAAATGAAAGAACCTCCAACGTCTCCAATCCTCAACAGCTGATAAGTGTGTGTTAACATGACAGCCGTCCAGTTTTCGCAGACGCATGCATCACTTCACATTGAAGCAGTAAATCAACTTTAACGAACCAGAAACTTGCGTATCATCGTGGTTTCTGCGTTTTTAACCACATCGAACGAGGTTAATCCAAACATAAACAAAGCAACAAAAGAGGGACTGTGTTTAGTGCCGCTTAAGTTCTCATACTTTCACGTATGAAAAGTTAAGCGGGGCGATTATTATGATTATTATTCGAAGAAAAACAATTCGCTGTTATTGCTACCAATTTGAGGCTTTGAGGCACAATTTAGGCCTCTGCAATTGGTGACACCGATGGTGTCTCAACCCAAAGTCCAGCTTGGATGGCATTGTTTGCACACACAGAAGAAGTCAGTGCATGTGATTTTTGTTGTCACTGGGTTCTTCCAGCATAAGGCACTAGATCAGCAGACAGTATAACCTCACCAGGTCACCAATTTCAAGAGAAAACATTTACAGTGTAACTTGAGTAAGTTGGAATGTTTGTGGAACTACCTACAATAACTGGTTGGTTAGATTGTCCAGTTGCTCAGTATGATTATTTAAATGCAGTTATTTCATAATCAACACCAAATTTTGGTGGTAAGTACATCTTTTTCTGCTGTGACTCTGCTCCATCGCTCAGCAAAAGTATCGTGTTCAATTAAGCTCCATTGAGTGACTAGTAGTAGTAAAAGAGCTTGCTAGTGCATTAAAAAGATTTTTGGCAATAAAAATTTTATACACTGCTAATCTGTATCTGCGCAGTATGGCAAAGAGTAATTTTTAGATTCTGTATCCGCAATGTATTGCGATGAATGCAATCTCTTCGGATTCTGTTAGACTATCCGTAGTTACAAAGCTACATCTGTTACGGACAAAGCCATCCGTATATTACAAATCAGGCTCTCCGTATTACGCTTGCGCAAAAATGTTTGTAAGGTACGGATGAAATTCTTTGTAATACGGATGAAGTCATCCGTAAGGACATTAGAGTGTAGTCCCATTTATAGCGACCGCGGGGCTCAAAGTGCGTCCAGTAAAGGCCCCCTACGCCGGTCTTCTGGCCCACTGTGCCTGGCTGTCTGTCGCGCACCTTCACGGGACGCTCCACGAGTGCGAGAGAGACGGATTGAGTCCGCCGGTGGCCGGGCGTTCGGGGACGCTTGTCCAGGCCGTCTGCTCGGGGATCGGGGCGCGATGACCCAATCCTGTATCACTAACTGCTTCGGCCTGATCCCGTTTGTCACGTGTCTGTCCCGGCCTCTCCCAAGCCGGCCGACTGATGCCGAGAGTCGTTTTCGTCGCTCTGTCTCCCTCGCACTCACATGAGGCGTCCCGTGTGGGTGCGAGAGAGACAGAGCGACGACGGCGACTGCAAGGAATCAGTCCCCGGCTCAACGACGCCGCCGCGCCGGGAGTGACAGTGACAGTGACGGTGGAGTGGGACACACAGTGGGACGCACGCTCGTCGTGCCCCTGTGAGCCGTGCGTTGAGTCGAGCGCGTTCGCGTCCGAGCGGAGCGTCGCGGCGGAGCGCGCCCAGCCGGACCAGATCGGCGGAGCCGGGGCCGGGCAGGGGCGTCCCGATAACAGCTGATAACGCGTGGGGCGGACCGCGGCCACGCAACAACAACAAGATCAACAACAGCGACACGCACGGCGGCAGCGGCGTGGACACCAGCGGCTGCGGACCGCCAACTTTCGGGGAGAAATAAGTGTTCATGACGAATGCCTGAAAGCACAGTGAGTGCGACGACCGACGACGTGAGGCTGGAGTGGCGACGAGCGCACAGTGGGCCAGAAGACCGGTAGAGGCGGTCCAAGGCTTGGACGGGTTTTGAGCTCCTGACTCGCTAAATGGGGCTCGAACCACCAAACGTGTGACCCCGCCAATGGATCGCTCTCCGAACGAGGCTCGAGCTCATTTAGCGACTCTGGAGCTCAAAACGCGTCTGGAGTTTTTGCCGCCTGCGCCGGTCTTCCGGCCCACTGTGGAGGTCTTGATGCCGCCCGTCGCCGCGGCGGGGGCGTCCTCAGCGATCCCACGTCATCGCCCCGCAGAGACGTGCGCGACTCCTTCAAGTGTCTTCGCCGCCACGCATTCGACGCCAACGTGCCGTGCCACGCGGAGTGTGTGTGCGTGCCTGAGAGTGTAGGCACGACGACCACGGCGATATTTTCCTTATCTGTTTTTCGCGTTTAATATCGACCAAAGCCGCGCGGCGGGAGGGGGAGAGAGAGAGAGAGAGAGAGAGAGAGAGAGAGAGAGAGAGAGAGAGAGAGAGAGAGAGAGAGAGAGAGAGAGAATGTGTGAGAGTTTGTGTGCTGTATGTGTGGCTGTGTGCGTGCGCGTGGTCATGACCTGGCCATGCAGCGCTGCGATCTGATTTGTGCGGCCCGCTACGCCACGCCACGCCGCGCCACGCCACGCCGGCCACACCGCGCCCGCCGCCAAAGGACAGTCGTTTGACGTGGACATGCTGAGGTGATGAGCTCGGCCATTCCATGGCGTAGTGTATAGTGCGGCCGTTGCGACGCGTCGCTTTGGTCGCGGCGTGTCGCGCCGTCTCCATTGTGTTGCAGGCTCCTGCGCCTTGCCTGTCTGTCTGTCTACCTGCCTGCCTGTCCGTCTGTCTGTCCGTCGGCATGTCTATCGTCTGTCTGCCGCCACGGTGATGCGACGCGGCGCCCCGCCCAGAAGCCGCCCCAAAAGACGCGCCTCCAGACGGCGTCGCCATCACCTCCACCTCCTTGCAGCCTCCTCACTGCCTCCTCATCCTCCTCTCTTCCCGCGCACAAAGACGCGCACCGCGCAGACACGCAGACGGGCCACATGGCCTCGCCAAAGTGTCGCCACGGCGAGCCCACTTCCCTGCCTTTCCCGGCGGAGAGGAGACAGTTTTACACGCGTGGCCAACACCCCGGCCCTGCCGCATAGTGGGTCAGAAGACCGGCGCAGGCGGCCGAAACTCGGGACGCGTTTTCAGCTGCAGAGTCGCCAAGCAGGACTCGAACCGAACGTGTGACCCCACCAATGGACAGCTCAAAGAACGAGGAATCCATTGGTGGTGTCACATGTTCGGTTCGAGTCCCATGAAGCGACTCTGGAGCTCAAAACGAGTCTGGAGTTTTGGCTTAGCCGCGCGCGACGGTCTTCTGGCCGACTGTGCGGCGCGGCCCCCATCATGGAGGAGGCCTCGATGCACTCGGGGAACGCCGGGAACGGTACGACGCGACGGTGGGGGGTTTGGAAGTGTTCCAGCCAGGGCGATAAAGTGATCGAATGTGTTGAGGGAAGCTCGGCCGAACAACAAATGGGGTATAAATAGCGGCGCGAGGAGCGGCCGGGGCAGGAACGGGTAAGGAGAGCTGCGTTTTGCTTTACCCGAGATTTTGACGGTCGTGGTCGTGACGTCGGGCGGGACTACCGGCCGACGGCCGCCCGGTGAGCGCAGCGGTGTTTTTGCGGTCACTGTAATTCAAAAGGTGAGACATCGCACCAATTTTTGGCAATACGAAAAGTATGACCGATAAAAAGGTCATACACATATGTAAGACCGAAGAAAGGTCATACACCAATGTATGACCGAAAATCGGTCATACACAAATGTATGACCAAAAAATGGTCAGACATTAGCGAGGCTGGCTTTCCTTTACCTTGGGGATCTATCAACCTTCATCGGTGATAAAAAAAAGTACCACCCTTTTTCGGTCATTCATTTCTGTATGACCATCAGAACGGTCATCCATTTGTGTATGACCTCTGCAACGGTCATACATTGGTGTATGACCTTTTCTTCGGTCATACATTTGTGTATGACCCTTTTTTCGGACTAACATTTTAGTATCACCCCTTTAAGGGTCAGAAATCTGACCTTTCTATTTTAAGTGCGTTTGGGCTATCCTATGGCGTCTGCGCTGTTACAGTGGAAAGCGTCAGCGTCGTTGGAAAGTATGGCTTTTTGCCTTCGTGTCAGGCGGTTAACGAGGTGCACCCCTTCCCTCCTCTCCCCTCTCCGCCGGCGGTTCTGGATTGCAATTGCAATACAGTAATAAGCGCGGCGTGTCGCGGTGGCCGGCGCATTGTGAGCGCAGTGTGGTGGCCGGCGCATTGTGAGCGCAGTGTGTCGGTCGGAGCGTTGGGATCGTGCTGAACTTTGGCTCGGCGATGAAGGGCGACTAGAGCGACCGGCGGCCAGGCCGTCCGAGCGCCGCGGCCGCAGCCTTCCGCGGCTCGTAAAGTGGAGCCGGGCTAACGACGCCACGACCCTCCCTGCTTACACTTCCTGCACTCCACGGTGTGCGGCCCGTCGCCCTGTCTCTCTCGCACTCACGGGGCGTTCCGCTGGTGTGCGAGGGAGACAGGTGGCCCACCAATACTCTGACGTCGACGCGCCACGAACAGAAGAAGTTTTACGCGCGTTTTGCTCCCGTTCTTCATCGTGGTTGTTGTCGGAACAACAACACGGCGTCGAGGACGGGGCGTCGAGGACGGCGTCGTCGAGGACGGCGTCGTCGAGGACGGCGTCGTCGAGGATGGCGTCGTTGGGGACGGCGTCGTCGAGGACGGCGTCGTCGAGGACGGCGTCGTCGGGGACGGCGTCGTCGAGGACGGCGCCGCGTCGATTGACCCATTGTGACGTCGCGGACGTGCAGGGCCGCGGCGGCGGCCCCACAAAGGCGGCCGTCAAGGCGGCGGCGGCGTCACCCGTTCCGCGCAGCGCCCGGCGTGATTTCTTGGCGTCCCCGCTGCGCTGAGCCGCGCCGCGCCGCACAGTGGGCCAGAAGACCGGCGCAGGCGGCCAATTGTCCGGACGCTCATCTTGTGGCCCAGTGTGCGCCGCCGGCCGGACCGCTCCGGGCGCTGGACGGCCCGGAGTGGGCTTAGACGACGACGATGACTTGGAGGCGGCCGAGGGGCTGCGGTGCCGGGAGCTTTGTTTACTTAGGCACGGCTATGAATATTCCATGCCTTCGGAACGCGCGTGCTCGAGGTGGGACTCTGGGTCCGGCAATCTGTCAGGATGAGTGGCCGCCTTGGTTGCCTTTGGCCGTGCCTCTGACTGCCAGTGCTGCATGGCTGCGTTTTCGGCCCGAGGGCCAACAGCCGAGGAGAACGACCATGCCGGGCACTGCCGGAAAAAAATGGTGTTGCTCAACGCGGGGACGGCGCACAGTGGGCCAGATGACCGCCGCAGGCGGCCTAAAGTGTGGACGCGTTTTGAGCTCCAGCGTTGCTAAGCTGGACTCGAACCGAACGTGTGACCCAACCAATGGGTATTTCGTTCGGAGAGCAATCCATTGTTTGAGTCTTTCGGTGCGAGTCCTGTTTAGCGACTCTGGAGCTCAAAACGCGTCTGGCGTTTCGGCCGCCTGCGCCGGTCTTCTGGCCCTCTGTGAGACGGCGTCCGTGATTAACAAAAGTCTGGCCTGCGATGGTGATGGGCGGGCGGCGGCCAGCCGGACTTGACGCGGGCCTCCCGGCCGCCCTCGCCTTTTGTCGGGGACTCCGGATTGCATTCTGTTTACGTACCCTTTGGAGGGGCCCCAGCTGCAGTGCGCAGCAGCAGCCCTTGATGGTGCCGATCACGTCGCCCCATCTGGACAGCGGGCGTCCCGACCGACGCGTCTAAAACCAGCCCCATGTGAGTGAGGGCTCGGAAGGGCCTTCTCGTCCGCCGGGGTCCCCCGCGGAGGCGCGCTAAGGGTCAGCGTGCCGGCTTGGGACCGCGTAGCTCCCCCTTCACAGTGGACCAGAAGACCGGTGAGGGCGGTCAAAATCCCGGACGCGTTTTGAGGAGCACTACAGTCGCTAAATGGGATTCGAATCGAACGTGTGACCCCACCAATGGATTGCCCTCCGAACGACGAATCCGTTGGTGGGGCCGCACGTTGGGTTCGAGTCCCATTTAGCGTCTCTGGAGCTCAAAACGTGTCGAGAGTTTTGGCCGCCTGCACCGGTCGTCTGGCCCACTGTGCCCTTCCCCCTTCTTCTCTGGACCAAAAGCGGCCCTCTCCCGCCGGGGTGTGGCGGCCGGAGTGTTTACTGGCTTACCACGCGTTTCACACCATTGAACTCGTCGCCGCGCTACGCTCCGCCACGCCCCGCCACGCCCAGCCACGCAGCGCGGCGCCCTTGTTTCCTCGCTGCGCCACGGTGCTGCGCGGGTATTGAAAAGCACTGTCCAGTATCGGACGGAAAAAAAGATAATCTGAGAAGCGGACATTTTGTTACCAGCTGTTAGCTGCTTCGATTTTTTGGGGCCTTTTGTCTAGGCAGGGGTTTTGCTACAGATTTTTCATGTCTGAAGGTGTTAGCAGTACAGTGCGTGTGCATGTGTGCCTCTGTGAGTGTGTGTGTGTGGGGGGGGGGGGAGTCGGGGGTCGAAAGCCTTTTCCTCTAACTAGCCAGCCGCCTGATCGGCCTGATGGGTAGGCAATTTGCAGTGATCTCCGCCCAGAACTAGGCAAAAAGTGCGGCAAATCACCCTCCTTGCGGCAAGTTGCGGCCACACGGCAGTACTAATGCCATCCTACCTCCTCCGTGTGCTGCGCAACTGCCACTGTTGGGTTCCGAAAGTCGTTTTCGTCGCCCTGTGTCTATTGCACATCATTTTACAAGACTTTGTTCCTAATTTTTCCGATGCTGTCTTCCATCGTAGGCAGTTGTTGAGGAAAATTGTTGTCTACCAATTTCTCGTTAGCTGAGCGATTAGAGAGAGAGAGATAGAGAGAGAGAGGGGGGGGAGAGAGAGAGAGAGAGAGAGAGGGAGAGAGAGGGAGAGAGAGGGAGAGAGAGGGAGAGAGAAAGAGGGAGGAGGGAGAGAGAGAGCGCGACGAAAACGACTCTCGGAATCGGTCTGTTGGTGACCATCTTAGGCCTCCAGGTGCCCCACCACAACCGCCCCGCGGAGTGCAGCAGGACGCTGTGTTCCTCTGCATGCCGCCGTGCCGTGCCTTATTGCAGGCTCTTTAGGCGTGTGCGTGTCGCGCTGTGCGTGGCGCGGCCCGCGCGGCGTGTTGGTCCGACCAATTAGCCTCTTCCAATTTGCGCTGCACTCAGCCATAACTATCCCCGGCGCCTAAAGCCCTCTCGTTACCATGCAAAGTACCTCCGTGCCGCCGCCGCCGCGTGCCTCGCCCTGCCTCGCCTTCTGGCCGTGGCGTCGCACAGTGGGCCAGAGGACGCCCGCCTCGGCGGCTTCAACTCGAGACGCGTTTTCAGCTCCACAGTCGCTAAATGGGACTCGAACCGAACGTGTGACCCCACCAATGGATTGCTCTCCGAACGACGAATTTATTGGTGGGGGCGTCACACGTTCGGTTCGAGTCGCATTTAGCGACTATGCAGTTTAAAACGCGTCCGGTATTTTGACCGCCCTCACCGGTCTTCTGGCCCACTGTGCGTCGCTGGTCTTCTGGCCCACTGTGCGTCGCTGCTCGTGTGTCGGCCGTCGGCCACTACTCCACGTCGTCGTCTGCTTGGCCGCCGCGTCGCGTCCGTCGCCGCCGATGGCCGAATGTGTGTCACTGGGATCAGCGTCGCTCGCATAGCGCTTTGAGACGGGGCGACGCCGGCCAAGACGACGACGACGACGCGAGGGACGGCGCCAGCAGGCTGCGTCCGGACGGCTCCTTCTCTCGCATCCCCGCCGGACGCCCCGTGAGTGCGAGAGAGACGGAGCGACGAGAGCTCCGTTCGGAATCAGTCCACGGCCCGAGGCATCGGCCAGGAGTGCAGATTGACTGCGAGACGCAACAGCAGCGCCGCGCCGACGGCGGCCCGCCTCGCGTTTTGCATGCCGCGCTAAAAAATACGCCGAGGGCAACGCTTGGTGTTTAGGAATAAGATGAATTGAGGGTCGTGGGTTCGAGTCCGGGTGAGTGACTTACTTTTTATACGGTATGTGCTTGCTGTGCTGTTAGTGAGGAGGGCAACTTGGTGTGGAGAAAAAGATGCGTGAGGGTCGCGGGTTCGAGTCTCCGCGAAGGACTTTCGTTCCATACAGTGTTGTGCTTGCTCAAAGAGGCTATGCTTGGCCAAAACAGTTCCAGGTTTTCCTAAGAACTCCCTGGAAATCACCTATGTCTTAATTATAGGCTACTTGGGAAACCCAGGAACCGTTTTTGCCGTGTGGGATGTCCGCCAATCGATCAATCCGTGTCATCAAGTGTCATTCTGCACTCTAAATGACGTGTAGTATAGATTCTCCTTATTATAGTGAAAATTCTCTATAATATGGTGGTGCAGCTTCCTTTGGAAATTCTTTGTATCTTAAAGATATTTTATGGAAATTCCCTTGTATTGTGGAGAAAATCTGCATCATAATAATATGTTGGTGCATCCTTTCACCGTAAGACATTTAGAGTGTGCCGACGGTCGAAGTCGTTCACTGCAAGAAAAAGTGTGAATAGCACAACAAAATCACAATAAAAACGGTACAATAAAAGTACAACAGGGATTTTATACGAACCACAACGAGGCCGGGACTGCACGGCACTCGTCATGCCGGTTCCCTTGTACTTTGTACTACAATTGTTGTACTTTAAGTAAAATAAATTCCTGATAAAAATTTTGCCAGGAATTTGTGTACTTTCGTTGTGGCTTTTTTCTTGCAGTGTTGATCGAGTCTCGCCCAATGCTCGAGCAATGCCGCTCGCTTTTGACGGTGCACCCTCGCAGGGCTCGGCCGCCCTCGGCCCCCCTCGCCGCCCTCGCTCGGAAGCGGGAGAAACTCGGCCATCCGCGGATCATGAGAATGGCGGGACGGACGGCTAATGTAGCTCGGCGAGCGGCGCCGCTGCGGACGCGGGCTGAGGTAGTCTGACTCCGAACAGCGCTATCGTCGCTCTGTCTCTTTCGCGCCCCTGCGGGACGCGCCGTGAGTGCGAGGGAGACGGAGCGAGGACATTGGCCGGAGCCCTTTGGCTTCGGCGGGCCTCCCGGCGCGGACCCTTTCCCCGCGGCCCTTTGTCGCTTTGACTTTGACGCCTGGCGGTTCAAAAGTTGCGCCGTTGGGTAACCGGAAGGCTGAATGGCTGGTCCAGGTAGTCTAGACAGCAGCCACAGTGGGCCAGAAGACCGGCCAAAATTCGACAGAGGCGTTTTGAGCTGCAGAGTCGCAAAAAAGGACTCGAATCGAACCTGTGACCCCCCACCAATAGATTCCTCCTTCGGGGAGCAATCCATTGGTGGATTCACACGTTCGGTTCGCTTGCCATTTAGCGACTCTGGAGTTCAAAAAGCGTCAAGAGGCCGCTTGCGCTGGTCTTCTGGCCCACTGTAGCAGCTCAGGCAGTCAGGCAGTCAGCCTCGGCCGCCTTCCTCCATAAAGAGATTGACTACGTGCCAAATGCGTAGCCAGCCAAGGGCCGAGGGCCTTCAAGCCGGACGCGCGGGGCGTCGCCCGCTGCGCGGCGTGGCTCCGTTCCGGCGTGTCCCCGGGGCCGGAGCCTGGTTCCGAACTGAGTTAGATCGCTCTGTCTCTCTCGCACCTCCGCGGGACTTCCCATGAGTGCGAGAGAGACGGAGCGACCGTTCGGAATGAGCCCGCAGGCGCCGCGACGCCGACGCCCCGGGAGTCGGCATGATGCTGCGCGTCGCGGTGCATTCGGACTTTCACTCTCTGTAGACCGATTCCGAGAGGCGTTTTCGTCGCTCTATCTCTCTCGCGCCCTTACGGGACGCCCTGTGAGTGCGAGGGAGACAGAGCGGCGACTCTCGGGATGCGTGCGCCGCGCCGGGCCGGTGGCGGTGCCGCGGACGGCGCCTGCCCCACCTGCGCCGTGCCGCCCACGCCCAGCCGGCCGCTCCCGATCTCGTCTCGATCCGCGGACGGTGTTGATGTTAGCATCACCGCGTGGACCAAGATAGCACGCCGGCGTCCCCCTCTGGCTGGGCCTCTCTGTCTCTCTCGTTTTCTCTGTCTCTGTCTCTGTCTCTCTCTCTCTCTCTGTCTGTCTGTCTGTCTGTCTCTCTCTCTCTCTCTCTCTCTCTCTCTCTCTCTTTCTCTCTTTCTCTCTCTCTCTCTCTCTCTCTCTCTCTTTCTCTCTCTCTCTCTCTCTCTCTCTCTCTCTCTCTCTCTCTCTCTCTCTCTCTCTCTCTCTCTCTCTCTCTCTCTCTCTCTCTCTCTCTGCGGCTCTCTCTTGGGCCGTCTGCCCACGGCGACTGCAGACTGCATCTCGGGGGAAGTGCACTCTGCGAATTGCGGCAGACCGATTCCGAGAGTCATCTTCGTCGCACTGTCTCTGTCGCACATGAACGGGACGCCCTACTAGTGCGAGAGAGGGACTGAAACGACTCTCGGAGTCAGTCTGCAAGTCTGCGCCGACTGGCGCACAGTGGGCCAGACGCCTGGTGTAGGTAGAGCGTAGAGTTGAAGGCGGTCAAAATCTCAGACGGTTTTTTTGAGCTTCAGAGCCGCTAAATGGGACACAAACCGAACATGTGACTCCACAAATGGATTGCCTTCCGAAAGAGGAATCCATATGGGTGGGGTTACCCGCTCGGTTCAAGTCCTGTTCAGCGACTCTGGAGCTCAAAATGCATTTTGGCCGCCTGCGCCGGTCTGCTGGCCCATCGCGCGTCGTCTGTCGGCGATGCTCCGCGGCGCGGCCATGTCCCCCTTGAGGCTGTTGTGTGCGGAAGTGGCCGCCGGCCGGCCGCGTGAATTACCGACGGCGGCGGCCAGGACGCCTCCAGGTGGCGGTGCGGCCCACTGTGCGGCCCGGCGTCCGTGACCGTGCGCTGCTCTGCCGTATCGGGGAGCGGCCGAGGCGCGGCGCGGCCGTGGCGCGGCGACCCGCGCGGCGACAACACGGCGACACCACCGGGCCGCGGTGTGCGGCCACCACGGTCACCTCGTTTTATTTATTTTTTTCTCGTTCCCGACGCGCGGAGAGCTGCGACTTACTGCGACTCAGTCGCGGCGCGGTCCGGCCATGGCGCCGGGTGACCCCGCGGCCGGAGCAACGCGGCCGATCGGGGGCCGTCCGTGTGCACAGTGGGCCAGACGACAACATGAATTTTTACCAGGAATCATTGTTATTTTCAGACACTGGTCGTCTTCGATGAAGTAAATTTGCTCCATCGTTTGCCAGTTTTTTGTCGTTTCAAGTAAAAGCTCCGCGCAGTAGAAATTTTGCGATCGGAGGAATGTTTTGCTTACTTCCTGTTGTTGCAGTAGGAAGCAACGTCGTGTGGTGCATTCCTCGCCGGAACCTCTCCCTTCTTTCCTGCCGAGCGAGCTACACTCAAGTACGCTGCGGCAAGCCTTCTTCACTGCCCGGAAGTGCTTTAGGCCCGCCCCCTTCCTCTTTCGCGCCCCGTTTTCGGAGGTGGCCGTGTAGGCCGTATGTGTTCGTGGAGTCCTTTCCGCGCTGTTAAGCGCCGTTTACGCCGAGCTGCCCCGCGCTGCGACTCGGCGGACTTGATGGATCGGCTGTGCCCCTCCTTGGTTCCGGCCTCGGGGCTCGGGTCTGCCGCCTGCTGCCGCCGTCCCTAGTCGCGCCGTGACGGAAACGGCCCGGGTCGTCTGCAGCCTCTCTACCTCGTTGCGTCTCTACCTTGCTGCCTCTCCGCGTCACTGTCTCGCTATCCCTCTACCTGGGTTCCTCTCCGCGTCACTGTCTCGCTATCCCTCTACCTCGCTGCCTCTCTACGTCTCTGTCGCTCTACCTTGTTGCCTCTCCACCTTGCTACCCCTTCCTTGCTGCCTCTCTACCTCGCTACCCCTTTACCTCGTTGCCTCTCTACCTTGCTACCTCTCTAGCTCGCGGCCCCTCTATCTCGCTGCCTCTCTCCCTCAGTGCCCCTCTCCCTCGCTGCCTCCCTCTTCCTCGCTGCCTCTCTCTCTCCCTCGCTGCCTCTCTCTCTCCCTCGCTTCCTCTCTCTCCCTCGCTGCCTCTCTCTCCCTCGCTGCCTCTCTCTCCCTCGCTGCCTCTCTCCCTCGCTGCCTCTCTACCTCGCCACCTCGCCGGGCTGCCTCCAGGCCCCGCGGGCAGTGAGGCATTATTCAACCTGAAAAATAATAAAATCGGGACGACGACGCGGCTGTTGTCCGCCAGAGCTTGGCCCGTCCGCCCGTCCGCCCGTCCGCCCTTTTACCAATTTGATTGAAATGGCCGCAATGAGATCGTGCGCCGGCGGGCCGCCTGGAGGAACCTGGCACGGCCCGGAGGAACGGCGCGCAAGTTGTAATGCTGGAAATTGGATCTACAGTATTTCCCGGACGATGGCCCGATGATGGCCGGACTGGCCTGGTGGGCTGAGACCGCGGCGGAGACGGCTGGAGGTTTGAAATTGCTTCGGGAATTTCAAATCCCCCCCCCCCCTCCTCTTCTTGCTTTATCTCTCGCATTGCGCCGATCTATCTCTCGAAATTGCGCGAACTCTCCTTGATGCGACCTGCCCGGCACAGCTGCGCGGTCTTTTTATTCTTCGCGTTTCCATTCGACGACGACAGCTGAGCGGTTACTCAGACGTTTCTTCGCTCTGTCTCTGTCGCACTCGTGGGGCACTCCGTAAGGGTGCGGGAGAGGCAGCGACGTGCACGCGGCAGGACTTCCCCCGCCGGGCCGCGCTGCACAGTGGGTCAGAAGACCGTTGAGGCGGCTAATATCCCGAACACGTTTTGAGCTGCAGAGTTGCCAAACGGGACTTGAATCGAACGTGTGACCCCACCAATGGATTTCTCGCTCGGAGAGCAATCCATTGGTCGGGTCGCACGTTCGATTTGAGTCTCATTTATTAGCCACTCTGGAGCTCAAAACGCGTCCGGGACTTTGGCCACCTCAACGGTCTTCTGGCCCACTGTGCGCTGCGCCGCGCTGCCGCCTGCAGGCCGTGATTGCCGCTTAGTGGCGGCGGCACCGACGGCCCGCCAATTACTCCGTCCTGGTGGTCGACGTGACGACGAGCGCGGCGACGAGCAGCACGCGCGCCCGGGGACCGCGAGGGGAGGGGAGGGGGCACAGTGGGCCGGAAGACCGGCGCTGGCAGCCAAAACTCTAGACGCGTTTGGAGCTCCTGAGTCGCTAAGTGGGTATCGAATTGAGCGAGTGACCCCACCATTGGATAGCTCTTCGAACGGGGAATCCATTGGTGGGGTCACAGGTTTGGTTCGTGTTCCATTTAGCTACTCTGGAGCTCAACGCGTCTAGTGTTTTGGCCGCTTGCGCCGGTCTTCGGGCCCACTGTGGGGCTACGGGGAGGGCGTGTTGTTTTGTCTCGCGGCCCGGGGTACACCCGCGCCGCCGGAGATAGCTGTCAAAATTTGATTTCGCGCAGATTGTTGTTCATTCCGAATTTTCCCCTTTTGGTGCCGCGCTGCGAGCGACTCCCAAGAGTCGCCAGGGGTGGATCCAGAGACGGGTTGAGAGGGGGTTAAAGTTGCCTACTTACAGGGACAGAGGGTGATTTTTGCCTACCTTTCAGGCGGGGAACACACATCCGGACCACAGTGCAAAAGACCGTTAAGGCGGGCAAAATTCTAGACGCGTTTTGAGTTCCAGAGTCGCTAAATTGGACTTGAATCGAACTTGTGACCCTACCAAAGGATTGCTCTCCAAACGAGGCATCCATTGGTGGGGTTAAACGTTCGATTCGAGTCCCATTTAGCGACTATGGTATACTGGAGCTAAAAACGTGTCCGGGATTTTGGCCGCCTCAACGGCCTTCTGAGCTTCTGACCCACTGTGCGGACGGGCCTCGAATCGGCAGAGGATCCTTCCTGTTCCTAGCCTACCACGTTCATATCCCCCCCCCCCCCCTGGATGCACGCCTGCTCAGAGCATGCCTTTCAGTGACGTGACAGCGACGAGAGGACGGACGGACTGTTCGGAATCGGCCAGTGTGCCGGCGGGGCCGGGCGCGGCGCGGCGGGGGCGTGTTTGGATGATTCATTAGATAGGCGGTGACGTCACGCCGGAGGCTCCAGCCCGGCTCCAGCCGCGCCACTCCACTGCGCCTTGCTCCGCGTTGCTCCGCGTTGCTCCGCCGACTTCGCCCCGCTTGCGTAACCCGCTCAGCTGAGGCGGAATGTCAAGGCCCGCCCGCACCGCGCCTTGCGCCTCGCGCCTTGCGTCACGGCGAGGTGTCAGCGGGTATTGGCACTGGCGTGGCTATTGGCCGGCCGGGCCCTCACTCGCACTCACACATACGCGCGCTCACTCATTGACAGACTCACATACACTCACATAATGACACACACACACACATGTACTCACACTGACTGACACACACACACTCATCCACACACAAACTCAAATATCTCCCCCCCCTCCCCCCCCACACACACATACACACATACACACACACACTCGGAGTGATGGTGGCCCGGGCGGCACACGACCTGCCCGCAGCCGCGGCCGCGCAGTCCGGGCGCATAGTGGGCCAGATGAGCGGTTGAGGCGGTCAGAATCTCGGACGCGTTTTGAGCTCCAGAGTCACTAAATGGGACTCAAAGCGAACGTGTCCCCACCGATTGATAGATTGCTCTCCGAACGAGGAATCCATTGGTGGGGTCGCACGTTCGGTTCGAGTTCTGTTCAGCGACTCTGGAGCTCAAAAGCACTGGTAAAACTAAAGCGTAACTCTATGCTTGAGTCAAGCATAGAGTTACGCTTGAAGACGTTACGCTTGAAATGAAGCATACTCTGGAAATTCCCCTATGCATTTAGGTAGGGGGAATCTTGGCGGATGAGCCTGTTACGCTTGATTTCAAGCGTAAACTGATTACGCTTGAAAACAGAGGGTAATACTACGCTTTAGTTTTACCTGTGAGTCGTGTAGAGTTCTGGCCGCTAGCGCTCCGGACCACTGTGCGGGGCATATCAGCCTGTCCAAGGCCGGCAGACATGGTTCCTGCGGCCTGGACGGACGGCCTGGAAGTTGTGGTCGAAGGAGCCAGAGCCCAATTCTTTTATTATTTGTGGTCGCCCTGCCCGCTGCAGTGTAAGCTTCGCGATGACTATTTTGGCCGAGGGGGTAACACTTCTAGGTATCGTGTTCAGACTACTCGGTATTACGCTGCATTACGGTGGTATTACACGTGTATTACGGCATTGAAATGCTACATTTTGCCACATTGGACCCTAAAATGGTATTACAAATACGTGTATTTCGCGTAATACACGACTTTTTTGCACAGGGCATTACGAAAGTGTTTACCCCCTCGATTTTTGCGGTGCACCGGGACTACATTGTTATTCAGGGGTGTTATGAAAGTTGGCGCCTTTTGGCGCCTTTTCCCGATTTTGTAGCGTCTTGAGGCGCCCCCTGACAAGGCGCCTAGTTTAGGAAAGGCGCCAAGTTTCAGAGTACCCAGGGTGGCCACCGACCGGGAAAACCGGGAAAAACTCGGGAAAAAAATTATGCCTGGAAAAACCGGGAAAAACCCGAGAATTTCGTTCAATATCCGGGAAAACCATAAATCTCAGGTAGCACAGTCAGGATCAAATTAAAAGAAAGGTAACTAAAGTTTACCAAAATTAGTTTGCTTTCGGCTCGCTCCGCTCGCCAGGAGTACTTATCCTTGTGGTTCATTTTCTACCCAAATCAGTCGGTAACTGGGGTATTTTACAATTATTAGTTGTATGAAAGCTAGCTGGAACAAACATAAAATGTCTAGCTAAAATAAACCTGACTAAAATTGCGGCGTGAGGCTCGCTTCACTCGCGAATAGCCAGGCATACTAATCTAAACAAAACGTAAGACACTTTAACTGGCTCGTTAGCTTGCTTCGATTGCAGTTGCTAGAGACCCTTATTTTTTCTGCTGACATAAGTCCCATGTGTCTTAAAAAAAAAAAACTTTAAAATGCTGAGAGATTGGTATGTGGTGCGGGTTTCTAGCAACCCTATTAAACACTTCTTTGGAAAACTTAAAAATCATTGTATGTAGACGCTCATAGGGCTTGAACCGCTTCAAAACAACATTTAAAAAACGCCTTTTTCTAGGCGGGAAAAACCGGGAAAAAAACCGGGAATTTGTTTTTTAGGTTTGAGTGGCCACCCTGGTACCCCTGAATAACAATGTACGTACTTCACTCATCCATTACCGCGTGGCGCTGCTGGCCGGCGCGGCGCGCGCCCTGGTCGGTGATTACAGCCCGGTCAGCGCGCTCGGTCGCGCCGTCCCTCTCGCACCGCTGCGGGACGCCCTTTGAGTGCGAGCGGGAGAGACAGGGCACGGACGGTACTGTAGTACCACACCGATGGAGTCAGCCTGCCGCCGCACGGTATGAGCGATGGCTCGTTCCGTTCGGGTTCGAGTCCCAGCAGCAGCGTCGCACAGTGGGCCAGTGTGGAGGCGGTCAAAATACCGGACGCGTTTTCAGCTTCAGAGTCAGAGTCGCTCAATGGGACTGGAACCGAACGTGTGACCCCATCAACGTATTCCTCTTTCAGAGAGCGATCTATTGGTGGGGTCACACGTTCGGTTTTAGTCCCACTAAGCGACTCCGGAGCTCAAAACGCGTGCGGGATTTGGACCGCCTGCACAGGTTGCTTACTCGAACACCGAAGGTCTGTTCAGGCCTTACAGCGCAGATGATGTCGATGACCTGTCTTCTGGCCCACTGTGCGTCGGCCCGTGTTTTGTCTTCGGTTTTTGTGTGTCTGCGGTCGGCAGCGTGGATCCCGGCCGCCGTTTCTGGCGGTGCACCTCGGGCACCCTGAATTATAGGGGCGGCTATCAGCACACACGACGCCGTCATAAAGTCAAGTGGCGATTAAGTTGGCGGTCGGAGGCTGCCCGAAGCTTTGCCTTGGGGACAATGGCGGGGGAGTGGGGGGGGGGGGGGGATGTCTTCGCAGCACACGGCTTCGTTGCCGCTCGCGAGATATCCCACTGCGATCGCCGGTCTCCTGAGGTCTCACTCGCGATCTGCTTCTTTACAAACTGCACAGTGTTATTTTCAGTAATTTCAGGGCCAGGCTTGCAAATTTTGTGGCACGGAAACTTGGCCCTGGCTTGACGTGAACACAGTGTATGTGCACACTCCACCTGGAGCGTGCTTGCATGCAGTGTGCTTGGATGCACACTGTTTCTAAGCGTGTGCCTTAGGCGCTCTGTTAAGAATAGCGTGTATCAATCCAAGCAAAATGCCGGTTGAAGTGTGCATTCAGGCACGCTCCAGGTAGAGTGTGTTATACACTGTGTTTACTGCCAAGCCAGGGCCAAGTTTTACTTGCTACAAAATCGGCAAGCCCTCAAATTACTTCTCCGTTTGAAAAAATTTTGCATTGCAGGCGGCCCAAGCCCCAAATATGGCAAGCCGATGATGACCTTAGGTTGCCAATTTTTGACATTCAAAACAGCTTGCCAATTTTGTGGCAAGCAAACTTGCAAGCAGTGTTCACACACTAAATGTCATGGGACATTTTCTGTCCCATGAATGATGCAATTTTAAGCACATCCGTCGGTGACACAATTTCGTGTCCACCAGGTGATACAAATTTTCCGATGAAATAGCAAATTTCAACAGGCGTCGGGCAATTTGCATAAGCTGGACGACACAAAATTGTATCCTCGACGAATGTGATAAAAATTGCATCATCATTCATGGGACAAAAAAAAAAGTCCCATGACTTTTAGAGTGCCGTTCGGAGAGTAGGCGAGGCGCCGGCAGGGCGTCCTTTCCCTGCACGTCCTTCTCGTTCTTCTCCGCGAGGCGCCGTCGGACCGTCAGGCGGTCTTCTGGCCCACTGTGCGTCAGGCTCAGGCAGGGCCTTGGCGGCGGCGCTCAGAAGGCGGAGCGAAGCGGCTCTGCGGTGATTTATTTTTCAGGTTCCGCGCGGCTTTAATTCGTGTTTTTCAGCGGACGACGCATCGGGAACACGAACACACCCTCGACGCACAGTGGGCCAGAGGACCGGTGGAGGCGGTCAAAGTTCTAGACGGGTTTTCAGGCTCCAGAGTCGCTAAATGGGAATCGAACCAAACGTGTGTCCGCGCCACCAATGGATAGCTCTCCAAACGAGGAATCCATTGGTGGGGTCTCACGTTCGGTTCGAGTCCTGTTATGCGACTCTGGAGCTCAAAACGCGACTAGAGTTTCGACCGCCTGCGCCGGTCTTCTGGCCCACTGTGTGTGACGCTGAGGAAGGGTTTTAATTGGCGGTGGACCCGTGGAGCCAGGGGGAGTGGCGCCCCGTCTCTTCCCCCCCTCCCCCCCCTCAGGTGTGAGCCTTCTCGAGACGAGACATGACAGGCCCCTTAATGGCTGTTTAATGAGCTCACCGCGGCTAAAGCACGGCTAAAGAGTTATGGAAACCTGGGGCGGGCGTTGGCTCCCTGCCTCCTCGAGTTGCCGTGCCTGCCGCCACAGCAACAATAGAGTGAATTTGTTGGGCGGCGGAGACAATGCTCCGCTGGGTGGCCCCCCCGGTGCATGATTATGGCTGCACAATAAAACTTAACAAAGTTAGTAGAGTAAACCATTCTCAAAAATACAGGTAAATTTTGAAAAGTTCTATCGATTTTCTTTTAGTTTTGAATGAGTGATTTTTTTCAACTTTATGCGACTAATTGTTTTCCACCTCTGAATGAGTGATTTTGTCAAACTTAATTCAACTGATTCTTTTGCGCTCCATTTGATTGATGGTTTTTTTTGTGAGTGGTCTTTGGACGCGCCCATGTAGGTTCCGAGCAGCGCTGGCGCGGCCGAGAGCGTGTCCAGTAAAGTCCGTATTTATCATATTCCCGCTGCTGTGGCGTTCGCGCGCTGCCAATGGACCGACCGAGGGAAGGCCGGCCGGGCATCGGGGATCAGTCGGTGAGGTATGGCCCGCAGCGCGGTTCCGAACAGCGTCCTTTCGTTGCTCTGTCTCTCTCGCTCTCAGGCAAGGCGGGGGGCGTCTCTTTGGGGTGCGAGAGAGACAGAGCGACGAGGGCGAGGTTTGGTTGTGACCGAGTCCGGGCGTCGCGGTGTCGGTCGACGGGGTGCCGTCTTAGTTGTCTCGCGACGTCGTGGCCAGCATGCAGTCAGGCCAACAGTGGCGTCGCGTCGGACGAGCAGCAAGAAGACGTGTCGCCTTGTTTGCCTTCTGCATAAGAGTGTGTCCGCGCGCGCGCGCGTGTGTGTGTGTGTGTGTGCTGCATGCAAGTGTGTGCGTGCTGCTTATGGACAACTAGTATTTCATATTGGTGCGCGAAGGGGACACTCGCGCTGGCCGAACGTTTGGGCTCGGGCTCCACTGCTAGGCAATCAGACGTCTGTCAAGGTGTGGATGAACAAATTGTGGTTCAACATACCGCTGGAGCCAAGCAAAATTTCCATTTCTGAAAAAAAAACGAAAATATTATTTTGTTTGTCGAATGTACTGATACTAGCCACAAATTTCGGAAGCCTTTCGGCTCAGGCGCTGCTGTTGCCATGGTGTGAGGTGGGGCATGTACACAGTAACGTAAAAGTAAAAAACACGGTCATGAGACCGATAACGTCACACCTCATCGAGGACTCGTCTAATCGTTATCGCGGGGTCGAAAAGAAACATAAAAAACAAATATACATCAGTTTGCGAGGAGCATATGAAGATGTCTCAAACCGCCTTGCATATACTTAATAAAATACTAGAGCGTGATTCTACGCTTCATTCAGGAATAGAACTACGCTCGAAGGCTTCAGGCCCTTCTTGAAGCGTGCAACTACGCTTCAAGGCGATGCCCCCATTCATTTAGATAGGAAAGAAACGCATGCCCTTTTGTTTTGTACGCCTCTCACCCGAATTTGGGTGGTGAAGAATACCTCACACAAAATTTCAGTTCCGATTGGTTCTGATCTTTCATTCTCCGAACGCTTCACGAAAGGCGTAGTATGCGCCTTAGTTTTACCAGTGTAACTGTATTACACTAGTGAAATTTGATTTGACCCTGTTATTCGTATGTTACAGTGAATTCGGCGCAAGCATAATACGAAGAATATTTCTTCGTAATACGAATCTTTTCAGCTTTTTCATTGTAAGATGCAAAGAAAAACCTTCGTAATACGAAGAAAAACCACCTTCGTATTATGCTCGCGCTATTTCCCATTTCCTTCGTATTATGGAAAATTTCTTCGTAAGGCATTTATAGTGTATGCACGTGTGCGTGCGCGGTGGTAAATCCGACGGCAAGCGTGTGAGAGCCTCGGGGCCCGGTGAAGTGCGAAAGCGGGGAGTCACTGGTATGCGTCTTAATTAAAAGGGTTGAACCTCATCTCGGCTTTCGAGTCGGCCGGCTGATATCATCATCGATGGCCCTATCGTCCTATCGAGTTGTCTGGCCGTGACTGACGCTTGGAATTACACTGCTGGGCCGCCCCTACACTCACCTAGAACCATTATCTATCTATTGACCTCCTTCCTTCCGAAGGACGGCGGACCCACAGTGGGCCAGAAGACCAGTGGAGGCGGCCAACACTCTAGACGCGTTTTGAGCTTCAGAGTCGCTACATTGGACTCGAACCGAACGTCTGACCCCACGAATGGATTGCTCTCGGAACGAGGAATCCATTGGTGGGGTCACACGTTCTGCTTGAGCGCCTTAAACGCCTGAGGAGCTCAAAACGCTTCTAGAGTGTTGGCCGCCTGCGCCGGTCCTCTGGCCCACTGTGCGACGGCCTCCTGTCGAAATCCCTGCGACTCATTTCACTGACCACTAAGGTCTGTTTCTAAGTGATTTAAAGCGAAAACGGCGACGGGTACATATTTTTTCGGCGGCTTAAGGGAACAGGAGCCGCGGGCGATTTGCTCTCGAAAACTGTCTGACAAACTCGTTTTGATCCGAGAGGAGTGGTGCGGAGTGGTGTGTGTTGTAGTTGGTCGGATTAGTTGAAAATGTGAGAAGGGAGAGGAGGAGGAGCGAAATAGCACAGCTCAGGGCCAGAGGTTACACTTTTAAGGCGGCAAAGGCCGCCGTTGCGAGCCTGTTGGATCGTCGCACCGTCGCGCTATCGCTAAGTCGACCGTGTTTACACGGCCGTTGTGGGGGCGGGGGACGGGGTGAAGCGGGAAGGGGCGATGAAGCGGGGTGAAGTGAGGCGAAGCAGGGCAAAGCACCGCGAAAAAGCTGGGTAACCGGTCGCCTGGCCCACTGTGCGCGCTCCATTCCGCTTGCACAACCCTCCCATTCATTGGCGGCGGGGCTGCGTGCGAAGAGTCCGCCGTGAGTTTAAACTTGTCCACGTTTCGGACGCGGCCCGCGGACAAGTTGATAAGGCGGCGACGGCGCGGAGGACGGCAAGGGCGCCGGGGAGATGCGTGCTTTTGATTTACGGGTCGGACACGGCGCGGGCCAACAAACCAGGAGACATCCACCAATATATGTGGCGCTCATAAAAAGCGATCAAAGGGGATCAAAGTGTCAGCGGTCATGATTAACCGTCCGTTTAAATAGACGTTTTGAGCATGTTTCTTTGTGTCTGTCGTCTGTCTGCCATTCTCTCTGTCTGTCTGTCTGCCTGTCCGCTTTTGCCGGGGGGAAGTGACGGCTGTGCTGTGACACGACTGTGACACGAACGCGTGTCGACCCGTCGGGCGGCGTCTGCTTTGTGTCACGCGCGTCAGGCGGTGGCGCCACCGAGCACGGCAGCCCGGCCCGCTGATAAATTGCAGGACGTTTCGTCATTTCCCATTAATACCCGCCCCGCCTGCAACCACACGGTAAAAACTGAGCATGGGCTGTGACAACTAACATGTTTGTAGTTGCCAGCCAGACGTGCAATAGATCTTCTGTCAAGATTTTAAGTGAAGTTCGATTTTTGCTTGTGACGTTTTCTCTTATGTTTTTGTGTGCTCCTACTGTCCGTGTCACCCCATACAACTATCGCTTTGAAAGGAAATTCATAAATATTTTCGTCGCAGTCAAACTTTTTAAGAATTCGTCTGGACTGATTGATTTTATTTTTCCCGTGGAGCATCTTCTTCGGGATTCGGCCAAGGAAGGAGGGAGACATTCATATTGGGATTGGAACACTGGCGACTAATGGGGCTTTATTGCGATTGGGATACCGATATAGCCGTGGCGGCGTGAAAGCGACGGAAAGCCGCCAGACTAGTTTGGGCAATTTATTCGCCGTGGTTCCGGAGGGACGTCAAAATCCCCTTGTTTAGTGACTGCGCCGGACTGCGCGGTAAAAAAAATGCCAATTAGGAGAACTTCTATCGGCCCTTAGGATCTAAGTTTTTTGCCGACGCATCCTCATGTTTGAATTGCAATGCAACCACTGAAAATTTAATGGAAAGACCTTGCGCCAAAATATGGCGAGACAAAGAGTCTTGCCAAGTTTTGAGACCAGAAAGTCTCGCCAAGACTTGGTCAGACAAAAATGTCTCGCCACATAATGATGAGACTTTTTTGTCTGACCCCTATACAGGCCGCATGGACCGTATTGGCTCGGTTCAAGTCTGACCACATTGTGGTCAGACACAAAAGTCTCGCCATTTTGGGGCGAGACATTTTTGTCTGACCAAATTTTGGCGAGACTTCGATGTCTGACCAAAATTGGGCTAGACATTTTGTCTCGCCTCTTGAGTGGCGAGAAGTCTGACCTTTGGATTTGTAGTGACACCATCGTTGGATTGTGTCTTATTCCTTTCCTCATTAGCTTGAAACTTTGAGCAACTTCACAAAGGGCATAAAATTAATGCATGTGTTGCCAAGTGTGCCTTTTGAGGCGGCTTGACTTCTTTCGTGTCGTTATTCGTAGTGAACTCTGCCAACTGAGAGGTGCATAAATGGTTTTAAAGAGTTAACCTGATGGTTGACCAAAAAATTTGCCTACTTGACAGGCATGCTGTAATAAAGAGTCTACATAGCATGTACACATACTTTTGGTCTAGAGCATGCCTGTCAGGTAAACGCTCTTAGTTAACACAGTTCACAGTGTACCATGTTGCGGTGGCCCCTCGTTGAGGCGGTCGGGCGTGCGCCGCCTGGGTGGCGCTGGGTGACGTCACGGGATTGGATAATTAGTGCGGTGCACCGCGGCGGGCCGGTCGCATCAGCCCTGCAGACTGCAGCGCGGACTGCACAGCCTTGGTGGGTCGCACCGCTGCAGTGCCCACCGCTGCACAGTGGGCCAGAACACCGACACAGGCAAATATTAGCCAGGGGAAGGCCTTCGGCCTTGATGCTGAGCTGGCTTTTTTGGCAGATGCAAAGGCATGTTGGTCTATAGAGCTGCACCTTTAGAGCTTGGCCTATGAAGCTTGGCCTATGGAGCTTGGCTCATAGAGTTGGGCTTATGCATACATATATGAACACAGTAAAAATACAAAGAGGAAGATACCTCTAGTAAACTAAAGGTATAAGGGGGGAGGGTGGACAATTCGGCTATTCAAAATCCCAAACAGGGTGCTGCGCTTCGCTCAGCAAAGAATCAAGACGCGTTTTGAGGTCCAGAGTCGCCAAATGGGGCTCGAACCGAACGTGTGACCCCACCATTGGATTCCTCGTTCGGAGAGCCATCCACTGGTGGAGTCACACGTTCGGTTCAAGTCTAAATTAGCGACTCGGCATCTCGAAACCCGTCCGGGATTTTGAACGCCTCCACCGGTCTTCTGGCCCGCCGTGCACCGCTGCACTGCACACCGCCGCATTCCATCATAGCGCTTCATTTCCATGTCGTTATGCAGCGTCCCGTGCTGCTTGCCTGGCTTTCCCCGCACGTTGCAGCCTTTCAGCGGAGCCGTCGTGCGTTTCGAGATAACGCTCTTGAAGCCGCATACAAACTGTCTCAGGCCTTACGGAAAAATTTACACAAAGCAGTTCTTAGTCGAAAAAAATAAATTGTGCAGTTCTCGCGTATACTCGCAATGGTTTTGTAAGGATTTTACTGCAGTGATGGAAGGGTTTTTAGCGGGTCATGAAGAACGACGTACTACCCGCACGCTTTAAACCTCACGAAGTATTAGAAGTATTTAAGGTTCAAACTTTTGTTTGCTATGCGAAGAAATAGAGAGTTACTAAGTATTATCTTTGTATGCTCAAAATACTTTGTCAAAACAAGTTACTTTTGTTAGTAAGGCCCAAAATGGTTCGTAAGGTTGTCAAGGTGCACCCGCCTGTGTGTCTCCGTGTGTCTGTCTTTCTGACTGTCTGTCTGGGTGAATGACTATCCAATGAGCGTCTGTCTGTCCGTCCGTCCGCCTGCCCGATCTCATTTGCATCGATTTGACGTCGATGAAGTGGGGTCGGCTGCCAGTGGTACCCGCCGCGCAGTGCCCGCATGAGGCATGAGGTGGCCCTGCCTGTGTTTGGCCGGCGAGTGACGAACATGCCGGCTGTGTTGCCGGGCGGGCCTGGCCCACTAGGCCTGGCCCACTAGGCCTGGCCCACTAGGCCTGGCCCACTAGGCCTGGCAGGGCGTCGCGGCCACCGCAAGGCCACACAGCCGCAGGTGCGGATACAGGGGGGGGGGGGGCAAAGGGGTTTTTGCCCCCCCCCCCCCATAGCACCTAAATAGCCGCCTGAAAGGTAGGCAAAAAGTGCTACTTGGCCCCTGTAAGTAGGCAAAAAGTGCTGCTTTGCCCCCCCCCCCCCCCAAAGGCCGCCTCTGGATCCGCCACTGCACAGCCGCGCAGGGCGCCGCGCCGCGACTCGCCGGCCCGCGAGCGTTCGCGCCGATGGCCCCTGGTCCGCGCCGTGCCGACCGGCGACGCGGCAACGCAGCAGCGCCGCCTCCAATGTGTGATGTATGGCCCGCCGGCAAGTTCCTTGGATCGGAGGAAGGCATTGACACCGCCAGCCGCGGACTGTCCGCGGTCCTCGCGGTCCTAGCTCTCCACAATGTCATCGCGGTCCTAGATCTCTTCGTGGTCCTCACGGTCCTCGCTCTCCACGAGGTCCTCACAGTCCTAGCTCTCCACGAGGTCCTCACGGTCCTAGCTCTCCACGAGGTCCTCACAGTCCTAGCTCTCCACGAGGTCCTCACGGTCCTAGCTCTCTACGAGACCCTCACGGTCCTAGCTCTCCACGAGGTCCTCACGGTCCTAGCTCTCCACGAGGTCCTCACGGTCCTAGCTCTCCACGAGGTCCTCACGGTCCTAGCTCTCCACGAGGTCCTCACAGTCCTAGCTCTCTACGAGACCCTCGCGGTCCTAGCTCTCCACGAGGTCCTCACGGTCCTAGCTCTCTACGAGACCCTCACGGTCCTAGCTCTCCACGAGGTCCTCACGGTCCTAGCTCTCCACGAGGTCCTCCCCCTCCCCTAGGTCCGAATGCCTCGGCAAAATGTGCCGCTTTGCGACCCCCAAAGGCCGCCTCTGGATCCACCTCTGGTTCTGGCGGTCCTCGACGACACAGGGCACTCAGGACACTCGCCCGTCCGCGACGCGGCAGGTTTGCGAGGCTCCGGGTTCGGCGGCCGGAGAGCCCGTGGAGGCGCGTCGCCCCCGTCACCTCCGCAAGCAACGCTCCGTCGTCGCCGTCTCTCTCGCGCCCCTGCGAGCCGCCCCGTGCCACAGTGGGCTGAAATCGCTTTCTAGCCGCTTAAAAATAATTTTTTGATAGTCGTCCAAATTCGCCAAATTAAAGTGCATTTGATAGGAAATTTTCCGTAGATTCCAAATCTGGTCTTGGAATTGATGTACGACAAATACTTTGGCCGCTACATGCCGTCAAAGTGCAACATTTGGATAAATTCCAAATTGTTGTTAAAAATTAGCTTAAACATGTTCTTGATTTGTGAGATAATGGAGACCTATTTTCAAACTTCCGCTGGGTTCTTCTTGAAGCTCATGGTCTGCCCTTTAATTTGGTACTAAGGGTTTTCTTTTTTGACAAAATTTGCATGAACTGTGCGCCATTTTACCACAATAAACGCGAATTTACAGTAAAAAGACATAAAGTTTGAGATCTACTACCGAATCAACCCCAATCAAGCAGGTCTGTACACTGGAAAGTATCGAGGGGTATGTCCAGACAAAGGATCAACCGCGAAAAGCTGCGCAAACTTGCGCAAACGCGAATGCAAGGCCCCTAAACGTATTAACTTTCGCCGAAAAATTGCATTTTGTCGAAAAGTAGTGCACGGGTGCATTGTGAGCATGCTGGGAATACAGCCCGTCGTTTTTTTGAAGACCCTCACAAGGTGGCCACGCTGACGGGTCTGGATGCCTCCCTGCTTGAACGATTGCGAGTGATTTTAATCACCCTTTCAAGTGGTTTTGCCATAAGCCCGGAAGCTTTTAAGGAATATAGCGTTGAAACAGCGAGGGAATATGCCCGGCTCTATCCGTGGTATTACATGTGTGCGTCGTTGCACAAGGTCCTTATTCATGGCGCATCATTCATCAGAGTGGCCCCAATCCCTATTGGCCTTCTCTCGGAAGACCCTCTAGAGTCACGGCACAAGGACATGCGCTCCTTCAGGATGCATCATACACGCAAATGCAACAGGACTGCAGGGAACCGTGATCTCCTTGTTGCCATGTTTGTGTCATCTGATCCTGTAATCAATGAATACAGAAAGAAGCCCAAACACAAAACTAAGAAACTGTGTGGTACAGTTATTTCTCTGTTAGATGACCCGCTGTCAAGCAATGCAGCTGAGCCTGAAATTTTTCAGTATGACGATGAAGACGTATTGTTTCACTCTTCTTGATTGTTTTAAACTCTTAACAATTTCCATTGTTTTTTATTAGTGATTTTATGTATACATTGAATTATATACAAGCAACCATGCATGTAACGTAGCAACGTTTTTTTACTTTACTTCCTTTTTATAGTCAAACACTGGTTGAAGGTCCCACTGGACCCCCTTTTGACATCACTACCCTTAACATCATAAAGAGTGGAAAATAAAATTAAAATTAAAGAAAAAACAATTTTACACATAAAAATTGGAACTATGTAACCCGGCGGGGACTCAAACCAAGTCCGGGGGTCAAATTGGATGCCAAATTCGCCTTCAGCACCCACAAAAACATACGAAATGACATTAATCTCGATACTAAATTTTTTGACGTACTTGACCCTACCGAGTCTCGAACCCGGGCCTTGTGTTTGAGCTCGCACGTTCATAAAATTGTAGTTTATCATCATTGTAGTGTTGTCTATCATTATAAGATGCTAAGTACAAAATTTGAAGGCTCCACTGCCAAAACTGGCTGAGAAATTATTTATAAGCGGCTAGAAAGCGATTTCAGCCCACTGTGCGTGCGTGCGAGATAGACAGCGGCGAACGGAAGCGTTGCGCTATCCGGAATCGGCCACCTGTTGCACGATGCATGCTGCGCCGCCGCCGCACGTGGGGCCAGAAAACCGGTGGAGGCGGTCAAAACCTCGGACGGGTTTTGAGGTCCAGATCGCTAAATGAGACTCGAACCGAACCTGTGACCCCACCAATGGGTTGCTCTTTGAACGAGGGATCACCATGTAGGGCCACCACGCTCGGTTCGAGTCCCATTTAGCGCGTCTGAGGCTTGAAACGCGTCTAGAGTTTTGGCCGCCCTGCGCCGGTCTTCAGGCCCACTGTGCGCCGCCGCGGCGATGCGTCCATTCATATTCGTGTCGGTCATCGCGTGTTGGCCGCAGCGCGCGTCACGAGACGTCAGTGACGGCGGCACCTCGGCACGTCACGCGTCACGCCACTGACAATTGGTGACAGGCGCCGACACCTGGCTGACGCGCGGTGCGCCGCGGTGCAAGCCTCGCGCAGCCGCATGCAGTGCGCGACGTGCACGGGGGGCGCCGCGCCGGATGATGATCGCCAGCCGTGTGTGTGTGTGTGCGTGTGTGTGTGAGAGAGAGAGAGAGTGAGTGAGTGAGTGAGTGGGTGAGTGAGTGAGTGAGAATGAGAGAGTTTGACTCAGAGAGAGAGAGAGAGAGAGAGAGAGAGAGAGAGAGAGAGAGAGAGAGAGAGAGAGGAACTGAGTGTGTGCTTTCATCTATTGTGCCCCGCGAGGGAAAGGGAGGGGCGCGGGCAGCCCCCACCTCTAGTGAATTTTCGACCATTTATTTCTCTGGGTGCGTGGCGGTTGGTTGGTATACGACTACTACGCATGTCAATGCAGTTGTAGGGTGGGGCTCTTTACTGCCGCAGTCCGTCTGTTTTTCGGCATTCCGGCGGCGCGTCGCGTATTTCACAGCGGCCGACGACTTGTCATTCGGTGACGTGTCAATGACTCGCGACCGTGTGTTGTGCGTGAGAGAGAGAGAGAGAGAGAGAGAGAGAGAGAGAGAGAGAGAGAGAGAGAGAGAGAGAGAGAGAGGGGGGGGGAGGGGAGGGGTAGAAGGAGGGGGGGAGAGTGTGCGTGTGTGTTGATCGGACTGCGGGGAGGTCGGCAGCGCGACGCGGGCACCAGAACGGAGTCATTTGAATTGAATCAAACTGGTGTCGCCAACTGGCGGGAAAAGGCAAGCGGCGCCGCGGCAAACACACACACACACTCTCACCTACGCGCACTCACAAATACACACACAGAGTTTATTTATGTTTATATATAGCTGGCGTGCAGTGGGGTCGCTGCGGCCAGCTCCACCGGAAGGCAGGAAAGCAGGTCTCTGGCCGGGAAAAATTTAAATTTAAGAATCGGGTGGCTGGTCGAGTAGTGGAGCCATAAGGTCGGAGATAGAGACGGGACGTAAATGAGCCGCTTCACCGTCTCGGGGTGCGCGGCCCCGCGGCCAGCATTCATTGCGCGGCGGCGCGGTGCACAGTGGGCTAGAAGACCGGCGCAGGCGGTCAAACTTTGGACGCGTATCAAGGTCCCGAGTCGCTAAACGGGACAAGAACCTAACGTGTGACCCCACTCATGGATGGCTCTCCGAACGACGCATCCTGGTCGGTCACACTCTCGGTTCGAGTCCCACTAAGCGACTCTGATCTCAAAACGCGTCGATTATAGATTAGCCGCCTGCGCCGCGCCGGTCTTCTGGCCCACTGTGCGGCGCGGCGCCGGACCGGCCTGGACGGCGTGCATCGGAATGCCCGGCGGCGGGGGGCCTCGTGGCTCCAGCGGGTCCACTCCGAAGCACGTCGCCAAGTCGCCGTGTCTCTGTCGCACTCATGGGTCGTCCTTTTGGGGTGCGAGAGAGACAGAGCGACGAAATGACGGTCCGGCGTGGCTCGGCAGGCCGGTCGGCCCCACGGCGGGGCGCGCGCGACTCTGCGGGGGGCCCGGCGCTATCCTCCGCGCGGTGCAGCGGCCCGACGCCGCACGGCCTTTGGCGGCCCGACTTTCTAGCCGCGGCGGCCTGCCGGCCTCTGCCTGCCTCTTTTGCCGCCATTAGGCAGCCTTTCGGTCGCCTATATGGTTCCCTTTGGCTGCCTTGGACAGCCTATTTCGCTGCTTATTCTGCTGCCTTTTGCATTTTTGCCTGCTTATTTGCCTACCTTTGACAGCCTATTTGACTGCACTTCAACTTGCCTTTGTACTGCCTGTTAACTGCCTGTTGACTGTCTTTGGGCTGCGTTTCGGCGTCCTTGAGTCTACCTTTTGGCTGCCTTTCGGCGTCCTTGAGTCTGCCTTTTGGCTGCCTTTTGGCGTCCTTTAGTGTGCTGTCTTTTGGTGTCCTTTAGTGGGCTGCCTTTTGGCGTCCTTTAGTCTGCCTTTGGGCTGCCTTTTTGGCTTCCTTTGACAGCCTATTTTGCTCCCAGTTTGGTTGCATTTTACTTGCCTCTTGACTGCTTCTCTGCTGCCCTTTGCCTGCCTTTTGGCCGCCTTTGGGCTACTATGGACTGCCTTGGCGTGTGCCTGCCGTCCCTGCGGCTCGGCTCGGCTCGCCAAAGGCCGGCCGCCGCCCCGCCGAGGAGGCTCAGCCCGTGATGGAGAGGCCCTGGCACCGGCCGGCGCGTGCGTGCTGTCCGAGCGCGACGCCGCAGCGGCGAACGTGTCCGGCAATCTGGCGCTGGCACACTGGCAGTGAGCCGCGACTCAGTGCGCACTTGGTGTGCAGAAAACTAGAAACCTGAAATGGAGGGTGGAGTGTCGTGTTATCATGGTCGGAAGTCAAACCACAAAGTCGTGTCGTCGTCGCTCTGTCTCTCTCGCATGCCCCTGCGGGACGCCCCATGAGTGCGAGAGAGACAGAGTTTTTGCACTGAGTCGGCCAGCATGTTGTGCTGGTCTGCTGCGTGCCTACTCCAGCGGGGAAGTCCCCTGCGTCGGCCACTGCTGCCACCTGCGACACTGTTAGGCTGGAGGTGTGAAACGACGCGGACCTGCCGCGGGCGTACAAACGCGGCGTCTGTTTGTGTCCAAATCGAAGGCGCGGCCGTGCACAGCGGGCCAGAAGACTGCCGCAGGCGGCCTAAACTAGACGCGTTTTGAGCTCCAGCAGTCGCTAAACTGGATTGGAACGGAACGTGTGACCCCACCATTGGATTCCTCGTTCGGAGAGCAATCCATTGGTGGGGTTACACGTTCGGTTCGAGTCCCATTTTAGCGACTGAAGGGCTCAAAACGCGTCCGGGATTTGGACCGCCTCCCCCGGTCCTCTGGCCCACTGCGCCGTGGCGCCCGGAGACTGGAGACACGTGGCGATCAAGACGTTCAAACAATGGGAAGCAAATTGAGCGAACCAACACGGCAACTCGTATGCGGCCGGCGTGTTGTTTGGGATGGCGCTGCCGAGGCGAGCTGACTCAACACTGTTGTTATGTCTCGTTGCAGGTGAGTGGAGGTCTGCGCCGGATTGGCTGTCGTGTCCTTACCTGGTGCCGCGAGGACGTCGCGGAAGACCAGCGCGTCATGGCCTCCTTCTTTTTCGCTTCGTTGGCGAGGACGGGGTGGTCCCGAAGATCGGTGGGTGCATCGTGCGGCGACCATCACCTGCGCGACCTTCAGGCCTTCAGCAGATTGGTTCCTGAGGGGTTCCAACCGGTTCCAACCCGCCGCCTTGGGTTGGCTTAACATCCGTAACTTTGATGGATTTGTGTTGTCCACAGGGGGATCATGAGCCTCTGGAGGGTGCGTTATTTCGTCGCCATGCCTCCGTCACGCTCATGGCGCGTTCCTTAGTAGAGAGAGAGAGAGAGAGAGAGAGAGAGAGAGAGAGAGAGAGAGAGAGAGAGAGAGAGAGAGAGAGAGAGAGAGAGAGAGAGAGAGAGAGAGAGAGAGAGAGAGAGAGAGAGAGAAAGAGAGAGAGAGAGAGAGAGAGAGAGAGAGAGAGAGAGAGAAAGGGCGCGAGGGCGCGAGAAGGACAGAGGGCGAGGAGAGAGGGAGAGGGGAGAGAGAGAGAGAGAGAGAGAGATTTTCTGCTTCGGAATCAGTCGGCAGCAGGATGGGAGGGGTTTTCTTTCCTCTGCGCGTGCGCTGACCTCGCCCAATTTTTCGCCTCCTTTTCCGTCATCCGCGAAGCTCCTCTTCTGTGCCTGCGGGGTTGGCCGCGCGCGCCGCGCTCCTTGCCACAGTGCCGCCAGGCAGACCGATCCACAGGAGTCTTTTCGTCGCTCTGTCTCTGTCGCACTCAGGGTGCCCTTCGTGCAGGGTGCGAGAGAGACGGAGCGACGACAAACCGATCTTCTGAATCGCTCGGCAGGCCACTTTAGTCGCGAGACGACGGACATTGCCGCCTTGCGCCGCTTGCGTCACGCCGCGGTTTTGCAGCTGAGAAAAGTGGCGCTAATTCGTGTGCAGCACACTGCAGCGCTGCGGGCCCATTCCGAACACGCAACGCTCCCGTCGCTCTGTCTCTCTCGCACTGATGGTGCGTCCCGCAGGGGTGCGAGAGAGACAGCGCGACGGAGCGCTGCTCCGGCGTCGTCGGTCGCTGCGGCGGTGCAGTGCGTGGCGTGGTGCATCCATCCGCGCGCGAACCGACCGCTCTCGTTGGGATGCATGGCTGGGAGCGAGCGGCCAATCAGGAAGTGGGCATACCCTAAATGTCTCACGATGAAAGGCTGCACCAACATATTATGATGCAGATTTTCTCCATAATACAAGGAAAATTCCGCAAAATATCTTTAAGGTACAAAGAATATTGAAAGGTATGTTACAAAGGCAGCTGCACCACCATGTTATAGAGAACTTTCTGCATAATATGAAGAATCTTCACTGTAAGACATTTAGGGTGCAGCCATGCGATGCTCGCTGCCTCCTTCTCCTGTTGTTGTTGTTGTTGTTGTTGTTGCTTACTGGCCGAACTCTAGGACACATTAATCTCAACACGCTAACAACCTTCCGAAGTATTTTGTGCACTTAGTGGATTAACTATGTTGTTACTACGAAGATATAGTTGGTTATATTAATTAAGAAGTTTTTTCTTCGCACGCTTTATCGATGCTCAAAATATTTTGCTGAAAAAAAGCAACTTCTATGTCTGTAAAGGCGGCAATAGTCTGTTCTGTTAGGTTTTGAGAGGGAACATTGACGCGTAGGCCTGTAATCTGTTGAACAACAACCGGGCATCCTTCGGCTGACCGGCAGGCGTTCCCTGTCCGCGCCTCACTGCCGGGACTCCCGTGCGCCGCCGCGCTGCTCATTTGGGGAGTCGTTCCGCCCTTCCGCTGTTTCGCACCGGCCGAGGGAATTCATTTACGCCTGCATTCCGGACTGCCTGATTTGCCTGCGTGCGTGTCGTCGTCCCACTGTGGGCCAGAAGACCGGTGGAGGCGGTCCGAATCCCGGACGCGTTTTATGAGCTCCAGAGTCGCTGAATGGGACTCGAACCGAACGTATGACCCCACCAATGGATTGCTCGTTCGGAGAGCAATCCATTGGTGGGGTCACACGTTGGGTTCGAGTCCCATTCCGCGACTCTGGAGCTCAAAACGCGTCCAGAGTCATGGGTCTTCTACCCCAGTGTCCGTCGCGGCTCCCAATTACTCACGGCGCTCTAGACCCGTCTTGCTGGATTCGGAGGCTCAGAAGTGGTGATTGGCCTCAAACGCAGCTTGAGACTGTTTTCGAGCAGCAAGTCTCTCTCTCTCTCTCTCTCTCTCTCTCTCTCTCTCTCTCTCTCTCTCTCTCTCTCTCTCTCTCTCTCTCTCTCTCTCTCTCTCTCTCTCTCTCTCTCTTTCTTTCTCTCTCTTTCTCTCTCTTTCTCTCTCTTTCTCTCTCTCTCTCTCTCTCTCTCTCTCTCTCTCTCTCTCTCTCTCTCTCTCTCTCTCTCTCTCTCTCTCTCTCGAGCGACGGGGCGCGCCGCTCGGCCTGCTGGGCTCAATTAGCGTGGCGGAGTGCAGTGGCGTGCAGGCTTGCAGTGGCTGGGAGAGGCGCGCCGCCGCGCTGAGCCCCGCGGAGCCAGTACTGCAAGTGGTTTCTAAGAGCCGGCCGCGGTGAGTCCCACAAAGTCACCCGACCGCGGTGTGCGAGGAGAAGCAGCTCGGAGAGAAAAGAAAGAGGAGGAAGAAAAATTGATAGGAAACAGTATAATGGGCGGTCTTTACGGGGCGATGCTGGCCGGCGGTTCGCGGCCTTGTTCAGTTCTAGTTTGGGCGGCGCGCTGCAGTGGCCGATTCAATTAGGTACGTGTCGGGCGCGCGAACGGCCTGAGCGTTGCGTGTGCCGGCCACCTTCTTGGAGGAGCGGACGCACAGTGGGCCAGAAGACAGGCGCAGGCGGCCGAAACTCTTAACGCGTTTCTAGCTCCAGAGTCGCTGAACAGTACTGGAACCGAACGTGTGACCCCACCAATGGATTCCTCGTTCATAGAGAATTCGATTGGTTGGGTCACACGTTCGGTTTGATCCCATCTAGCGACCCTGGAGCTCAAAACACTGTGTGTGAAGAAATAGGAAGTTGGAGCCACATCGGATGTATGTGGGAACGTGGAGCCACGTGCATCCGATATGGCTCTACATTCCCATTTCTTTACACATAAACGCGTCTAGAGTTTTGGCCACCTGCCCTGGGCTTCTGGCCCACTGTGCGGCGACCACCTTGTAGGAGGAGCGGCCGCCGTGAGCCACTTGTTTTCTTGGCCGGGCTGGGCAGGGCGGGCAGTCGTACAGATCAGAGTAAATTTTTATTTTTATTTCCAGCTGGACATTAGGTCGCGAACTGGGCTAAGGACCTCAAAGTGAAAAGTCATATCAAGATGAATCAAAAGAGAGAATGATATGTAAACACATTTTTGTTTCGTTGCCAAGCTTTTGAAATGTTTTATCGATGTGTTGACAAGAGACTTTGGCGAAGGCTGCACTTAGGTAATTGATCGCCGCGTGTGACACTTCAAGGTCACCGTCGAGGTCACCTCCTCGCTCTGCGCCTAGGTGCACTTAACCCGAGTAACGCGGCGCGTCGTGGAGTATGTCGGCGCGACCGCGGGGCCTCTCTAGGCAGACTGGAGCCTCTCTAGCTCTGCTCTCGAGAAAGACCTGTAAGCCTCTTCCCAGAGAGACCCACAAGCCCATCCAACCAGAGTGACAGACGTCTCGCCCTCCGGAGACGCTCGAGCCATCTTAGCCTCTCTATGAAGACACTCGTGCCTTTTTCTGGAGACACGAGAGACTCTCTTGAGAGACTACGGAGCCCTCAAGTGTCTCTCTAGAGAGACTAGAACATCTCTAGCCCTTCTCTGGAGAGACCAGAGCATCTCTAGCCCATGTTTGGAGAGACTAGAGTGCCTCTCCAGCCTTTCTCTGGAGAGACTAAGAGTGCCTAGCCTTTCTCTGAAGAGACTAAGAGTGCCTAGCCTTTCTCTGGAGAGACTAAGAGTGCCTCTCTAGCCTTTCTCTAGAGAGACTTAAAGTGCCTCTCTAGCCTTTCTCTGGAGAGACTTAAAGTGCCTCTCTAGCCTTTCTCTGGAGAGACTTAAAGTGCCTCTCTAGCCTTTCTCTGGAGAGACTTAAAGTGCCTCTCTAGCCTTTCTCTGGAGAGACTAGAGTGCCTCTCTAGCCTCTCTCTACAGCGACTGCATCCTCTCCCTCGCGCCGCGATGACACGGTGCCGCCGGGCCGATTATAGGGGCGATGCGGCGCGATGTGAGGAACATGCAGTGGAATGGCTTTTACTGCCGCCCGATCGGGTTCCGTGAAATCTGCATCGCCACTTGGTTGCCACTTCGGCCACTACGTTTACGATTCGGCTAGGGGTCTGCCCGGGTCCCGTCCCGTCGAACATTGGGCCAGAAGACCGGCGCAGGCGGCCAAGACTCTGGACGCGTTTTGAGCTCCAGAGTCGCTAAACAGGACTCGAACTGAACGCGTGTGACCCCACCAGTGAATTCCTCGTTCAGAGAGCAATCCATTGGTGGGGTCACACTTGCGATTCGCGTCCCATTTACCGACTCTGGAGCTCAAAACGCGTGTCGAGTTTTGGCTGCCTGCGCCGGTCTTCGGGCCCACTGTGCGTCGGCCCCCTTGGGGTGGTCCGGCGGGTTCCAGCTGCATACTCCTTCACGAGAACGCGCTCCAGGCAGTAAAGCAGCGGAGCGGTGGAGCAGCGAAGTAGCGGCCCGAATGCGAGAGAAAACAAACCGAATGCAGATGCGGGCCGACGCCTTGTCCGCGTGTCAACAGTTTATTTGGCCGCCGCTGGGCGTGTCTTGGCGTGCTGGGCGTGCCCGGCCACGACAGGGAACTTCACTCCACAGGCACCGCACTGCCCAAATCCTCGACGCGCTCTGACTCGACGCAATCCTCCGGCCACCCTGGGTCTCATGTCAGTGGGCTGTCGGACTTGCGAGAGTAAGAAAGCCCGCCTTTGGTTCAGGCTTTCGTGTCGAGGGTAGGGAAGTCCGCGTTTGGTTCGGGATGCCGAAGGTAAGAAAGCCCACGTTCGGGTCGCACTTTTGAGGGTAAGGAGTTCCGCGTTTGGTTCGGCCTCTTGAGAGTAAGGAAGCCCGCGTTCGGTTCAGGTTTTCGGGCTTAAGAAAGCCCGCGTCCGAAGGGTGAGGAAGCTCGCGATTGGTTTGGGCTTTCGAGGTTCAGAAAGCCCGGTCAAGCCCGGTCGGGGCATTTCTGTTGCAATTTGACAAACTGTCGTAAGTGAATTTGAAAACCTTTTCGCTGGAAAGACCGTTTTTGAGGCAAAGAAAGCCCGCGTTCTGGTTGGGCTTTCGGGGGCGGCGATGCCTGTGGTGATTGTGTTGGCCTTTCGAGGCAAAGGAAGCCCCCGCTTTCTGCGACCTTTGGGGCTCTCCGTGTTTCTCCTCGCATTCCGAGGCGTCCGGGCCTCGGCGACGTCGAGGCCGACAAGAACGGCGACGCGGGCGCGATGCGGCGCCGCGATCCCCGTGCCGCGCCGCCGTGTTGCACTGATGGCTGCAGTTGTGTGGGAACGAGTGACACCCAACGCGGCCCGCCTTGCGCCGCACCTCTTGATGCGTACCTCGTACTGCACTACTCGGGTTACGGGGCCGCCGCAGCCCGCCCCGCCCCGCCCCAATCCGCCCTACCCCGCCCCACCCCGCCCCGCCGAGCCGGCTGCTGTTCGCCGTGATGAAGACGCAAAGCCGTGTGAGCCGAGCGCAGTTTGCCTGTAGCAGCAGTTACGTTACACGGACGGACTGACAGTCGGACCGACGGACGGAGGGGCGGACGGACGGACGGACTCAGCGTGTTGCGAATGTTTTCGCACTGGGGGTATCCTCTCCTCCGCGCCGCACAGTGGGCCAGAAGACCGGTAGAGGCGGGCGATATCTCCGTCGCGGTTTCAGCTCCTGAGTCGTCGCTAAATGGGACTCGAACTGACCGTGTGACCCCGCCTATGGATTGCTCTCCGAACGAGGAATCCATCGGCGGGGCCACGCGTTCGGTTCCAGTCCACGTAGCGACTCTGGAGCAGCACGTCTGGAGTTTTGGCCGCCTGCGCCGGTCCTCTGGCCCACTGTGCGCCGTGCCTCCTTGCCACGACGCCCCCGGGACGCGGCCTGCCCGCACCTTGCACGCAGCTGCACGCGCGGGCTTCAGGTGCCAATGCCGTTTATTTGCAGTGATGAATCTCGTCTCGGTTGGGCCGCTCCGCGCGCCGCGGCGGCGGAGGGGAGGGGGTGATGGAGGGGAGGGGGTCGCGGACCACCAGCGGGGCCGCGGCGTGCGGCTCGCCGCGAGGTGCATGTCTTCGGCAACGAGCCCCGCCGTGGGGCCGAGCATGTCGGAGGGACAGCTCGTGTCGGCGACGCATCGGGGGTCCACGTCGTGGACGGCCCGACGGCCGCATCGGGGCTGCGCAGACTGATGCCGAGCGAGCGGCGTCTCCGTCGCTCTGTCTCTGTCGCACCCACACGGAACGCCCCATGAGTGCGAGAGAGACAGAGCGACGAGGACGAATCTCGGAAGCGGGCTGCTGGGGCCGTCTCCATCGGACCGGTGGTGCCCTGGGAAGTAAATCATGGCGCCATGGCCCCTTGGCCCGTCCTGTGGAGAAGGTCTGCACCGGGACTGCCTATCCCTTTCTGCGACTTCTAAGTAGCTGTCGCCGTACAAGAAATCTGCACACTAGCAGATTAGCAGATTGCCAGCCGTCTGCCTTTCCTGACTAGAAGCCTTGGCCGCCTGTGAGAGAGGCCACCCTTCAGTCTCGCAAAGCACCGTTGTGGATTCGGTGGCCTACCTTGCCCCTGTGAAGACGACAGGGGTGAGGTAGGCCACCGTCCCCAGAGCGGTGTGTTGCGGGTCCGTTCGGTGGCCTACCTCACAGGCGCTTCGGGCCTCCTATCTAAAGAAAGCGGCGCGCAGGACGGGTGACTGCCAAATCTCTGCGCATAAGACAGCGCATTTATAGAGCGTTGTCACTTAACCTCGAACAGGAAGGTCTCGTTCGATGGGGCGCCATACCTGCTGAATCCTACGACTTATATCCCAAGCCCAGGGCCGCCGTCACATTCATCCAGTCCTCTGTACATTTGTAATTCTCAGCAGAAGTCAATCTCGTTGATCCAGCTCAGCAAATATTGGTTCTGCTCCGGACACTCCGACTCGCCCTCACTCCTCTCCTTTCCCACCACTTTGTTTTCTTTTCTTGGGTGACTTCCCCCCCATCCTTCGTCGCGCGCTCGCATGTCACTCGCGGCGCCCCACGGAGTGGCGTCCACTTATTTACCCTGAAACCGAATATTGTGTCGGTGTTGATTTGTGGTTGTTCGGGGCACTTTGCGTCAGCGAGCGGCGGCAGTTTGGACGGCGCTGCGACACCCGGCCCGTCGAGCAGCCCGTCGGCCCCCATGGTTCCTTATGACCCGCTGCTGTGTTTAATTTCCCGGCTGTCATATGGCTGGGGGGAATGGGGAGGGGCGGCATAGTGGGACGGAAGACGGGCGCAGGCGGCCAAATCTATAGACGGCGTTTCGAGCTCCAGAGTCGCTAAATGGGACTCGAACCGAACGTGTGACCCTACCAACGGATTGCTCTCCGAACGAGGAATCCATTGGTAAGGTGACTCGTTCGGGTTGAGTCCCAGTTAGTGACTCTGGAGCTCAAAACGTGCCTAGAATTTCGGCCGCCTGCGCCGTCTTCACACTAAATTACTATGTAGATTTTTGTGCATACGTAACGCACGAAATTAAACATGCATTTGTTGCGCACAAAATTGTGCGCAATAACACACGATTTTCTGCATACCCGCGCACTAAATCGTGCATTATCACGTACAAATTCGTGCGTTACAAAGTGCATGTTTAATTTCGTGCGCGGGCGCGCATAAAAACCTACATAGTAATTTAGTGTGTTCTGGCCCACTGTGGAGGATCGCGGGACTAGGCAGACGGGCACGCCGCCAGCGTCGCCGCCCTGGTGCCCCGACACGCCGACCAGCAACAACAAGTGGGGCGTGGCGGGCGCACCGCGGCCGCCGCCAAGTTCATCATTATCATGTAATGGCGGTGTTTTATTTCAGCGGCGACGTGCCCGACCGCACAGTGGGACAGAAGGCCGGCGCAGGTTGCCAAAACGTTTGACGCGATTTGAGCTGTAGTTGCTGGAACCGAACGAGTGACCCCACCAATGGGTTGCTCTCTGAACGAGGAATCCATTGGTAGGGTCACATTGGTCACATGTTCGGTTTGAGTCCCATTTAGCGACCCTGAAGCTCTAAACGCGTCTAAAGTTTTGCCAGCCTGCGCTGGTCTGGCCCACTGCGGACCGCTTCGCCAATGGTCGAGGGTGCAACCACTCAAGAAATCATGTGTCCCCTAGAGCGCCAGAGATCTCTGGAAATCGGAAATCTTCCCCCCCAAAAAGGAAAAAAAAAACAATCAAATTTTGGGAGTAAAATTGGTAGAAATCTTGCGAAATCCGAAGAAATCTCTTCCCCTAAGAAATCTTGTTTCCCCAAACATACTTCGTGGTTGCCCCCTCGCCAATGGTGGTATAAATTCAGAGGCGGCCTTTGGGAGGGAAGCAGCACTTGTGGCCTAGTCAGTGAAGGCCTCTCGACCTGCCTGCGCCGCGGGCTGCGCGCTGCGCACCACCTCGCCGCCACCATCGCTCTCGCTCCCCTGCGGGGCACGCCATGAGTGCGAGAGAGACAGAGCGACGACCCCGCGGTGGCCGCAGCAGATGGGCCGGTGCTGACGGTGTCGTCTTGCTGCTTCCTGTGCGGCGCCGGCGCCTGCCGTGCCACTCACAGTGCCACTGCCCGGCTGTGACGTGGCAGTGGGCGACGCCGCTGTGGCGTCCGTTATCGCGAAGCCAACCCCTGTCTGCTGGATGATCTGTTTCACTCTGGCGGCGCCACCGTGTCAATCTGACTCACGCGGCATGCCATGGCCGACCCGCTCCTCACGGTGGGCCAGAAGACCGATGGAAGTAGTCAAAATCGCGCACGGGTTTTGACCTCCAGAGTCGCTAAATGGTTCTTGAACCGAACGTGTGACCTCACCAATGGCTCTCCCACCCAGCCAACGAGGAAGCCATTGGTGCGGGTCTCACGTTCTGTTCGAGTCCCATTTAGCGACTCTGGAGTTCGAATACGCGGCTAGAGTTTTGGCCGCCTGCGCCGTTCTTCTGGCCCACTATGCGACACTGCGACCTGCTCCTCTTCTTCGCAACCTTGTTGACGAGGGCGCCGCACAGTAGGTGTCCGCACTCTAAATTCCTATGTAGTCTTTAGTGCGTAGCTTTGCACGAAGACATTGAGCCTACAAGCTTGCATGCAAGAGCACTTGAAAGTGTTGGCCAAGCGTGCATTTTGAGTGAGTATTTTGCGTGCATGCAATGTCAGTTACACTCGGCAGACAGTCGGGTTTGTCGTGTTGCCACCTTTGGGGCATTGCTCGACCCGCCATTCCCCCCCCCCCCCCCCGGGGCCGGGGACGTCGGTGTGGCGACCAGTTTGTCGGACGCGGCCCTGCACCCCACAGCAGTCGCATTGCACAGCACTCAAAGCTGCCGATCGCTGCGTCTCTCTCGCACCGCTGTGGGCCGCCACATGAGTGCGACAGAGACGGAGCGACGAGGAGGCGCCGTTGGGAATCAGCCCTCTGCGTGTGGCGCGGACAGACTGCGGTTATTAATTACGGGCCGCGGGTTATTAATTAACTTATGGGACTGATGCGGGCCGGGTCGGCTGTCTCTCTCGCACTCATCGGACTGATGGGGGCCGGGCAGGCTGTCTCTCTCGCACTCATGGGACTGATGCGGGCCGGGTCGGCTGTCTCTATCGCACTCCTGGGGCCTCCCGCAGAGAGAGAGAGAGAGAGAGAGAGAGAGAGAGAGAGAGAGAGAGAGAGAGAGAGAGAGAGAGAGAGAGAGAGAGAGAGAGAGAGAGAGAGAGCCGGTGGCGCGTCGCCTGATGGCTGCGTGTCCCCCGGAGCGTTTTTCGCTGCGGCCGTCGGTCCGGCCGATCCAGTGCAAGAGGCCCGAGATTTATTCGACGGATTGCCCTGCGGGGCGCCGCTCGCAAACTCCGAACCAAAATGGCACATTTTCCAATGTATCGTTATTCCATCTTCTTCGCTATTCGTGTGGTTGCCTGGTGGCGGTGCACTGCACTTGAGGGCAATGTGACGCAGGTGTTGCTATCGGTTTGGTCTGGTTCGGAACGGCGCTTCGTTGCTCTGTCTCTCTCGCACCCGTAGGGACGGCCAGTGAGTGCGAGAGAGACAGAGCGACGATAGCGCCGTGCAGCCTGCAGCACTGAACGGGCGTCGGGACGCCCGGGAGGAAGGCGGCCGAGGGCTCGACGTGGCGATGCCTAGATTGTGTACGTACTAATGTCGGACAAGCGAGGCCTTGTCCAAGGGCGTCATGTACGCGCGGCAGGCAGTGCCTACACCTGTACAAGCGGCGCTGCTTGCCGCTCCCTGCTCACAGTGGACCAGAAGACCGGTGAAGGCGGTCAAAGTCCCGGACGCGTTTAGAGCTCCAGGGTCGCTAAATGAGACTTGAACTGAACGTGTCACCCCACCAATGCATTGCTCGCCAAACGAGGAATCCATTGGTGGGGTCAGACGTTGGGTTCTTATCCCATTTAGCGGCTCTGGAGCTCAAAACGCGTCTGGAGTTTTGGCCGCCTGCACCGGTTTCTGTTCAGAAGCGCGGCGGGGGCCTCCAAAGCGCGCCTCCGCATCTTGCGCGGCGCGCGGGGCTCTCTAAACGGTGTCCGAACTTGACATATGTATTTGGAGGCGGGTTTTGGCGGCCGTTCTGGTCGCGAAGAATGGCGGCTCGGTGTCGGAGCGCCGCGGCGGCGGCCTCGCCGACGTGTCAACGCAGGTCTACCTTGGTCGCCGCTTGAATGTCTCATTAGGCCGGCATACTCAGTGCCAGAGCCGCTGCCGTTGTTGTTGTTGGTGCTGCTGTTGCTATTTTTGATGTTGCTGATACTCTATTCAGGGTTGTTACAAGTCAGGGAAATCCTGGAAATCATGGAAAAGTCAGGAAATCAAAATGAGGTCAGGGAAATCAGGGAAAAGTCAGGGAATCCAGCACAAAGGTCATGGAAAATTGAATTAAAATTGTAAAATGTCCGACTTTGGTTTGGTACCATGACCTATAGAGCACTGGTCCTACCGCGCTGGCTTATTTTCATTATTGCCAAAATACTTGCCGTGCGCAAATTATAAATATCGTTTTGTAGTTTAACACATTTGCAGTTAAACAAATTTAAAATTGAATTTGTGTTTGTTAAAAGGTCAGGGAAAATCTCCAAATTAGTCATGAAAAAGTCAGGGAAATGTCAGGGAAAATGAAACAGAGAATCTTGTAACAACCCTGCTGATACTCTATATGTCTTGGAAGCATTTATTCTGTCTCTGGTGGAAAACCTTCATATTATGGCGCTATCCGTTATTCACGGTGTCAAATTCTTTGAAAGTAACGTTGGGACAATAATTTTGATTTATTTCCTCTGTACTCTGTTATTTTATGAATGTGACGTCATATTCGTAAGAATGTAAAGTTTGTCACGTTCGGTTGAATGTTCCATCACATTCGTTGGAACGTGACATGACCGCTTAATTTGGATGTCACATTCGTTTGCACGTGGATCAACATTCAAACGAATGTGAAATCATATCCAAATCAACGTGACGAAATTCACGTGCAGTGGAAACAATTGAAATTATTTTCTGTTTTCGTTAACAAAAGGTGCCCGGAGCTGTTGATGTTGTGGTCCTTGGTTTATAGGAAACTTGAAATCTTGGATATGAGTTAATACTTGAGAAACCTTTAAGGCGACAATCAGGGAAATGTTGGGGAAAACATGAAATGCCAGATAACTCAGCCCCAAACTATGGTGTGTGTTTCATGCATTTCCTCTTCAGTATTTCGTGGTGGTTCTCCGAGGGCGTTTAGATGCGCCTCGCCCGGCGAGTGGCGTGTGTGTGGTGCATGGGAAGCCGGGTGCAATTTGGGGGCCGAATTTGGGGAGATGAAGCAATCCACTTTCTCACGGAAATGCGTTCGTTTCATGCATCGCATGACGGCTCTGTGTGTGTGTGTTTGTGTTTGTGTGTTCCTGGGCCTTCCACACGGGGCGAGGCCCCAAAGCCCCCGTTCCGCCTGTTGTATGCCAGTGTAAGTGTACGTAATCATAATGTGATACACGTTTCGTTGACGGCCTTTATTTTGCTCAGTCACGCTTTTCGTCGCCGGGCCCAAATGTGCCGTGTCCGCTACGCCCAGGCAGCGGCGTTGGTGTGCCTCTGTATGTATGTATGTATGTATGTATGTATGTATGTATGTATGTGTGTGTGTGTGTGTGTGTGTGTGTGTGCGCGCGCGCGCGTTCGCGGTGTACGTGCGCGGACGTGCTATAGTGTGTCGTCGGAGGTATGAAGATATCATTCCGTTTCTCATGCATGCGCTGTGTGAGTGTGTGTGTGTGTGTGTGTGTGTGTGTGTGTGTGTGTGTGACTTCCCTTTTGTGCTCGAAACTCGATACCAAGATTACACGTGTATTCTTCCTCCTCTTCATCTTGGTGCGAGAGAAAAGATTCACGATTCGCCTAGAGCGCGTGCGCGGTCTCTCTCTCTCTCTCTCTCTCTCTCTCTCTCTCTCTCTCTCTCTCTCTCTCTCTCTCTCTCTCTCTCTCTCTCTCGCACACACGCACGCGCCCGCAAGGTGTCGCTGGAAGGATGAGCGAGGAAGTGGGAAAGGTCGATGCTGATTACAGGGTGGCGTCTGTTGCATATAAATCACGCGAGAGGCGGCACTTTTGAAAGGATCGAGGAGAATGGGGGTCCGTCGGCCGCGGGCCGGCCCCGGCGTCGGTACTGTATGAAAAATGCGGCGGTCGGAGCGTCGAGTTGCCATTGCACGGTATAATAACGGTTCCTAGATTTCCCAGGAACTCACTGGAAATCGCCTTTGTCTTTGCCATTGGTTGCCTGGGCAAATCAGGAGCCGTTTTTTGCCATGTCATGTGCTTGCCGAGGGGACTGTTCAGGTAGTGGGTTGCGTGCAACATTGGCATATATTTGAAACTAGTGAACTCAATCCAGACAATTGTCAATCTCCACACGATTCCAGAGACCCCTCCCCCCCTTTCTCCCAGGCAAGCCGTGTATATCGTAAATGGAGGAGCAAAGTAGATTGTCTGCGCATGTCTTTGCCGCCACCTCGTTGCTTGTCCCGGCGATGACACTGCTCTGGAAATCGGGCGAAATCGGCCGCTGCGTACATACATTGGCTATCACTGCACTGCACACTGGACGAACCCGTCGCCCTTTTCCTGCATCGTCGTATCGTCCATGTCCGATACGCGGCGCAGCCGACAGATAGCAAGGTGGGTTACCACCGGAATGCAGGCAGCTGCAAGTGGTGTGTGTGTGTGTGTGTGTGTGTGTGTGTGTGTGTGTGTGTAAACCACCTTTGGGTTGTGGGGCGCGGCGCCGGCGGTGGGTGAGAAGGTGGCAGCTGTTTCTTTCTGCTGTGTTTGCACAGCTAATTTGAGGGGCAAGGGCAGTCCACTTTGGCTGATGCACTTTCGGTTTCCTCCGCCGCGCCACAGATATAATCATGGTGGGCCCCGCCAGCGGCGGTGACTGACTTGCACCTTTTCGGTTGGCGGGGTGGGGTGCACACGCGCGGACACGGATATATATATATATATATATATATATATATATATATATATATATATATATATATATATATATATATATATATATATATATATATATATATATAGTAAAGAGACAGAGAGCGCCTAAAATCATCAGCTGTTCGGCGGCCCTCTGGATTCTCCGCACGGCTGGAGGAAGGGGGTGTCGTCTTCGAACGTGGAATGTGCGGCGGAAACGGGGGGGGGGAATGGGAGGGGAAGAGGAGGGGGTAGGAAAAGGGGGGCGGGTGAAGTAAACACGAGTCGCTTCCGGCGGCGCGCAGTGCCCTGCAGGGGTGACGGCCCGACAAGCACGCGCGCAGCGACACTTATTTGTCTTTGCTGCTCCAGCGGCAGCGACTCCATTTCCGGGGACAGAGGAATACAGCGTACTGTAATCATTCCGAGTGTGCGTCCACCCTTGTTACCCTGTTTCAAATTATTTTCGGACTGCTTGCGAACTTTTTGAATTTTTTGCCTTTTGTGTGTTTCTACTTTAATTTCGCAACTGTTGAGTCAAATTTACGGTATGTTGGCTGTTAAAATGTGCCGCTTGTTGGCGGCTCGATGAAGGCTGGGTCCGCGTCAGCGACGACGGTCAGCGATCACTGGACCAGTCTGAGTCTAGTTTCAATTCTGACGTGTCTCGAGGTTGTTGCCCAGCCAGATTCACCTTTGGCGAGTCCTGGCTCGCTAAAACCGTCGCGAACCGGTATTTTTTTTGGCGCGGCGTTCTGTGTTTCTTTGGGGGCTTTTGGCGAGCGAAGAAGGTGAGTCGTGTGGGAAGCGAGGCGGGTCTTCGGGGCGCAGTGTGCTTGCCGCGCTCAGCGCGGGGATCGGATTTCCGGAGCGAACCGCCTCGAGGCCCCGCCGCCGGGCCTGCTCCACGTAATTGACTAAATGAGGGGGACAACCAGCCGACACGTGTTGGGGCTGTGGGGGCCCCGGTGGGGCGCAGCGGGGCGGGACAGAGTCACTTTGCATGTGTTAGTCGCCCAAAAATATCATATCGAATGACGAGCGAGCAGGGAGCGCGCGGCCGCCGCCTCAAAGGGACTCGGTTCCCGGTACTGCAGTGTGCTCCACCGGACGAAGGCGGCCGGCGGGGGCTCAAGCCGCGACCGCCGTGGCGGGAACACGAAAAGGGAAGGTTGGCACGGCGCACAACAGTGGTCCAAAAGATCGGCGCAGGCGGCCAAAACTCTAGACGCACTAGAGTCGATGAGAAGGACTCGAACCGAACCTGTGACCCCACTAATGGACTTCTCGTTCATGCAGCCATCCATTGGTGGGGTGACACGTTCGGTTCGAGCCCCATTCAGCGACTCTGGACCTCAAAGCCCGTCCGGGACCCCACCGTGGACGGAGAGGGGCCCCAGCAGGACGGAGCACTACAGAGTGTAGTCAAGCGCCGCGCTGCCCCCGCTCAGTCCGTGGCGGCGCTGCCCGTTTTTAGAGCGCGACTAAATGTATGACATCCGGACTGAAGAGGAATATCGCACTGGGACGCGCGGCAGGGGGGGGGGGAGGGGGGGGGGGAGGGGAGGGGGTGAACGCGGTCTCACCCAGTTCCAGGGAATCCCTGGGCATTGCCCGGCATCGCCCCGGCAGCGCCACGCAGCGCGAGCGCCACGCCCCCCGCGCCACGCCTCGTGGTATTGTGTTGCAGACGCCATTTATCCAATTGGAAACAGCAGCGAACGCCGCCACACCTTTTAGCGACGTGTGTGTGTGTGTGTGTGTGTGTGTGTGTGTGTGTGTGTGTGTGTGTGTGTCCTTGTTGCGCGGTGTCCTGCTTGTAAAAGGAACGACTGAATTATCATATAGAAGGAAGCACTTACAGGTTTGTTCCCTCCGTACGCCAGTCCGCCGTCGTTGTTGTCCCGCGTGTTTCTTTTCCCCTCCTCCTTTCTTTCTTTCCTGCTGAACGTTTCTAAGAATCGCTGGAAGTCCGCTGTGGCGGGCGCATCTAGCATCTAGCGGGTCTGGGGCGCGGACGATTACCAGCAACAACAGCAGTTTGATGGATCGGTGCAGTCGGCGACTGTCGGGGACGCGGGTCCGCTAGCCTGCAGGGCTCGGAGGCGGAAACAACGGCGACGGCGCAAAGTGGGCCAGATGACCGGCGCAGGCGGCCAAACTTCTATAGACGCGTGTTCGAGGGGTTTCCCACTTCTTATTTTGGTGCACGCACGATTCCGGATTCCCACGATTCCTGAACAAATCCTATGGGAAAGGTGAGGATATTTAAAGAAATTCTTTTGTTTCTTAGTGTTTTGGGACACTATTGAAAGATAACGACGACACCCGATTGAAAGTCTAAGGATTTTCAATAAAATTTCGAAAAAATTATGAATGATTCCCAGGTTGAGTGTACACATGATTCCTGGAGTGGGTAACCCCTCGCGCGTGTTGAGCTCGAGAGTCTGTAACCAGGACTCGAACCGAATGTGTGACTCCACGTGAGTCCTATGTAGCGAATCTGAAGGTCAAAACACGTCCGGGATTTTAACCGCCTCCAGCGGCCGTCTGGCCCACTGTGCAGCGGCAGCTCACAACAAAGAAAGTGTTCTTCTAGAATGGAAGCACTTCTCTGGGTCTAGGGAAGCACCAACAATAGGTGCGTGAATGCGCGTTCGCGCTTCTCCGCCTATGGTGGAAGCGGGGGTCCTCGAGTTTACTTTCCCAGGTGGTGTTTCAGGAGGGCGGCGTTTAAAAATTTTCCGGACCCGTTTTGATAATCCATCTCGTTTCCGAGACTCGTTAAAAAGGCATTAGCTGCGCTCTGGAGCGCTCTGTCCCTCCGGAGCGCTCTGGAGCGCAGCGACGGCGGCGCCAGATCTGTATTCCGAGTGCACTTCGCGGGACGCCCTGGCACTGGCCGCCTGGAGCCTCCAGCGCACAGTGGGCCAGAAGACTGGTGAAGACGGTCCAAATCCTTTGGGGCATTTTTAGCTGGCAGAGTCGCTAAACAGGACTCGAACAGAACGTGTGACCCCCAGAAATGGATTCCATTGGAGGGGTTCACACGTTCGGTTTGAGTCGTAACTCTGGAGCCCAGAACCCGTCCGGGATTTTGGCCGCCTCCACCGGTCTTCTGCCTCACGGTGCAGCGAGGCTCCAGGGGTACGTACTCCCACCCAGGATAGTCCCACTGCGGTAACCGCAGTCAGGGAAGAAAAAGGCTTTCTTTTTCCACGAGCATCCTCTGTGAGTGGAACCTAAGTGCACTCCGTGGCCGCGGGCCGGTCGCCGTGGTTTTGGCGCCACCGTGTTCCAGAGCGGCTCCAGCCAGCAGGTCTCCAGCGTGACCGTTGCGTCCGCGGCGCTGGAGACCTGGAGGTCCGGAATTGTCCCGATGCCCCACTTCGGGCGGGAAATGACAACGCCGGGAAACGAAGATCTCCGTCCGTCCATCTGTCTTTCTGCCCGTCCGTCTGTCTGTGTCCGACCCCCGATGGACGGACAGCTAGAAAACAGTCCATCACTGTGAAAAGTTGCCACATTAATCACCAAAACGAGAATGACATTTTCATCTATTGAAAATACGCAATGAACATAATCCCAAATTTATGAAATTTTTATCAAAGTTCCTGTACTTAAAGAACGGGCTTGACAGCAATGTCATTGACTGGATTTGATGACGTTTTTGTCAGGAAAATTGGCCTTGTAAATGCCATCAAGCAGGAACAAAAATTTTCTCAGTGCTACCTGCGGCGCTTGACGGCGGCTGAATGTTCCGATACAGTGCTTTCATGGCCCTGGCCCTCGCACCCTCACGAGGCATTCCGCGTGAGTGCGAGGGAGACTGAAGGGGGACTGAGCGACGCAGCTACGACCAGTGCCTGCCTGCCTGCCTCCTGCCTGCCTGCTGGACGACGGACAGGTGTAGTAGGAGGCGCTCCTGGAAGCGTGCTGCACCGTGGCGTCGCGGCGCCCGCCGTCCCAGGGAACAGGGGGAGGGGGCGCTCCATTGTCCCGAGGCCGCAGGCTGATTCCGAACGACAGTGCTTTTCGTGTCTCTGTCTCACTCGCACCCTTACTGACCACGCCCTGAGTGCGAGAGAGACGAGAGGGCCGCCGCCTGGCGCCGCACAGCGGTAGCGACGGATCGGTAATTACATAGACGGGCGTCGTGTGCACTGCAATGCACTGTGCAATGCCGGATGGCGGGAGGGGGTAAGTTATGCGCAGGTCCCGCGACGTCCTGGGACGTCCTGGGAGGATTGGACTCTTCTACTGTACGTACTGTACGTGGACGGACGAGAGAGTGCCAGGGAGTGGCGATTGTTCTGCCGGCTGCCGAGGCACAGTGGGCGGAGGCGGTCAAAATCCTGGATGCGTCTTGAGCTCCACACGCTGAAAACCTTATGAAGTATTTTGAGCATACATAATACAAACTAATTTTGTAATACAAAGAAATAGTTCGTAGTTTAAGAACTATTTTCTTTGTAAGGTTACGTATGCTCAAAATACTTTGTTTTATGAAGCTACTTTACTTCGTTTGGCTTCAATAGTTTGTAAGGTTTTCAGAGTGCAGAGCGGCTCTCTGGAGCTCAAAACGCGTCTAGGGTTTATGCGCAACCCGAGACTGTGAGTTGGAAACCCCACCTTGAACCTTGAGCCGGTGCTTTGACCCAGTGTGCGAGGAGATCGGTGTGACTGATGCATAGTGTCCTAGAGGAGACGGTCGAGGGTGAGGTGGGCGCGTTGCAACACGCGCCGTCGTGGACAGCAAAAAATTTGCGAAGAATGTGTTTGCATTACAAACTATTTGGTTTGCAACTTGCAAAGAATTCGGCTTGATTGTATTACGAACTGGTAGTTCGCAATTTCGCGAACAATGTGTTTGCAAGGGTTTAAAATACAAACAGGCTGTTTGCAAATTGGAAAGCACTTGTTCGCAAGTTGCGAACTAGTGGTTTGCAAAACGGATGCGTTCTTTCCATTACGTCATTGCTATGGGAAGCGATGTAGGGATACATGTTGGCAGCAGGGTTGAAAGAAGGCAATGCAGTGGCCGGCGTCTGATTTCAGCCAATGGGTTGCCACCCGCAACGCTTTTGCGGCGCACCCGCCGCACCGCAATAAGTTGCGTATGTGTGTGTATGTGTGTGTGTGTGTGTGTGAGAGAGAGAGAGAGAGAGAGAGAGAGAGAGAGAGAGAGAGAGAGAGAGAGAGAGAGAGAGACAGACAGACAGAGAGGGATTGGTTGTGAGCGTGTGCGCCTTAGCGGTCCGCGCGAGGTGTTGCGTGCGCGGTAAAAGTACGGCGGGGCATCCGGCACGCAGACAGACAGTTATGCTGCGCGGCCACGCCCACCCACCGCGTCGTCCCTGGCCGTCCCAAGAGGGTCAGCGCGTTTAATTGCAAATGCAGTGTCGCCTGCCTGGCGCCTAGCCGCCGGGCTGCCGCCGCAGCAGACTGATTCCGAGAGTCGTTTTCGTCGCTCTGTCTCTCTCGCACTCATAGGGCCTTGCGTATAGGATTTTATCATTTAGAGTGATGAAAAGATCATCCACGCTTTTTTCATAAAGTGTCAACAAATTTTTACAGTGTGCATGATTTTAAACCTGCGTAACGTTTTGCATAAAATTGTGCACGAATTTGCATAAATTTATGCATTAATGACGGATAATGTCATGCAAATGCCCCGCATGCTCAAAATCGTGCAAGTGACGCGTACGAAATTCTACATACACACTTAGTGTGAAGACACGGAGAGCCACGAAAAGCATACTGCTGCGGGAATTGGACTCCCTCTGGCCGGCTGGTCCGACAGATAGGCTGTGGGCGACCTCGCGACCCGCGGCCTTGTTTGCCGTGTTTGCATTCCGCCATCAAAGGGGCCGCCGCGGTTTCGCCTCGCGAGTCACAATGCAGCGATACCGCTATCGGTGTCGCCCGCCCGGCGGGAAGGAAAGCACTCCAAATGTCTTGCAATGAAATTGGTGCCGAATTCAACGCAAGCGTACAGCGGAGCAATTTTCTTCATACTAATACAAATCTTCTTTGAATTTTTTATCGTGAGATATACGATATACGATATACGAAGAAAACCTATGTTCGTATTATGTTTGCGCTATTTACTTCGTGTTAAGGGAAATATCTACGAAAGACATGTAAAGTGAGGACCAGTCATAATCGATTTCAGACTCATTTCGGTTTAAAACTACCACACTACCTTGAATGTTGAGAAACAAAGTGAAAGGCCGGACTGAGCCGGACTGAGGTCCACTGTCCCAGCCCTGACCATCTCTACACTGCTCTTACTGCTATCGTAAGCCTGGCAATAATTGAGTTCAATCAATTAAAGGAGATAAGGCAATTAATACAGTGCGTTAGTAACTTTCACTGCTGAAATAACTCAACAAAAGGGACATTAAATGACTAAATAAATGAATGCATAAGTAAAAGAATGAAGAAAGGAAAGAAGGAATGAGTGACAGAGCGAATTAACGATAGAGTAGTGTATAGTGTATTCACCGAGGAAATGAATGAATGAATGAATGAATGAATGAATGAATGAATGAATGAATGACAATATTACCAAATCAAAGAATGCACCCGAGTTACTGTATGGATTTACGCATGAATAAATGAATCTACGAATGAATGGATGCGCGAATAATGAATACGCAACTGTACGAATAGTGAACAAATAAATGTATGAATGCATTAATGAATGGAGACATGAATTACATTGTGCCCGGCCGAACGTGAATTCAGCTCCTCGCCTGGCTGGTGGCAACACTAATTGCTGATCCGATGCCGAGCCTCCTCTCCGCGTGCAGTGTACCGTGCCTGCTTGCCTGGCGTGGTGAAGAGCACCGTGATGCTCGTGGATCCAAGAGAAACATCTCCGTCCGTGCTCATTCCGCCGCGAGGAGAGGGAAGTCCAGTCAGCAAGGCGCGCGAATCGTTCGCAAAGATCAAATTGACCCCGGTGGGCTCGTTGGGGCTTGCCGAGGTCAGTGATCAAAGCGCCCGCGCAGCTGCGTCGCCCCCCCTCCGCTCCACGCCCCGCCACGCCACGCCACGCCTTGCCCTGTTCCGCCACGCCACGCCGCACAGTGGGTCAGAAAACTAGCGAAGGCGGCTCAAACTCTACAGACGCGTTTTGTGCTCCAGAGTCGCTGAATAGGACCCGAACAGAACGTGTGACCCCACCAATGGATTCCTCGTTTGGAGAGCAATCTATTGGTAGGGTCACACGTTCCGTTCGGGTCCCCTTAGCGACTCGGGAGCTCAAAACGCGCATTAAGTTGTTCGGCCGCATGCGCCGGTCTTCTGGCCCACTGTGCGCCGTGCCACGCCATGCCATGCGCTGAGCATGCGCGGGAGGAAGGCGTGCAGCCGCTGCAGAGTCGAGACATTGCAACTCTCGCGACACAGCGTGACGTGTGACACCGACAAATGACTTCTGTTCCGAGCGGAACGCGTCGTGAGCAACGTCTATCGCTCCCCCCTTGATGGACCATGCGACGCAATTCATGTCCTCTGACTGTTGTTGCTGCTGCTGCTATGGGCCGGGCCGGTCAATTCGCAATCGGGTGGCACAGGCGCGGACAGATTCACATTGACATTGGCATTGCCTAGGGGCCGAAATCATCATGTAGGGGTGCGGTGATGAAACGCGCAACCCGCGCGGTTTCTGCAGGCCTGCAAACTGTGCACTCGTTAAATTGTCGAAAATAATTTGGAAAATTCCGGAAGTCATCGGGTTATGCGTTCCAAAGCTTCGTGGAGAGTTATAGCGCCTGCATTTTACATTGAGGTTCAATAAGTACTGTGATGGTGGGCAACGCTAACAATTTTTACGTGAGTGCATACCCGCACGGTTCGGGTTTTCCCAGTATTTTCAAGAACACTTGACTGTGTAGTCTTTGACTTGTCATCTAATGGAGTGGAAGAATGTCGGGCCTCCGTGACGTTTCCGTGTTTGCTTCTCAACCCGCGGAAGTTCGGCCCATGCGAGTCTTTTTCTTTACGGAAAGGCAAACACGCGGCGACACGTGGGTCTCTGTCACGGCCGTGCCGCTTGCTAATGACACGACAAGGCGTCTCTCTCTCTCTCTCTCTCTCTCTCTCTCTCTCTCTCTCTCTCTCTCTCTCTCTCTCTCTCTCTCTCTCTCTCTCTCTCTGTCTCTGTCTCTTGTTCCGCGCAACTCGGCGGATGAGTGTCTCGAGTGAGGAATCCTGCACAAAAGGCGCTCGGCGAGTCCGGCCTTGTTCTTCGCGGCCCAGTTTCTACACTTGACTCTCGCTGGAATTAACGCCACTTAAGAGAGTGCCGCGCTGACCTGCAGCAGCGCAGCGCCGTCTTAATTTTTCGCATCTCGCGGCCGCACGCAGTAGGCCAAAAGACCGGCACACGCAGCCAAAATTCTAGACGCGTTTTGAGCTCAATGGGACTCGAACCAAACGTGTGGCCCCATTAATGGATCCCTCGTTCGGAGAGCAATCCATTGGTGGGGGTCACACGTTCTGGTCGAGTCCCACGTAGCGACTCAAGGGATCAAAACGCGTCCAGGATTTTGCAATATTTTTTTGCAATGTCGCCCTTTATTGCAAGGGTGACAGCCGCAAACAAGTCACTGCCTGTATTCTAGGTTTGCAGTCCGAGTCCCATGTTTGTTGTAGTTTCTTACTCGATCGCTAAGGGTCTATGTTGGGGCCCAGCAGCGTTGATGATGATGACCGGTCTTCTGGCCCACTGTGCCGCGCCGTGCCGTGCGTGGCTGTGTACGGCCGTGCCGCGTGCCGCGTCTACTCGCCGCGCCGCCGGTCCGTGGCGAGTCGCGGCAATTGAGATAGATTGCAAACGCGACGTAGGTTTCGACTTCGCCCAACGACGTCGTCGTCGTTGGAGCAAGCCGCCCTTTTTGGTTCCTTTGTCGTCGTTGTTTTTTGTTGTTAGTGTTGTTGTTGTTGGCGGTTTTGTTGTTGTTGGCGGTTTTGTTGTTGTTGTTGTGTGGAAAGGGTAGCTTGAAGGACTAGGGCTATTTTTAAATTAAACCGGATGCCTTTGTTCCGGTGAAGATTAATCCAGTTCGACGTCGCGCTCGTCCTAATCATGTTCAACCTTTGTTTTTTTTTTTGTTTTTTTTAAGTTTTTTTTAATCGCTTGGGTGTGAAGGACAGGGCGAGGCAGCCTCTCGGCCCTGCGGTGCCGTGCGGTGCCCTGCGCTGCCCTGCGGCGGCGGAGACATTCCAGGCTTATCAAGGCGCTGCGCACGGCGGCCTCTAGCCCCATTCAAAGCGACGCGGCACAGCGTGGCACAACAACGGCTGGCCGAACCCGAACCAGTCCGGCTCCCGATGAGTTTGTCCACGGCCCTGCCTGTCTCACCCGGGACGGGCGGGACGGCGGCGTCGTCCATCGGGCTTGTCGATCGCAGCTAGGGCCTGTAGTGCCGCACTCGATTTACGAACACAGCTTTGTCGCTGTCTGCCGCGCACCCCTGCGCACAGTGGGCCTGAGGATCACTGATATTCTTAATGTGATAAGTTTCATTGCAGCGATAAAAAGGCTAATATGATTCCTTCAAATTATCACAGCAATAAAAAAATTATCGCATTAAAAATGCAATAAGTCTCTTAGGTTTTGGCAGGTCTGGGCCCAGATTATCACAGTTTTGGTGTGATAAAATTATTACTACGCTTCTCAAGTGATAAATATGCTAATGCAATACAATAATTATTGCACTTATAATGCGATAACTTTTTCATGGCGCTACTAATGCAATAAAAATCTTATTGCTTTTTAAATGAGTTCATTATTACATTCAGAAAACCAGTGATCGGCGCAGGCGGCCAAAAAGTCGAGACGCGTTTGGAGCTCTAGAGTTGCCAGGCAGGACTTGAACCAAACGTGTGATCCCACTAACGGATTGGTCTCCGATCGAGAAATTCATCGGTGAGGTCACACGTTGGGTTCGAGTCCCATTTAGCGACTGTAAAGCCGAAAACTCGTTCGGAATTTTATTTATGTATGTATTATTTTTTTCCGGGGGGGGGGGGGGGTCGGATTTGCAATAGTGGCTCACCTTTAGTTGCAAAGTGCCACTTTTTGCCTTCTTTTCGGGCGACGGCCCCACCGCCCCCACCTTCTAGCGCGGTCCACACGACACGGGCGGCGTGGCGGTACACCGGGCGTGTGCGCCATTCATGGTTTCGTTTGAGTCATGCGCGCGTCGGGCTGACTCAGCCAACAGCGTGGACGGTCGCTAATTGCTAGTCTTTGGCTGTTCCGCCTCGCGAACACACACACACACAGACACTCTCTCAAACACGCACACACATGCACACACACTCACACACTCGCGGCCGGCGAGTCGAACTTTGCGCTGATGAGGTTTCCTTTTACGCCCCGCGACGAATTCCGCCCTCGATGATTGAGCTCACCGTCTCGCGCTTCGCCGCTTCGCCATTCTGCCGGCCGCTCTGCCGCCGTCGCGAGGCGAGTCCTCGCTGAGGTCGCGGTCGCGGCGGGTCCCGCGGCGTCGCGGGCGGTCGGCCGCCGGGGTCGCGGGTGGCGTGGCGGGCGGGGGTGTGGGCCCCGCGCGCACAGTGGGCCTGAAGACCGGTGGAGGCGGTCGAAGTCCCGGTGTCGTTTTGAGCTCCAGAGTCGTTAAATGGGACTCAAACCGAACGCGTCATCCGACCAATGGATTGCTCTCCGAATGCGGAATTCATTGAGGCACAGGTTCGGTACGAGTCCTGTCTAGCGACTCCGGAGTTTGAAACGCGTCTAGAGTTTTGGCCGCCGCAGCCTGGCCTCTGGCCCACTGTGTCGCGGCGGCGTGCGCGCGCGGTCATCATTACTGTCGTTAAAGTCCGCCTGATGTCCTGTCATCGCCGGCATTGGAAACACGCAGGCCCCGTCCACGCGACATGTCTGCCGGGTTATGGATGGGACGGCTGATGGCCGCGCCGAGGGGGCGGGGGTGGGGAAGGCCGTCACAATTTCAATTTCGTCGCTCGGCAAATGGGGCGAGCGGCTTGTCCGTCGGCGTGTTTGACGGCCAGGCGGGAAGGGAAACGGGAAAGATGGCCGGAGACAGTTGACATTTATGACATATTTTTATTAATTGTCATGTCACAATAGTTTTGTTTGGCCAATGCAGTTGTCATTTTTGACATGTTAGTGTTAATTCTCATGTCAATGTTGTTTTGTTTGCTGTTAATTTAGTTTTGTTGACTTAAGAGTACTAAGCCGGTGTGACATAACTGAGGGATTAATCTAAATATATAAGTCAATTCTATTAAACCTGTTTGTATGTCAGTGGCCGAATTGTCCAGCAATGTGTACGTCATGTTTGGCAGACATACGCGTCAATAAAAATAACCAAATACACTTTTTGAAAGCATCGCCTATCGGATCGTATTGGCTTCAATGATCTTTTGAAGTCACTTATCCCTCCATGTGGCTGGCTCCGCTTTGCTTGGCGCTGCACAAAACAGTTTGCTGCCACCGCTTAAATCTTTTAGCCCAGCTCGCGGTTTCTTTCCTCCTTGCCATCGGTCCGCGGAGACGGGACGGCGATGACCCGGTGACCGGTCAACTGGCCGACCGGGCGGACGGGGAAGCGGGCGGGTGGCTCGAAGACTGGACCGGTACAGCCAGTGTCCTGTGACACACACACACTCTCTCTCTCTCTCTCTCTCTCTCTCTCTCTCTCTCTCTCTCTCTCTCTCTCTCTCTCTCTCTCTCTCTCTCTCTCTCTCTCTCACACTCGACGTGCGCACTGGCCGAAAAGTGATCGGCGTATCCCGTCGTCAGCGATCGTTCATTTTAGCAGCTCGCGCCAGAGGTGGCTTTCCGAAATCACCCCCCTCCCTCCCTCCCTCTGGAATAAAATTAATTTTGTCTCGCGCCATCGGGTGTGGCAAGGCCAACACGTTTCGTAGGGACGGGTCCGTCGGGTCACCTGTCATCGCTTGCCGCCCGTCCTGGTCGTCCTGGTCATGGGGGGCAATCGAGGTCCAAAGTGGGGATTCGCGTTTTCCGATACAGGCCGTAGCGGTGTCTCTGTCGCACAGTGGGCCATAAGGCCGGCGCAGGCGGCCGAAAATCTAGGCGCGTTTTGAGCTCCAGAGTCGCTACATGGGACTCGCACCGAACCTGTGACACCATCAATGAATTCCTGGCTCGCGGAGCAAGCCATAGGTTGGGCCACACGTTCGGTTCAAGTCCTATTTAGGGACCCTGGAGCTCAAAACCCGTCCGGGATTTTGACCGCCTCTCCCGGTCTCTCGGCCCGGTGCGACGCCCGCATTCGGGTGAACCACTTCAAGTGGAGGTGGCTCCACGTTGTGCAATGAATGTGGCCCATTACTTGACTGAACTTTACATCGGTCGGTAAGAACGCTGAAGATCTTCAGACGGGAAGCCGTGTGACAGTTGGTCGGTCCACGAGGGGCGAGGCAGGGCGGGGCGGGGCTGATGCAGCGGTCCGATAGCGCGACGACGATGTTCCGGGTACGCCGGGCCGGCGTGTGGGTGAGTCAGGCCCGTATGTGGGGCTCGCGACCTGACCTCTGAACCGCCCCCGCCCCGCCCCGCCCCAACCCGCTAGATAGCGGCCATCCAGCGAGCAGCGCGTAGAGAGCAGCAGCTGAGTGAAAGGAGAGGGAGGCGGGCCGTACGTCGGCTTCCTCTCGGCCGCCTCCCTGTAGTGCCTCAGTCGCTCCCGGCTATCGGAACCCCACCATCACAAGTGTTGCAGAAATAACAAATCTAGGAGTGAACAGGTGCGCGCGCACGCACCATGAGTTCCATCTAATGACAATCAACTCGTAACTCGCGATTACGTATTTCCCTTTGTTTCCAGCCAGCACCGAGAGTGAACGTTCAACGTGAGCGTTGTGCGCCGACACACACACACACACACAGAGAGAGAGAGAGAGAGAGAGAGAGAGAGAGAGAGAGAGAGAGAGAGAGAGAGAGAGAGAGAGAGAGTTTAGTTTATACATTGTTTTTATTGGGGGGATTTAAAAATACATTGATCAGGGATGATGTTGGACTGTGTAATTTTTTTTATTAACCAAACATGCAGAATTTATGTTTCTTGAGGTGTTTTTGTCTGATAAATGTAGTTTTTACATTATTTTTTTTTAGTTACACAAAAATGAACTTGAAAAATACTAGTAAAACCTGATGAAAAAAAAACATTAAATAAAATTTAGGAGAGATTTGCAGTTAACGATGAAAAATAAAGAGAGAAATATTGATAATGAAAATTACAATTAAAGGATATTTATAAGAGGAAACATAGATGATATTTTTACACTTGACTTAAGTTATTGAAAAACTGTAGTTGCTTCAAGTTGAGTCTTTTTTTGAACAATTTGAGGTTCCGGGGGTTAGGTGGGTTTTCTTCTTTTACTATGTTCATAAAACATCTACAGAGAGTGCTTTTAGCAAGGCCTGAGATGAAATTAGACAAATTTGCTGCCGGATTGTTTGATGGAAAACCAACTAGCAGTTGCTCGTAGGTTGGGAGCGAGGATTGGTTGATGACTGCAATTTTTGATGAGATGAAATTTCTGAAAGATTTAACATGGTGATATTGGAAAAACATGTGCATTGTATTTCCTTCTTCTTCTTTGCATCATGGGCATTGTCCTGATGGGATGACTTTCCAAAGATTTAATCTTCTGGGAGTGAGAGAGAGAGAGAGAGAGAGAGAGAGAGAGGAGAGTCACCGCGGCAGCGTGCGGCGTCCACGACGTCCCCGTCGCCCTGTAGACTGATCCCGAGAGTCGTTGTCGTCGCCCTGTCTCTCTCGCCCTCATGGGGCGGTCCGTTCAGGTGCGAGAGAGACAGAGCGACGAAAGCGACTCTCGGAATCAGTCTTCCGCAGCTGTTCCGCTCGCCGTCTCGCCGTACTTGCTCGGCCGCGACGCCCACGCCGCTGCAGTGGCTGCAGTTGCCACCCATCTGCCCAGTAAAAAGTTAACGGACGGCTTAATGGCGAGCACCCGGAGATTCCCATACGGCCGGCAGGCCCGTTAAAGCCGCGGCGAGGGCGCGCGAGGCCGGACAAACAACGACAGAGACACTGCTCTGTGGTCCAGGAGACCGTTCGAGGTGGTCAAAATCCCTGACGGCTCCGCGGGGTTTGCTGTTCCTGACGAAAATTTGTGACCCATCCCTATTTATGAGGCCGTCGATGGGACCCTCTCCGGTGCGGGGCGAGGCCGTAACGGGTTGGTGCTGTTCCCTAGGCGAGGGGGTATAAACACTTCAAGAAGTCGTGTACAGACTACTCGGTATTACGCTGTATTACGGTGGTATTACACGTGTATTACGGCATTAAAGCGCTAAATTTTGCCACATTTGACCCTAAAATGGTATTACAAATACGTGTTTTACGCGTAATACACGGCCGTTTTGTACAGGGCATCACGAAAGTGTTTACCCCCTCGTCCGACGCACTGTGGGCCAAGACCGTTGAGGCGGCCAAAATCACGGACATGTTATATGCTCCAGAGTCGCTAATTGGGACTCGAAACGAACTTGTGACCCTACCAATGGATTGCTTTCGTAGCGAGGAATCCATTGGTGGGGTCACATGTTTGGTTCGAGTCCCATTAAGCGACTCTGGACCCCAAATCGTGTCAATAATTTGGCCGCCTCAACGGTCTTCTGGCCCGCTGTGCGACGGCGAGGCGCCGAGGCCGGTGTCATGCAGGTCTCGTCCGCCCCGCCCGCCCGGCGTTGCGTGGACGGCGTGGACGTGCCGCGCCGCCGTGTTTATTCTTCCGGCTCGTAAAGCTGCCGCTGCGGCGCGAGGTGGCGGCAGTGTACCGGCCGAGGGGCACGCCGCCGACGAGGCCTCCGACGGGGATGCAATTGATGGCAGGTTGCCGTCGACGGGGTGACCCGGCGGGGCTTCGACGCGCCGAGGTGCCGATAGTTGACCCCGCCGGCCGTGTGTCCGTGCGTCCGCCGCCTATCACGTCGCCGCGCGGCACGCCCAAGGCACGCCGCGCTGCGGGCGGGCTGGTTCCGAGCGAGTCGCGTTCGTCGCTCTGTCTCTCTCGCACCTCTACGAGACTCCCGCCAAGTGCGAGAGAGAGAGAGCGACAAGGAAGGCTCTCGGAATCGGTGTGCTGGCGGGCCTTTATGGGCTTGCGGTGCCTCGGTGCTGGCGGCGTCTGCCCGCTAATTAGCAAGGCGATGAGCCCCCTCCCTCCCCTCCCCTCCCTCCCCGCGTCGTCGCCATCAATGGCAGATAGTGATGCCTGGCCGCGGCCGTATGCGCGCTGATTGCGGCCCGCACGGTGGCCCCGGCCGCAGCGACCCTCGTCGATGAGGGCCCTCTGCCGGCGGCGACCCTGAGGGGCAGGTCGGGGGGCAGACACTACATGGACGGCACTGGGTTTCATGTCGTTGGCGATGGTGATGGTTGCAGCGCAGCGGGTGCACAGTGGGCCCGTGCCAGAGGACCGGCGCAGGCGGCCAAACTGTAGACGCTGAAGTGGACTCCAACTCCAACCGAACGTGCGACTCTACGTATCAATCAATATCCTCGTTCGGAGAACTATCCATTGGCGGGGTCACACGTTCGGTTCGAGTCCCATTTATAGACTCCGGATCTCCAAACGCGTCCAGAGTTTTGAGTCGCCCCGCCGGTTTTCTGGCCCACTGTGCCGTGGTTGCACCCCGTGCGGGACATCGGGACATGCACTCCACGTGCAGCCGCAATGGGGTATGCAGGCAGTGGGTCGCCGCTGTCCTCCCCGCGCCGCAGCGGGGTGCGGCGTGAGTGCGACGGAGTCGGAGCGACGATGAAAGCTCTTTTGTCCGGAATCGGGCGACTGCTGGCGACGCGCCGCCGTCCCCGTCTTGGCGCGGTGCATGCAAATCGGCGCATGCCGACGCGTCGTCGCTGCGCCCTAACGGCCTCGCGGCAGGCGCGGATCCAGGTGTCCGGGGGGGGGGGGGGGGGGGGCACAGTGGGCCACGAGACTGGCGCTGGCGGCCCAAAGGTCTAGACGCGTTTTGAGCTCCACCAGAGTCGCTAAATGACTCGAACCGAACGGTCGATCGAGGAATCTATTATGGTGGGGTCAGACGTTCGGTTCGAGTCCCTTTTGGCGACTTTGGAGCTCAAAACGCGTCGAGAATTTTGGCCGCCTGCGCCGGTCTTTTGTCCCCCTGTGTGCTTCTCATAGGGCAGCGCCGTGGACGTCGTCGCCCACCCGCCGATTCATAGAAGCGGGACGTCGCCGCTGACGAGTTTATCGCGGCCGCGGCGATCGAGGCCGCGACGGACTTGGTCCAACCGGCGATGGCTCGATTTCTGGGGAACGCCGATGAGGATCGGGCGGCTGTGGGGCGGTCCGTCCCCGTCCTTGACGGCGTCCTGGGTGACTGCTGGCGGTGGCGACCGGCCGTGCGCTGCACTGTACCACGGACTACGCGACCCTCCATCCGCAGCGCTGGCTGTGGCACTTTCCGTTTTGCACTTCGTCGCTCAGGCGCTGCGGCCACGGTGAAAAAATATTTCGTGACTTTGTTTGCTAGACTGAATAGCTCCTACAACTAAAAGCTCGTTGCTCTACCGGACACCTGTATGAAGATAACAAATCTGTGGGTTTTTATTCTCCTTTAAGCCTGAGTTGTAGCTACTTGCTCGTGCGCTATAGATCTTGGGCTGATGATGTTGATCTGTCCGGTCGTGGCTACACCAGCTTTTGGATGTGGGCACTGGATTTTCGATTGCTGCTATCGAATTCAGCCTATCGATTAATGGCGGTTTTTCCGTGGCTTGCGCCGCGGGAATTATCGCTCCTTAAAAAAATGTTTCAGCGAACTGAAAAGGAGCAAAGCGACGCTCGACGCGTCATTAATACTGTGACGCGCTTACTCCGCGGGAGGAATGCAGATAAATCACGGCGAATGAGATCCGCGTACAAATGACGGACGACGGCGAGGTGCTCGAGTCCCTCGTCGCCGCTGCGGACGCGGCCATTAGTCTGGCGTCTGAAGAGCTCTTCGTCTCTGTGCACAGTGGGCCAGAAGACCGGTGCAGGCGACAAAAACACTAGACGCGTTTTGAGCTCCAGAGTCGCTAAATGGGACTCGAACCGAACGCGTGTTCCCATCAATAGATTGCTCTCCAAACGAGGAATCCATTGGTGGGGTTACACGTTCGGTTAGAGTCCCATTTAGCGACTCTGGAGCTCAACGCGTATAGAGCTTTGGTCGCCTGCGCTGGTCTTCTGGCCCACTGTGCGCTGCCCGGCGCTGGCGGGGGGAAACTTTTAATTTGTACCGGATAATACGCGCGTCCGCGCGGCCCGACGAAAACGTTGGAACGCGTTTCAGTGGAATTAAGTTTCAATTTCATGACGGGTCAAAAGGCTGCCGGTTAGTTGGAGGGCGAGTGGGTCATAAATCTCTCCCTCCACTTGCGAAACACGCCGACCGACACACACTCGCTCTCCCTCTCTAAAACACACACACACACACACACACACACACACACACACACACACACACACACACACACACACACACACAAGCGCGCAGCCTTGACCCTGGGCCGCCAGCTTTTTCTTCATCCGCTCCGCGCAATCTCATTCAAGCGTCCGGACCTCATTCGCCGTCTGATTCAATCGCCTTGGACCCGGCCGTCTCCTCCAGGGCCGCCCCGCTCTGCAGGCAGGCTGCTGATTCCGAACAGTGTCCTGTACACTGCTGCACCGCTCTGTCTCGCCCGTTCTCGCGGGGGGCGTTCCGTAGGCGTACGAGAGAGACAGAGCGACGCACAGTAGGCCAGAATACTGACGCAGGCGGTCAAAACTCTCGACACGTTTTGAGCTCCAGAGTCGCTAAGCACAGGGTGGCCACGCGTCAGGGACGTCAGGGAAGTCAGGAAAATGTCAGGGGAAAAAAGGTTGTCAGGGAGGGAAGTCAGGGAAAATGATCGGCTGTCAGGGAGAAATTTAAAAATATTGGAATAGTACGTGATATCTTATTTTGATCGTTTTACCTCTATTCCGCAGCACTGTATTTTGTCGGGTAATTGTCGATTTTTGTCAGGGAAAATCGGGAAAAGTCAGGGAAAATGAAAGGAGGAATCTTCTGGCCACCCTGGAGCAGCACTCAAACCGAACTTGAACTCAAACCGAGCAGTACATGGTGGGGTCACTCGTTCGGTTCGAGTCCCATGTAGCGACTCTGGAGCTCAAAACGCGTCTAGAGTTTTGACCGCCTCCACCGGTCTTCTGGCCCACTCCGCGCTGTTCGAAATCAGCGGGCTGCTGTTAGTCTTGGGCTGCCTCGGCCTGCCGCTGGCTTTCGGCCGCCGCGGCGGCGTGCCGCGCGACTTCGGCGGGACCGCCGAGATAACAATGGCGCGCTGATGGCGCTGCGCGCGGGCTGGCGGCCCGAGGTCAAGACGCCGTGCCGTGGTGACCATGGCGAGGGCCCGGGCGGGGCGCAGCGGCGTCGTCTGTCACGTCACCTGCTTTTTAATAACCTGTCGCGGTAACGCGGCGCAGCACGCGCGCGCGCGCGCTTCTGTGTGTGTGTGTGTGTGTGTGTGTGTGTGTGTGTGTGTGTGTGTGAGTGCGTATGTGCGAGTGAGTAAGTCTCTCGCTCATTCTCTCTGTCTCTCTCTCTCTCACACTGTATCTCTCTGTCTCTCTCTCTTTCTCTTTCTTTCTCTCTTTCTCTCTCTCTCTCTCTCTCTCTCTCTCTCTCTCTCTCTCTCTCTCCCCCTCTGTGGACAAAGGATGCGCGTCGTCCGTGCTGAGCTGGAGGTCACTGGAGCGGGACGCAGAGAGGGGGAGGGGGGGGGGTTACGTATGACGGAGACGATGAGTATCGTGAGGATAAGGATGGTAATGAACGCCGTGGAGCGTAGGGGACACTGGACTCCGGCTCCGTCGTCCGCCTCCGGGCCGCGGGCAGCCGCGGGCCCCCGTGGAGCCGGGCCGCGGGCCAGCAGGGCTGTCCGTTGGGTTGCCTATCCGGCCGTTGGCGGGCGCCTCCCCTTGGCGTGCCCGGCACCGCGGACCCACCGCTATTGCAGCAGCCACAGTGAGGGCCTCAGCGATGCCCCGAAATACCAGGGCTTGCAAACATGTCACTTTTGCGATTAACGTTATTTATGTATCTCGTAAACGGCTAGAGATAGGAAAGCTATGCAGAAGGGTGACCCCATCTCCAATTGAATTTTAGATGGGGTCGTCCTTTTGCATAACTTTTCTATAGTCTTCGTTGAAACACAGATTGCTCTCCGAATGCACGGGGTCATCTGCGTGTCTTGTGTCCGTCGCACCAATCGATGCGAGGGAGTAACAGGAACATCTCCTCCCCAGCAGAGAAAAAGCTAAACCTTCGGTGGGCGTATCCGAAACCGCTCTGAAGGGGGTGAAGAGGAGAGGAAATGTTCCTGTTACCCCTCGCCCTTCTTTCCTCTCCCCGTCTCCCTAGACAAGCGCTTGTGTGGATAGTCTTCGTTGAAACGCAGATTGCTCTCCGAATGCAGGGCTCGTCTGCATGTCTTGTGTCTGGCTGGCGCACCAATCGATTTCATTGCGAGTTGCATTGCGTCGTAAATAAGGTGCGCGTCGAAACATGCGGAACATTTCCTCATGACAGAACGGTTCCTATGGTTTCCCAGACATAGGCAAGACATTGCAGAGAGTTCCTGGGAAAACCAGGAAATGTTTTTGCCGTGCTCCAGACTAACGTAGACATTGTTTTCTCTCCGTTTTTCAGGGCGCCATGCGAAACGCCGTGCTCCGTCCGTCGGCGCGGCCGTCGGCGGGATGACGATGTGACGGCGTGCCATGGCCGACGAGGGCTCGGGGCCCCCGGTCGGCAGCGCAGCGACGGACACCCTGACGGACACGGCCTCCAGCACCGCTACCCTGGCGGCCACGGTGGCGGCCGCGAGCCATGGCGCCGCCAGCGCCCACGGCGGCGACCCCAGGGCCGCGGGGGTCATCACCGGCGAGGACCCGTACCGCGACTTCGAGCTGTACCTGGAGAAGGTGGCGGTAAGTCCTCAGCATCTGCTGGTTTTGATTCGGCGCTGTAACGACGGTGGCGAGTGACAGTGTAGGTCAGATGACCGGCGCAGGCGGCCTGCACTCTAGACGCGTTTTGAGGTCCCGAGTCGATTAATGCATTGGAGCCATGGGACTGGAACCGAACGTGCGGCCCTACCAATGAATGGCTCTTCGAACGTGGAATCCATGGGAGGGAGGGGTTAGACGTACGGTTCGAGTCCTGTTTCGCGACTCTGGAGCTCAAAACCCATCCAGGATTTTGACCGCCTCCTGGCTCACTGTGCGACGCGGACGGTACCCTCGCTGCCCTGGCCGACGTGTTGGGCACTAGTACACTGGCAGACACGGCTTGGTGACGCTGCACAGTGGAGCAGGTACTACAGCGCCACGGCGCCGCGCCGCCCGGCCACCGACCTCGCGCACGGGGCGTGGCGGCGCGCAGCGGGCCGGAAGCACTGATATGCCCCACGTGCACTGGTGGGGCGCCCGGCCTTGTGTGTGTGTGTAGGTGAGAGAGAGAGAGAGAGAGAGAGAGAGAGAGAGAGAGAGAGAGAGAGAGAGTGAGTTTGATTACGTGTGTACGTGTGTGCGTGTGCGTGCCCTTTCCCCTGCACTGTCCTTGTGCGACGTACAGCACCGCACGCACCACGCACCCTTCCGCTCCGACCTTGAACCACTTGTTGCGCGTGTGTCGCCGTACTCGTGGTGTCTTCCCCGCCACTGCCCCGCCGCTGCCCCGCCCCGCCGCTCCGTTACCCGCGCGGCCTTCTTGGCAAGCGCCGCCCCTCGGCCCCTCGTCGTGGAACAGTTGCGTCTCAATGAGCGGCTGAGGCTGAGTGTGACTGGCCCACTGTGGCGCTGGCTGCGCTGGCCCGGCCAGCCGGTCGGTGTCCGCTCCATTCATGCAGGATGTGCGGGGCGTAGCGCCGCGTCGCAGCGCCGTAGCAGCGCCGTAGCAGCGCCCCGCCGGTCGCTGGCGCCCCCTAGTGGGCCGCGCTGGAAACGCCGCGGCGCCGCGCTGCTCCGCGGCCCCGCGCACAGAGGGCGCCTCTGTCGCCGCGCGCCGAGGACCGTGTCGTGGCGGTGGCGGTGCACAGTGGGCCAGAGGACGACGGTGCGAGGCGGTCGAAATCTCGGACGCGTTATGAACCCTAGAGTCGCTGAATGGGATTCGAACGAAACGTGTGACCCGACCAATTGATTGCGCTTCGATCGAGGAATCCATGGGTTGGGTCACACATTCGGTCCGAGTCCTTTTTAGCGACTCTGGAGCTCCAAACGCGTGTGGAGTTTTTGCCGCGTGTGCCGGTCTTCGGGCCCACTGTGCGGTGCCCCATTCGGCCACACCTCCGCTGTTGTTGTGAGTGACGTCTCCGCACGCCGTCACTGCGCCAGGCTGGCGGGCCGGGCGTCGGCCGTGACGTTGGAGTGCGTGCGGGCGGACGGGTCCCTGGCAGCGTTTTGACTCGGAAGTGACGTTTGCATAAAGGGTGGCCTGGGCTTTGTGTCGACGGAGCGCACGGCACGGCGACGCCGAACGAAATAGCGTCGTTCTTTCTCGCCTGCTGAGTTCTTGACTAGGAAAGCCGTGTTCCATGGTTCGAACACCTGCCTACCACACCCGAAACAGGATGATCTTGTCCGTATTGTTCTTGCCGGAATCCAGATAATTACCTTGTTACATTGATAAAAGCTCAAGATAACTGACAAGAGTTACTCTCAGGTTAAGAACCTACTCTGGTTGTTGAAACAGTATAAAAGCTGCGCCCTGTAGGGAAGAGAAGTCTGTTACGCTCTTCTCGGGCTCAGTACGGTAATGCCTTTGGAAGGACCTTAAAATTGTGCCTAGAAATCCTACACCAATTTACGCCCCTCCCAAGGGCTTTCAACGATTCACGCCGTTCCAGGGACGTGGATCGTTTACGCCGCCCTTTCGCAGGGCATAATTTTTATCCCTTTGTTTTTCACAAGGGTTCATTTTGATTATTTTCCCGCGCAGGGACAGTACTGACCGGCAGGGCGATCGCCTGCATATTGTGCCCGAGAGATATTGGCCTGGGCGTTTTGGAGATGCGGTACCGCTGCTGCTAACGAGACCACCGCGCGGCGGTACCCTCATTCCACGCATGTCGGCGCTGCGGCCGCGCGGCGCGCACCCGCGTTCTAGTTGGGCACTGTGTCAGCGTGCCTTGCCGTGCCTGCACAGTGTACCGCCGCAGCGTGGCCTCCTCCATGTAAGGCGCGGTCGGCTACTTTGCCGGTATCTCTCTCACGGCCACCCAGAGTCCCAGAGGCGCTGCCCGGCCGCACTGCGCACAGTGGGCCAGAAGGCGCGCGCAGGCGGCCGAAACTGTTGACGCTTTTTGAGCTCCAGAGTCGCTAAATGGGGCCCGAAGCGAATGTATGACCCTATCAATGGATTCCTCTTTCAGAGAGCAATCCATCGGTGGGGTCTCAAGTTTGGTTCGAGTCCCATTTAGCGACTCTGGAGCTCAAAACCCATCCGAGATTTTCACCGACTTCACCGGTCTTCTGGCCCTCTGTGCTGCGCTTCGTTCGCCGAGCCTAAGCCGCACCGCAACCCGACCGGCCTGGCGAGCGATTCCGCCGCCCGTACCTCTCGCTCTGTCTCTCTCGCACCCCTGTGGCGCACACCATGAGTGCGAGAGAGACAGAGCGAGAAGTGCGGGCGGTGGAATGGCTTGACTGCAGGCCTAAGGACGGCAGGCAGCCTTGGCGGTACTTGTAGTCGCCGGGGTTCTATTCCCCGTAATGGGAGCGAGCGACGCGGAAATCCGGCGGCTGCATGGCGATTCCGATCCCTACTATATGCGTTCGTTGCTGTCTGTCTGTCTCGCACTAAAAGGGCGTCCTGCACGGGTGCGAGAGAGACAGCGACACGATTGGAGCAGTTTAAGGAATCATCGGTCCGCTGCACTCGCTGCACGGTTGGCCAGAAGACCTGCGCGGCAGCCGAAAGTCCTAGAAGCGTTTTGAGCTCCGGAGTCGCTAAACAGAACTCGAATCGAGCGTGTGACCCCACCAATGGATTGCCTCGTTCGGAGAGCAATCCATTGGCAGGGTGACACCTTCGGTTCGAGTTCCATTCAGTGGCTTCGCGGCTCAAACCCCGTTCGGGATCTTGAGCGCCTCCACTGGTCTTCTGGCCCACTGTGCGCCCCGGGAGGAATCGGTCTGATTCGTGAAGATTTCGGATCGCGATTCACCGCGCACGACTGGCTCGTGTTTAGAGTGCAGAGGGTATAGCCTGCGCCGGCAGGGCCTCCGTCTTCGCTTCCGTCGAGTGTGTGCACAGTGAAGCGATTCCGCCGCCCGCACTCCTCGCTCTGTCTCTCTCACGCTCAGAGAGAGAGAGAGAGAGAGAGAGAGAGAGAGAGAGAGAGAGAGAGAGAGAGAGAGAGAGAGAGAGAGAGAGTGTCCGGGCGGCGGAATCGCTCCACTGTGCAGGTGATGGCGGGCGAGGCAGACGCCTTCGTGGAGCGCATCATGCCGGCCATGCCGATGCACGGCGGTGCACGGCCGATACAGGGTGTGTGCACTGGCGTTATTCCGGAACCGCATTGCTCGAGTGTGGGCGTTCCCCCGCCCCGCCCCGCCCTTTGGGTGCGCCACGCCATCAGGTGGCCGCCGAACATGAGAAAGGTTTTATCCCGCAGTGATCCTGATTGCGAGGAGCATCGGGCCGCGGCGGCTGCCTCGGTCGCAGCGAGGCGAGTGCGGGGCGCGGAGGAGCAATGGAGGCGCAGGGGTTGAGGCACTCTCTCACTCACTCACTCACTCACACGCAGCGAGGGGTAAAGAGATTGGACTGGCGTCGTCGCTTGATCGAGCGTAGACAGGCGGCGGCGTGCTCTGCCTGCGCCTGTGCCTCGGCTTCGTGCCCCTATCTCTCTCTCTCTCTCTCTCTCTCTCTCTCTCTCTCTCTCTCTCTCTCTCTCTCTCTCTCTCTCTCTCTCTCTCTCTCTCTCTCTCTCTCTCTCTCTCTCTCTCTCTCTCCCCTCTCTCTCCCTCCTCTCTCTCTCTCCCTCTCCTCTCTCTCTCTCTCTCCTCTCTCTCTCTCTCTCTCTCTCTCTCTCTCCTCTCTCCTCTCCTCTCTCTCTCTCTCTCTCTCTCTCTCTCTCTCTCTCTCTCTCTTTTCTCCTCTCTCTTCCTCTCTGTAGGCCGACGGCGGCGACCTTGCGATACCGTTTAGCCGTAAAGACGCAGCTACTTTTCCACGCTTTATTTTTACGCGGCCAGGGACCGAGCGGGCCAGCTGGCTGCATCTGTGGAGGGAGGGGGTAGGGGGGTTCGTCCGGCCAGCTGACCGCTCGCCGCGCGCTGGCACGGCGCTAGTGACGTAGCGGCTGGGTGCCCCTCATCCTTGTGACGCTGCAGTGACTGATGCAGAGAGTGGCTTTCGTCGCTCTGTCTCTCTCGCTCTCATGGGCCGTCCTGAACAGGTGAGAGAGACAGGACGATAAAAACGCCTCTCGGAACCATCGTGCTGGCCGGGCTGCTGGCCCCACTCTAGGGCCAAGGGCGGACTGCCGCGAAGGGAACCGCCTTGTAATGACGTCACGTCGCGTCCGTGCTGCAGCAGTCTGCTTGCGAGAGTCGTTCTTGTATTCTCTCTCACACTCATGGGGCGTCCTGTACAGGTGCGAGAGAGACAGAGCGACGAAAACGATTCTCGGAATGGGTCTGCAGGCAGGACGAGCACGTCGTCGCGTGCCTCGCGGTCGAGCGTCCGCAGCGACGTGCAGTGCAGCCAGTCAGCGCGGACGGTGCGTGTCAATGACGCTCGCTGGAGGCAGGCCCAGTGGAGCGGCATGTCGGGTGGCTAGGATGTAGGGCAGTGGCAAAAAATTAGAAAATTAGCACCATTATTTTCTTTCTTTCTTTCTTTCTTTCTTTCTTTCTTTCTTTCTTTCTTTCTTTCTTTCTTTCTTTCTTTCTTTCTTTCTTTCTTTGTCAGTGCAAAATTCCCCCCGATAAAACCTGTTTATAGGTTGAAGTGTCTCTTTGATTTTGTCTTCATCTATCTGACTTTGAGTGACTCTCTCTCTGTCTGACTCTGTCCGACTCTGAGTGACTCTGTCTGACTCTGTCCGACTCTGAGTGACTCTGTCTGACTCTGTCCGACTCTGAGTGACTCTGTCTGACTCTAAGTGACTCTGTCTGACTCTGAGTGACTCTTTTTGTCTGACTCTGTCTGTCTGTCTGTCTGTCTGTCTGTCTGTCTGTCTGTCGTCTGTTGGGGGCGTAGAGGTTTCGTTGGATTGTGCGGACGTGCCGCTTTCTCCGCTGTTTACAGAGGCGATTACGGCGCGGCGGCGATACAATTACACTCCGCATGCAAATGAGCCAATGACCCGCCTGCGCCTCCGTCAGACCGGCGAGCAGACCGCCCCGCCACGCGGACCGCCTTGCAGCCACGCACCGCCTCGACGGGACGATCGAACCGCCCGGGAAGCAGTGCCTCTTCCTTGATTATCCTTCCTCTCATCCACTGTAAATCCCCAGGCATGTGACGTGACGCTCGTTCGAACGGAAATTGTGTCCCGTTCGCATATCTTGACAAATTCGTTTGCATATCTTGTCAAATTTCTTTGAACGTGGCTCGAGGCATCATATGGCCGGGGCCTAGGTAAATCATATCAAAACATCTGGTTTTCAATAAACGAACGACGTGACGTCACACTCTGGAGTCCTGTTTTCCCAGTGACGTCTTTCTCCTCCGTCTTCTTTTTCTTCCCCCTTTCTTCCTCCTTCAGCCCCGTTCAGCCCTCCTTTCCCTTCTTCCGTCTTCCCTCGTCCTTTTCCTTATTCTTCTTCACTTCCTCTTTTCTCCTTTCTTCTTTCCTCGTCCCTTTCCTCACTGTTCTCCACTTCTTCTTTAATCCCTCTTCCTTCTTCCCTCGTCCTTTTCCTCATTGTTCTCCGCTTCTTCTTCTTTACTCCTTCCTTCTTCCCTCCTCCCTTTCCTCATTGTTCTCTACATCTTCCTTCTTCCCTCGTCCTTTTCCCCATTCTTCTCCACCCCATCTTCCACCCACTCCACCTCTTCTTTACTCCTCCTTCCCTTTTTTCCCCTCTTCCCTCGTCCTTTTCCCCATTCGTCTCCACCTCATCTTGCACCGTCTCCCCCTCCTTGTGGCGACGCGAAACGCGCGCGCCTTAACGTCATCACGGCCCACGCGCCTCGCGGCCCTTTGACACAATGGCGATGGATGTCGCATCGCATTATGGCGGCGCCTCAGGAAAGTGAAGCCAACGACCCAATCCGGGCGGCGGTGCGCGCGGCCGCTTTGGCGCGGGTTCAAATCACACACCACTGTTGAGCTGGTGAAGAAAAAGGGGAGAGCCCTTCACTTTGGAAGGGGGAAAAGGGGGGGGGGATCTCAGGAAAAAGTGAATCGGCTTTAGTGGTTTGCATTGCTTCACTTTCGGATGACCTAGTGTGTGCAGTGATTCATTTTCGGGTGAAGTGGTGTGCATTGCTTCACTTTTGGATAAAGTGGTGTGTTAATTGCTTCATTTTCGGGTCAATTGGTGTGCATTGCTTCACTTTCAGGTGAACGCAAGCGTGCACGCCGGCCTAACTTTTAGGGTGGCGTTTATGACGTAGAAGGGCGACTGCGAGTGAGTGTGGTTCCGCCTGCTCCACCTGCAGTCTGATTCCGAGAGTCGCTTTCGTCGCTCTGTCTCTCTCGCAATACTGGACGCCCGCCATGAGTGCGAGAGAGACAAAGTAAACGACTCTCAGAATCCGTCCGCCAGCGCGCCTCACTTTATTGCGTTATTGCCGGCGCTTCGCTTGCAGGTGTCGCTGCTACACTACACTGTTACCGAGGTGCCATTCAGACCCGCTTATAACCGCGGAAGGTCGACTCACGCTTTTTCAGAGCTCTCGCTCGCCCCGCCTCGCCCCGTCACGCCCCGCCACGCCCCGGTGTCTCCGCGTTGTTGTACCCCCGGCCTTTACTGTACCCCCGGTAAACCGTACCTAAGGTATCGTGCACCGGGGGTACACCAAACCTAGGTATAGTGTACCGGGGGTACACTATTCCTAGGCATGGTACCCCCCACCCTCGAGGACAGGGGGTACACCAGGCCTTGGACTGGTGTACCGTGGGGTACACCATTCCTAAGGCATGGTGTACCGGGGGGGGGGGGGGAGATACACCGTTCCTTAGGCATGGTGTACTGCTTCCCTAGAGGACAGGGGGTACACCATTCCTCAGGCATGGTCCCCCCCCTTAGGAACGGGGAGTACACCATGCCCAAGGAACGGTGTACCCACCGGTAAGGGCGCCCCCCCCCCCAAAAAAAAAAAAACAAGTTTCTCCGAATGTCTAATTTTACTCAGAAATCGATTCTATATCAAAAATTTACTACCCCCGTTATCTTGTTTTGCTGTGAGACAGTTTAAAATACCGGCTTAAGACCTGTAAAGTTTATTTTTGACTAATTATTGACACTAAGATGATCATAAAGTTTGCAATTTTTATCTGACTTTAAAAAACGACACAGCAAATTGTTCCTCCTTTTACGTAAAAAAAATAATATTCTCATCATTATTTGGGCGAGACTTCATCTTTAGTGCTCTTTTAGTTATTATTTTCCCCAAAACACATTTTGTACTGTATTAGGATTTCTTTCTTGTTTATGACGGCCGAGAACTTTTTGAATCTTTTGAATCTTTTCCGCAACATTACGCCTAAGGAATGGTGTACCCCCCGGTACACCATGCCTAAGGAATGATGCACCGGGGGTAAACCATTCCTAGGACTAGTGTAGTACCCCCTGTCCTCGAGAGAGGGGGGTACACCATGCCTAAGAAATGGTGTACCCCCGGTACACCGTGCCTGAGGAACGATGTACCCGCTGTCCTCAAGGGAGGGGGTACACCATACCTAGGAATGGTGTACCGGGGGTACACATCCGAGGGGGTACACCGCCCGCGTGGGAGAATCTGCAATCTGAATTGTACCCAGGAACTGAAATCACACTATACTTTGCAGTGAATAAGGAGGGTAGTTGAAGTGTCACTCAATTGTTCTTAAAGTGTTCACAAATGCGCTATTTTGTTTGAAGTTTGAAGTATGCATTGACCACAGTCTAACTTCAGATAACCAGCTGCAGTTCGAGTGCAGTTAACTGCAATTAAAATGCAGTTTAAGTACACTTAACTGCACCTGAACTGCAAAAAAAGCAGTACTTATTTCGGACGTTTCCAGTTTTAACTGCAGTTTTTTGGACAGTTCCTGACAGTTTCTTTAAAAATGTTGTTTTGCGAAAAAAAATATTTTTTTTTGGATTTGAAGGCATTGTTAATTGCCCTCCCTCAGTAGCTTCCTTTATTTTACTTCGTCGTTGTAATTTGTCATAGTCAGATGGAGAGTCGAACCCGGACCTCCGGGCTGTCGGACCGCAACGCTGCCAATTGCGCTACGGAGACGTCTTAGAGTCTGGCTCCAGCGCGGGCGATGCCACTAGCCATGCCCGCGCGCGCAGGTCGACGAGGGATTACAGCAGCTCCTCGCTCGGCGCGGGCCACTCCTCCGGGAATTTCCCCGGCAATTGTCAAAACATAACGATTTGGAAGCAGTGCGGAGTTTCACTCGGCGAAATTTAGGTGATTTGAATCATTCCAAGGCAGCCACTTGAAAGGACATTCAGGGTGAAGTTGGAACTACACTTTGACTTCTAGTGTGATGAACTTAAATTGTAGTTTTTGTCTACATTCCAAATTGAGCCTGGGACTGTATATGTCGTATACTTGTCTTTACTCTCCATGTGTAAGACAAGAGCAATTCAGAAGTATATTTGATATCGACACTTGCGTTTGAAAATAAAGCGAATTTTAGCTGAGGTTTCAACTACATTCCGGAATGCCCATCTAGACTGCAGTTGGATCTGGCAGCAAAAATGCAGTTAAAGGACAGTTTGTGTCGACTTCAAAGCAGATTACTGACTGCAGCGGACAATACAAAATTGATAACACTTCAAATACAATCTAAGGGAAGAAAAGAACTACAGAAAGAAACTGCAGATGAGCCACTGCAGTTTTAATTGCAGTTTAACTACTGATCCTTCCACGCGGGCGTTCCCGTTACACCGGCCCGCAGTTGGCCTCCGAGGTCCCTAGAAAGGGAATCTTATGACGACTGGGCGACGCGTTGCATCGCGTTGCATAACCTGCAGGACAGGCCGGGCGGGCCGATCGCCTGCCGTCCCTGCCGACTGATTCCGAGAGTCGCTTTCGTCGCACTGTCTCTCTCGCTCCTATACGGGACGCCCCGCGAGAGCGAGAGAGACAGAGTGACGAAAACGACTCTCGGAATCAGTCTGTGGCCGTCCGGCGGCGTGGCCGGTGCAGCCGAGGCCAGGGCGCCGCGAGCAGCGGAGCGGAGCCCACTCGATGGCTTGAGTTCGGACTGCCTGATGAACCAGGGAATTCCCTGGTTCTTTTAAAAGAATGGCGATGACCGGACCATGGAGCATTCGTACTCCATGCACTGAAAATGCTATGGTCGGACCCATGGCCAAATTATGGCGTGACAAAAAGTCACGCCAAAAATTGGCGTGACAGGAAATTTACGCCGAAAATTGGCCTGAATTTCTGAGTCACGCCGATTTTTGGCATGACTTTTTTGTCATGCCGTTTTTTGGCGGACACTTAATTCACGCCCCTAAAACGGCACGAAGTCACGCCGATTGATTTTCAGTGTGCCTGGACTGCAGAAGTCGGACCGATGTTTCAATGGCATATGAAATGCATCCGGCAGTAGCTGGGTAGGAATTGATCCCTCCGCACACACTAAATTACTTTGAGTTATTTTGCGCGTAGCTTGTGCATGACATGGAGCATGCGCGTGGAATGCACGAATTAATGCGCAGCAACGCACACTTTCGTGCACAGTTACGCACATATTCGTACAGTTTAAAACGCATGCTCAATTTTGTGCAAAGATTATGCTCAAAAAACTATGTAGTGATTCCGTGTGCATGGTGAAAATCGTAAAGAAGTATTTTAACTGAATGTAAGTAAAAAATTAATTATTCTGTTTAAGCTTTTGTATGTCCAAAGTACTTTGTAAAAACATGCAATTCTCTTGGTGGGAGCTAAAATTGACCCCCTTCACCCCGCACCTGGGCCACTGCGTACCTTCACAATACGCTGTACACCTCCCTCCGTGAGGATGTTACCCGGAATTATTATTCCTACCAGAGCCTTGTTGTCGCAAGCAATCCGTTGTGAGTCCGTTTGCGAAGCGCCGCGCCGCTTCTAAACAGGCCTAGCCGTTTGAGCCGTTCGGGCGCTCAGCACACCTTCGGCTTGAGCGCACCTGCGCTGTGAAAAACGTGTCGTTGCTATGCGGGGACACGGCGTGGCGCTGCGTATGCTAACGAATGGACCACTTACGAGTCGCGTTTACGTTCAAGGGGCCGTGCACAAATTACGTAACGCAGCGCTCGCGTTGGACGCCTCTTCCGTTGTGTCTCAGTACACTGGTAAAACAGACTTGTCGCTTTCATTGTAATCGCCAGGAAATTACTCCAGCCAAAATAGTACACCAAAATCCACCAAATATATGATTTTCACTAAAGACTAAAACTCATTTAAATTTACCGAAATTCTTCTCAATTTTTGTTAGTTTTTGCCCGAAATTCGTCGAAATTCAACTCAAATTAATTTGATTTGTACACCATAATAAACCTTTATCCATGAATGGCGTCTTAAAGGCGCCGTGGAGCAGCAGAAGCGCTTGATTTATTCTTCTCTTCAAGTGCGCAGTGCAGGGGTAAATTCCTCAGAACGCTTCAAATATTAGCTCTTCATGAAGACCCAAGTTGACGACTGTTTCAGATCATTCGTAACAACGCGTACCTCTTTAGACACATTTTACAGTGTGTAAGGCTTCCTTTGTTCATTCACGGCATATCCCCCTGCTTTGACGTTCAGAATCAGTGATTCAAAGCAGTCTAGTGTCTCTCTCGCACCCATGTGAACACCGCGGAGGTGCAAGAGAAAGAGAGAGAGAGAGAGAGAGAGAGCGATGCAAGGCTGCCTCTGGCCGTCATGTAGAAGGAATTCGTCCTAGAGTGGCAGTTAAGCGAATGTCATATCCGCTCGCGCCTCGATTTGGTTCAGTCGCCGTTTCTTGCGAACAGCCGGGGCGCCGGCCACGCGTCTTTGTTCCCCCCTCTCTCTCTCTCTCTCTCTCTCTCTCTCTCTCTCTCTCTCTCTCTCTCTCTCTCTCTCTCTCTCTCTCTCTCTCTCTCTCTCTCTCCCTCGGCGATGACCGCCTGATCGCTCTATTATGATGCAAAGCACCTCGATGTATGAATGAGGGGGGGACAACAATTCGCGGGGACGCCCGGCAGCTTTCTAACTTTTAACACGGCGTCATTTGGGCGGTGTGTGTGTGTGTGTGTGTGTGTGTGTGTGTGTGTGGTGCCGTCGTTGCTTGAAGTAACAATGGACGCGACGGTGGATTGGGCGGCTCTTTGGCAATCGCCTGGAAAGTTTGGCACGGCCCTCTGATTCCGATTCGCCTCGCGATTGAAAGAGGCGCGTAACGCTCCGCGCTCCTCGCCGCGGCTGTATATGGCGGGTCGGGCACGGCCACTGTCTAAAATTAGGAAAAACAAATAAAAAGTAATGACGAGACTTAAGTTGTTTTTTTTTGTGAAAGTCAAAAGAACCAGGTCATCTTAAGTCAGTCGAATGTATACACAAGTAACGTACAACCTGTGCGACTGGAACCATCAGCACACATCGATCATTTTTGGGTCTGAGGAAACCCAAAAATATTACACACTGAAAATCAACAGTTTAGACTCATGGCCATTTTTCGGACTAGACAAACTATCTTTCGGTGAAACGAACGTCTAAGATGAGACGCAATAAATATATCCAAGGTGAAGTATTTAAATCTTTTTGGGTGACACTTTTATGTTTTCTCACAGAAAGGAGAAAGGAGACATTTTTGTGTCGCCCCGCTGAAAGGGCGAGAAGTCTCACCTGTTGATTATCAGTGCATGGGATCTGCTGCTCTAGCGAGCCGTCGTGCTCTCGCTCCCATTTCTTTGACGGTGCTCTTCATATTGCTCCGCGTCCGGGTGGGCCCTGGCGGCTGGCTGACTGGCTGCCTGCCTGTCGAGATATATCGGTCTGGAATAGATAAGGCGCGTGGTGCGCCGCCCCGCCAGGATGCACCTGTCTAGCCTCGCGCCTCCCATTTCCATTTCCAGGACAGTCTCCCCGGAGGCGGCGGAGGGGAGGGGAGGGGAAGCCCTCGGTGGAGCGGAGATGAGGCCAAGTCCGCGCGGGACCGCAGGGCCACAGGCTCCCTCGGGTCCGCCGCCGAACGGAGAGTAAAGATCCGCGCGGAAGCCGGAATATTTATCGGGGCGAGACGACAAGGTGGCGGAGGATCATCCCCTGGCCGTGGCAACGCGGCTGCCAATAGAACCACCTGGCCGGCAGTGACGCACTGCTGGAGTTTTTTTTTTTTTTTTTTTTTTTGTTGATGTGTGTGTGTGTATTTCTCTGCCTCTGTGTGTGTGTTGGTTTGTGTCTATCTCTTTCTCCCTGTGTGTATTGGTGAGTCTGTGTGTGTGTGCGCGCGCGCGCGTGTGTGTGTGTTTGTTCAGTGCGCCATCCCTGTCGTCGTCCTCTCAGTGGAGTAGACAGCGGGGCTCCATTGTTGGCCCACTCACGGCACGGCACTCACCCCCGCACCGTGTGGCCAGAGCGCCCGCCGAACGGAGGGTAGGCCACCCGCCGGGCTCGCGCGCGGGGCACACGGCCTGTCGAAAACATACTCCACGTGCCTATAAACGGGCGGACGGACGGATGCACTGTGTGCAGTGGGACAACGGTGAAAGGTGACGACACTGGTTGCAGCCCTGGAAGCGCAGCGAGTTATCTCTCATGGACGGAGTGCGTTGTGCTCGTGTGTGTGCGTCAGAGGGAGATGGAGAAAGAGAGAGCGAGCAACGCGTTTGTGTGTGTGTGAGAGAGAGAGAGAGAGAGAGAGAGAGAGAGAGAGAGAGAGAGAGCCACGCCCACGCGCGATGCGACTAACACAATGGCGCGGCTCGTCGCGGTGCGTTTTGTCATTTGTAGGTGATTTATGCCACTTTTATCGCCGCCGATTTATTGTTGCACCGTGCCATTGACTCTCGCGCGTGTGCGCTGTCCGTCCATCTGTCTGTCCGTCTGTCTGTCTGTCTGTCCGTCTGTCTGTCCGCGTCCGGATGCACGGTCCTGTCGTTGGATCGGCCGGCGGCGTGGTCAGAGGATGCGGTGCAAATGCCGCGGCGCCTTTACGACCTGAAAGTGGGCGTCGTTGTCGCGTCCAGCGCGTTGTCGCCGGTCCGTCTCTTGACAGTCATCTCGGCGACGACGTGCGCGCCATTTTCTTTTTCCACGGTTTTTTCCTTTTTGTTCTGTCTCTCTCTCTCTCTCTCTCTCTCTCTCTCTCTCTCTCTCTCTCTCTCTCTCTCTCTCTCTCTCTCTCTCTCTCTCTCTCTGCTGACGGTATTTAGCGACGACGGCTTTGCTTTCACCTGGCCGGCGGCGGGCACCAGCAGGCCAGGGTAATAAGGTTTTCCTTCACTTATCGCCCCATTTCGCCAAGTGCGCGCCCGGCTGGCCGGCTGGCTGGCGGCTGCCCGCATAGGGGGCCAGAGGACCGGCGCAGGCGGTCAAACCGCTAGCTTTTGAGCTCCATAGTCACTATATGGGCCTCGAAGCAAACGTGTGAGCCCACCAAAAGATTGCTGCTAGAACGAGGAATCCATTGGTGGGGGCCACAAGTTCGATCCGAGTCCTGTTTAGCGACTTCAGAGCTCAAAACGCGTCCAGAGTTCTAGCAGCGTACCTGGTCTTCTGGCCCACTGTGGGCCGTCTGGCTGGGCGCCCTGTCCATCCCGAGTTCATCCCGCTCACCGATGAGCCGCCGTGCCTTTAACCCTTTCACTCCTTGATCATGCGTGCCATCATCCGGTCTCCTCACGTCGCATGTGCATGCGTATGCGTATGAGGAGTATTAGCTCCCCCCCCCCAAAAAAAAAGAGAAAAAATAAAATTAAAAAAGTTGTATTTTTACTTATGTGGTGCTCACTGGTTAAAATGAGGTACGTTCCTCGCTTCATTCAACCGCACAACTACGGTTGAAGACCGTACGCTCTTAGGCAATATTTCCCATGCATTTAGATCGGCGGGAAGGAGTGCATGAACTCTTTTACGCCGCACGAATGGTGTGCGTCACGAAAAGCGCTCCCTACACACTAAATTACTATGTACTTTTTTTGCGCAAGATTTGCACAAAATTGTGCATGCGTTTTGAAATGCACGAATTTGTGCGTAACTAAGCGCGAAAATGTGCGTTGTAGCGCATAAAATTCGTGCATATTAAAACGCATGCACAACTTTGTGCAAAGGTTATGCACCAAAAAGTACATAGTAATTTAGTGTGTACGGTTCGCCTTGTGTTAGTTTTACCAGTGCAGACTGCCATTTTTTGATGGACTGCGTTTCCGAGCGTTTCCCCTTCTCTGCGACCGGACGCCCCGACCGACGTGTTGCTCCACTAGACTCGGCTCGCCTTGCCAGCGTAGCACCGCCCCAGTCCCGGATCGGACTTCGTGCATCGCCCGGCCGGCCTCTGTGTTCCCTGCTGCTGTCCCATTTCCCCTGGTGTGATTTATGCCGTGCGGTAAATAGGCGGCGGGGCTGTGCACGCCGGGCACACCTGAGGCGCTCCGTCCCCTCCCCTCCCTGTTCCACGGTGGGTCAGACGACCGTTCGAGGCGCAGTCAAAGTCCCGGACGGGTTTTGAGCTCCAGAGTCGCCAAGTGGGACTCGAACCGAACGTGTGGCCCCTCCAATGGCTTGCTCTCCGAACGAGGAATCCAATGATGGGGTCACACGTTCGGTTCGAGTCCTTTTTAGCGACTCGGGAGCTCGAAACGCGTCTAGAATTTTTGCCGCCTGCGCCGGTTTTCTGACCCACTGTGCTGCGGGGCGCTCCGCGGCCCACTAAGCCTGCCTGGCCTACGCCGTACCTCATTGGCTTTTTCGGAAGTAGTGTCACACAGGAAGATGAGTCCCACCGTTGTCTGATATACGGCTCGCGTTTGTCGGTGCTCGAAAGCCCATCCCGCCGCGGCCCGCCCCGCCTCGCCCCGCCCCGCCTCGCCCGGCCCCGCCCCGCCCCGCCGTCCTGTGTCGGTGCGGCGTGGGCCGGTGGGCGTGGGCGCGCGCGATGAGGCACGGCGAGGACGACGATGCCGCGGCGGAGACAAGTGTGCCGTTGTTGTGGTCCTCCGGCGTGGAAAAATGTGTTCGGCCGGGGAAGTGCCGCGCAGAGCGGCGCGGTATTGATTGGAACGACGCGGAGGGCAATAAGGTGCAGAGAGTAAACACCGGTTTTGGTTTACTGGGCGAGCCGAGGGGGGGGGGGGTGCACTCGAAAAAATCGTTGTACACGATTAAAAAAACAAAATCAAAATTAAAATCAGAAAAAAACAAAATAAATCAAAAATTAAATTTTAAAAAGTCACCTAAAAAAGAAAATAGCTTGCGTATTTCCTCGGTTTACAGTGTATTTTTCTGTCATTTCTTCTTTTTGACTGATTCTTTGGTTTTATAGTAAGTAAAAAGCTCACATTCTTTCGTATATCACACGCAAGACTTCAAAAACCCCTGTAAGTTACGCAATTGTATTCAAAAGAGGTGAAAAAAATCAACTAAATAAAATCAAAAACAAAATCAAAAATCAAAAATATCTTTGTACACTTTGGACCTTGGTGATCTCCCCCTCGGGGCGAGCCGACCTGGTCGCAAACGGCAGGGGCGGTCCTTGAAAGACTCGAACCCGAGCACCCCAGCCGCGCATTTGGAAATCGGACGTCTCCGTAGTGCCTCTGTTTGTTTTTCCTGCGCCGTGACCAACATACATTTTTCTCCTTCATATCAACGATTGACTTGCTTTAACGAGACCTCGACGAGACCTCTAATGCTGTCACAACGTGACGCGGCTGTCTACTCGTGCAGATGTTATGCAAAGAACTTCAGTTTTCGGCTCGTCCCGCATTATTTGTAAAATAAATTCCGCAGGACGGGATACAGTAGTATGATGCGATGCGCGCTGATTATTAGTTCGTCCGTTCAACGACTTCTAGTGGTCCGATCATCTCGAAATTTGATATGAAGCTGGTTTGGAGATTCCGAAGACCCAAATGACATTTACTTTGACCCCTCGGACCCAAGCTCGAACCGCGTATAGCCAAAGTATCTATTTTTAATTTGACGATTCTTACTCTTTTAAAGCTGCTGACGACGTAAACGAGGTCCGCCTTGACTTTGACCAGGTTCAAATCCCGTTAGGGTTCACTGAAAACGAAATTGGCGAATTTTAAAATGTACGGAACAGGCCAAAGTGACCGATTTGTAACGCCACTTTTCCAGTTATTTGGCTTTTCTAAATCGGACCATTCGCTCGCCACGTTTTGTTCTCGCTGACTTTGCGTGTTTGCGTTTCGCGGCGCGCGCGCTGTGCCCTGCCGCCGCATCGGGACGGAAAGACTGGAAATAATGGGCGGCCGTTTGCCGTTTTCGTCCGGCGCGGTGCACTTCTCGTTTGGGAGTGCGGAAACCCGCTTCAAGAGTGGCGCCGCATTGTCCCGCTGTGGCCGCCTGCCCTGCCTGGCCGCTAATGGTGGCGCCGAGCATCTGTCTCTCTCGCATCCGTGCGGGCTGCCCCACAGTGGGCCAGAAGACCGGCGCAGGCGGTCATAATGCCGGGCGCGTTTTGAGCTCCAGAGTCGCTAAATGGGACTCGAACCGAGCGTGTGACCCCCCCCCCCCCCCCCGATGGATTCCTCGTTCGGAGAGCAATCCATCGGTGGGGTCCCACGTTCCGTTCGAGTCATATTAAGCGACTCCGGAGCTCTAAACGCGTCCGGGATGCTGACCGCCTCCACCGGTCTTCTGGCCCACTGTGCGCCCCGCGAGTGCGAGCGAGACCGCGCGGCCGCGTCGAGGAAGGAGCGCGGTGTCGCCGAGCAAGGCTGGCACGGCCCGCGCCGCATAGGGCGGCTGCATCGCGATAGCGCGGCGTGGCCGTGTAGGGCGCCGGCCGGCCAGTAGTTTGATTCCGAACCGCGCTTCGTCTCTCTGTCTCTCTCGCAACCCGGGCGGGACGCCCCGCGAGTGCGAGAGAGACGACAGCGACAAAAACACTACCTGGGAATCGAACCGCAGGACGCGCGTTTCTGCTTTTCTCTCGCGAGCGCTGGCGACGATGTGGCGCGGGCGAGCGTCGTCGGCGATCTCGCTGATGATGTAATGTCATAAAGGGTGTAGCGCACAGTGGCGGCGCTGCGCGGGAAAAACAGGGAAACGTGGAGATAATGGGCGGGAAATGTCAGCGAATCAGCGCGGCGGCCGGACTGCGACCCAACGTGCTGATCCAATCGGCGAGCAGCGCGGGGCGCCGCAGAGACACCCGTTTCCGGGAGTTAGCCTCTTGGGCCGGGATTTCGCAACACCGAGCCTACTCGACCTGCTTAAGGTCTGCAGAGGCCTAAAACAGGGATGAGGAAGATTATGATGATACCGAGAACACATCATCGGCGCTGTCATGCTTCAACAAACCCTTAATGTTCGAGTAAGCAACTACGGCAAACAGACACAGGACTCACACTGCAAACCTCAAATGCTGGCAATGTCTTGTTAGCGGCAGTCACCCGGGAGGTAGGTATCAGGTCAAACCTCGGGTCAACCTCAGAGTGTCGTATTCCAGGCAGGCAGGAAGCATTACTTCACACTTTGCCGGAAGTATGCGTGTCGAGGAGTGGTGCATCACTGGGAGTACACATCACCGGGAGTGGGTACATGACCAGGAGTATCGGTTGTCAATCCTGACGGGGCTAACGAGTGATGGGATGGTGCCCAGGGCAAGGGCAGCTGCCTGACCCGCGCCGCGTCTCTGACTCGTCCGCCGTGCCGGTCCGCGAGTCGTTGCATAAGCGGACAACATTCTCGTGTCAGTGTCGTCTAATGGGGTCGCGTGCCGACATTGACGGGCGCCTTGGCCGCGTGGACAGCGTGCCAGCGTGTGGGCGGCGAGGGCGAGGGTTCGAGCCCCGGCGGGGCCTCCGGCTTTGTGGCGCGAAAGTACACGCCTTTGGCAAGCCGTTGGCAGCGGCCGTGTGGAGCCCACTGTGCTGTGGACATGGCCGCGCACGGCGAGGCGACGCCAGGGGCGAAGCGACATGGCCGCCTCGCCTCACCCCGCCACTCCTCGCCACGCCCCGCCACGCCCCGCCACGCCCCGCCCCGGCGCAGCGGTGCATGCAATCTAATTCAGCGAGAGTTTCACGTGAGTCGTGCGGGTGAACACGGAGCGCCGCGCGCCCTGCTTTTTGCACGAATACAATGGACGCAGGGCAACGTCGGATAAATGGAGGAGGAAGGGAAAGGGGCACTCGGGGGTTGTTGGTTTTTCGATAAACGGGGACGTTCACATCAAATAATTACTTAGCCTGTGATATGGATATGGCATAGGTGGTCGAGAAAGAAGGTAGTCGAAGAAATGTTCTGGATGTCGACTTTGTTCGTCATTTTGTGTGGAGTGCACTCTTAAATCCTTACAAACTGGTTTAGGCCTTCCAAAGAAAAGTATCCTGTCATAACAAAGTATTATTTTGAGCAAACGCAAACTTGCAATGAAAATATTTCGTAATTGACGAACTATTTCTTCGAATAACAAATCAAATAGTTTGTGCACGGCAAATCCAAGTGTGGGACAGTCTAACGTTATTTAGCGTGAACCAATGTCTCACGCTTTCAAGTCTGGGGACATCAGACGTAACAACGTATGCCATATGGAAAACCCATCGTAGGTACTACGCTGTTATGTCAGGTGATCATAGAAGTGTGAGCCACGTTTTGTCTCACGCTTGTCACCCACGTTTGTCTCACACCACATGGACGCGCAAGGCAAACGTTTTGTCTCACACTTGCAGCTGTGTGACAAACGTGGCTCACACTTGTAAGCCTGAGACATGCTCGTTCACTCTAAATAGTGTGTGACTGTCCCCCTTTTGGATTTGCAGTGTACCATGCATTTGCTCAATAAGCGTGTGGATGATCCGTGCGCAGCCTTCACGGCCGTCCGTTTGAAGCGCGTGATCTTGGCCTTGGAGGCGCGGCGCCGCGCGTTGGGCCCAAACCGCGGCCAAGGCGGAACATTGACCCGAACTTTCTAATATGCATATAGGTCTCGCCTCGGTTTGCGTGAGGTTGCGGCTATTTCGGTCCACGCTGCGCTGCCCGGCGCCGCTCCGTGCCGATCGAGGTGCTCGTGATGGATCATGGCGGTGATGGTGATGACACCCATCAGCCTGCACTCGGCCGGCCGGCATGGCGTGCACTGGTGGAAAAAAAGTATAGAAAGAGTACGGAGTGTTTTTCCAGTGTGCAGTCGAAAACTGGCAACACAAAAGAGGAATTCCTCAAGAAAGAACCTTCACTTTAAATATTGTTCAATGAAATTTGAGGTACGTTACAGTTAATTCGGCGCAAGAATGATACTAAGCAAAATTTCTTCATAAAACGGTTTTTTGGGGTTTTCCATTGTACTTAAAGATTCTTTTCAATTAATCTAAAAGAAAAAAAATCTTTGTATTACGAAGAAGAACTACCTTCGTATTATATTCTTGGGCCATTTTCCCCCGCGTTTTGAAAATTTTCTCCGGAAGACATTTAGAGTGTTTGTATTTTTCTGACAAGTTCATCCAAAGCTTACTCGAGAGCAGTAGTGCTTGTGCATCTTTGAGAGCGAAGCAATCATGGCGGCCGCACACATTGCAGTTGAGGCGGCTCCTGGTGTGGTCCATATTCAGATTCGTGTCGGTCTTCCTTCCTGCTGCCGTTGCGCTGTGCTGACCTCCTTGGCTCTAGGCGGCAGCAGCAATAATATTGTTTCTTTGGCTCAAGCATGGCCTCCGAAGAGGGGGGAAAGGGGGGGGGGGCAGTGCCTGTGGGTGTACCGGCCGCGGGGCTGCTGCGGGGGCCCACTTACACGAGCAGAAATGTGATTTGTGCTCGATACGTTTCGACTCGGCGCGATACTAGCTGAGTCCCCTCCACTCACAACGGGTCGCGTGTGTCATTAACATGTTCGGGGCCCGACTTTCCCGCAGTGGGATATTAAAATTCAATCGAGGAGGCGGCCAGTTTGATTCTTTCTTCCGAGTGTACCGCCGCGGCTGGGGCCCGCGACCGAGTCTGCGGTGTGACGAATGGGCCGGCCGCACCGAACTGGGCCCGGCGAGGTGCCGGCTGGCTGCGGCCAGGCAGAGCGCCCGGGCGGAGGGCTACACTACAAGTCGCGAAGCAGGCCGCGGCAGTGTGTGCGTGGCGGCGCCCCGCTGGCTGCGGCGTGCGGTCCTTAAACCTCGACCTGGCGACACGACGCCGTTGACCTCCTCCCCCTTTCCCTCCTGTCCCCCTTCTTCCTCTCCCCTCCTGTCCCTTCTCCCCCTCCACCCCCTCCCCCGCGAGCCCACGCATCTGCGGTTCACCCGCCGCGGTCAGAGCGGTGTGGACACCAGGCCGACTGGGCGCGGCGAAGAAGACCCCGCCGCTGTAGGCCATGCGCAGGACAGTCGGGTTCGGCGGGATGGCCTACCCTGCGTATGGCAGGCGCTCCAGGTTCGGCGGGTCGGCCTACCATACACACGGCAGGCGCTCTGGGTTCGGTGGGTCGGCCTACCATACACACGGCAGGCGCTCTGTGGGTTCGTCGGTGGGTCGGCCTACCCTGTGGGACGCGCTCCTGGTTCGGCGGGTCGGCGTACAATGCGTATTGCTATGGTTGGCTGGACCACAGGGCAGGCGTTCTGTGTTTGGCGGGCCAACGTGGCAAGCGCCTCGTGTGGTGTGATCTGCCCACACAGCAAGCGGTCCTGGTTGAAACGAGCGCCCTCCGCATTGACTCTTGATCAGCGCGTTGTCGTGTGGCGAGGCGGCGCGGTGGGGCGCCCCGCTCCAGGTGGGGCCGCTCGGCCCGCGCCGCTCGGCCGCGGCACAGTGTGCGGCACAGTGTGCGGCTGGCAGGGCTGCGGTCGGTCCGCGCGTCGCGGTCCTTGCCGACGTCGTCCACGGCGTCCCCGAACTCGTCGAACGAACATCGAACCCGAGTTGTCACGCGCGCGTGTGTGTGCGTCGGCATCTGCGCTCCTGGATACACTACCCTGTCGTCCTCCGGATTCGTGCTAGTGTCTCAGTGTTTGTGTGTGTGTTAGTGTGCGTGCTGGAAGTGCAGTGTGGTGGTGAGGACGACCTGGCCGTGCGGTGTGAACACGTGTCGGATTCAGGAGCACTTGGATTTAGCCGCAGCGGCCGTGGCTTCGTGTCGACACTCGGAGACCTAAACAGGTGTGTACCACGCCAGCTGCCCGGCTTGCGGCCCGCGCCCCGCCCCACCCCGCCCGACAGCTGCTCTGCCCACACTGGGTCGCCGCCGTCATTTGTTTTCCAGCGTATTTTTCTCGATGTGGGTCGCGCCTTGCCGAGAATCAATGTCGTTGCGTGGCGTCGCCGCGACCTCCACGCATTGTCTGCCATACCAGTGTGGCGGTAATGAGGAATCAAGGAACAAACAGGCATTTAGCTTGCCAGAAACCAAATCAAAACCTTCTCCTTGAGAATTTTGTACCAATATCTTGTCTTTTCTTCCGGTCGGATTTTTTTTTTTCATCCCCGAAACGGACTCTTAATTTCTAATAGTACGATTTGAGATATGTTATATGAAATACAGTGCACGCATAATAAATGAAAAAATATCTAGAACTTTTCACCATTCGCAGTAATTAGAAAAAATATTCTTCATATTTCGATGTAAATCTAACTCTCGTACTACGCCTCCATAATGTTCGCATTATGGAAAATTACTTTGTTAAAACTATAAGAGTACGATTTAATTTGTTCAACTTTTGAAGGTAAGCACCAAAAAAAAAAAAGAAGTGGCGCTGTGCTGGGCTTGAACCTGCGGTCGGACGAATTCCGGCGTCGCGACGCTCGTAAAAGGCATTTTACGGCCAGTTTATCGTGGCGGCTCCTCGCTGCTCGTCGCGGCGGGCGCCGCCGCCCTGCTCCAGTTTGATTTGTTTCGCTGATTCGATGAAGACCGTCTGAGCGAAACGAGCGTCGCGCGGCTATTGAGCCATTTTGCATAATTGAATGTGAGCCGGGCGTAAACTGCACGTTTCATAGCGGCGGGCGAACAGACAGTCAGACAGACAGAGGAGCGTGACGAGGCTGAGCCGAAGCATTCGACATGCAACACCTCCTCCGTCTTATTCTCCATCTCCGCCACGTCCAGCTCATCGCAGCGCCGCCCTTCGCTGGCAGACTGATTCGTCGTCGCTCTAACTCTGTCTTGCACAGCTGTACGGAACGCCCCATGAGTGCGAGGGAGACGGAGAGAGAGAGAGAGAGAGAGAGAGAGAGAGATGGTTCGCCGTTTAGCGGCCTGCCCTTTCCTGCTCAAGGGCGGCGTAATGTAGATCGCGATGGCGCGGGCCGCGCTGCCGCAACAGGCCGCGTGGGCCATGTCCACACCTACCCGGCCGAAAAATGCACTCTCAGACTCGTAGTGAGTTTGTCTGTAACAGCGTATGGACGTTTGTGCACATTGAGCCGATTTACATTTTTATTTGTTGTCAGAAACCATAAAGACCATTTAGTTTTGACAAAGCTGTTGAGCATCTTAACGAATTTCTTTGTGCACAAACCGTCAATGAATATTAATAAAATGCCAATTGAAGGATAAGAGTGTGGGAGAAGCCCACGTTAGTAATAACAGATTATTATTCTATTCAATGGGCACACGAACATGTGGTGTACCAGTATGTTACCAAGATGCGGAGGTTATGGCTGATGCATATTTGATGTCAGCCGACCTGGAGTCCATTTCGAATGTGTGTATGTATGTGTGAGTGCGTGTGTGTGCGTTAAATGAAGCAGTGCAGCCTGTATCGGCCATCGTCCATCCGGTGGAGATGGATGTGGCACTCGTAATATGTAATATTAATAATATGGCGACGACGGCCGGACGCAACAATGAGCGCCATGAATGTGAGGCGGCCTAAGACTTATATCGCCTGTCGCGCTGCAGCGCCGTGGCGGCCCGCCTAGCGATGGACGGCTGCGACCCGCCCGGCTGCGCTCTCGGGAAATTCCATTCAAAGAGGGGACGTTTGAAAATCAAAACAAACAGCGGGCTGCCACTCTTGTTTCAGGCGTACACAAGACTGCGGGATTACAGAAATTTTACAAGGGATTCTACGTTAAATTTGCTAAAATAGGTTCAAAAACGCTACTAAAATGACCAAATTTTGTTAGGGATTACTTGATTCCGGCGTGGACTACCGGAGATTACCAGTGAATTTGTATACAGGATTACCGGGGTGGTGGCCCCCTCGAAACAAACCTATTTTTGCGAGTTTGCCATTGAGTGTGAGTGTTTTCTCAAATCAACAATTCCGTATCAAGAAAAGAAAAAAAAAAAAACAACCGGTTCTACTTAATGCATCTGATTATTCATGGTAGGTTTAATCGGTTGGAGAGATTCTTGTCACGAAATTTTGCCGAAGTTTTTTGGTAAAAAAGATTTATTGCGTAAACTACGGTTCCAATTAGACTAGCAGCTTACACGAAGTCTCTGCTAAAACTTACCGACGCGCTTTGAAATAAGTTAACTCAAAGTTCCTCGGTTAAAAAACAAACTTGAATTTAACTGTCTTAGCGCTGAGGAGGTGGTCGGGTGCATGCGGCGCATGGCGTTGACAGTGTATCGGTGACTAAGGCGACTCTCCGGACGCGTCGTCACCGCTGGGCCAGAAGACCCGCAGGCGGCCAAAACTCCAGACCTGTTTCATGCTCCAGAGTCGCTAAGCAGGGCTCGAACCGAGCGTGTTACCCCACCGATGGACTTCTCGTTTTGAGAGCTATCCATTGATGGCGTCACACGTTCGGTTTTCACCCCATTTAGCGACTCTGGAGAAGCCGTTCGAGATTTTGCCCGCCTCCACCGGTCTTCTAGCCCACTGTGCACCGGTGCGCTTTGACAGTGTGTGCTTGGGCGGCGTGTCACGCTGGGCCCTGGCGGCCCGGCCCATCGGCCAGACCCAATGGTCAGGCCCACCCACCACAGGTGTCAGGTCCAAGTGCCCGAAACGGAGTGGCACGATCTCGAAGAATAAGAGAAATTACCTGGCAAGGATGGATGAATGAGCCGAGCCCCACGCGTGTGACAACGCTGAAGACCTGGCTGCCGGAAAATGGACCAACGACGACTCTTCGGCTTTCCAGCTCTGTTTGTCTGTCGCCCTGCTATACGGTTTCGGAGAGCCATTTCGTCGTTCTGTCTTTGTCACACCCGTCACACCCTTACGGATGCGACTCAGGCAGAGCGACGGAAGGACTCTTGAAATCGGGCAGCTGCCGAGGCGTGAGCGGAGCATGGCGTAAGTCGAAGGCTAAGCGGGATCGTTGTTGATTTACCGACTCGCGCCGAACAGCGGCTGCGTCGAGGTACCAGGTGGCCAAGAAACCCCGTAACAAAATGACAGGTATGCAGAGCCGTCTTACACTCCTCGTGGGCATGAGGGGTCAGAGGACAATGGTGCGGGCGTTTTTTGCCCTGCATCCCTGTTATTTTGTCTCGGGGTTCCCCTCGGACGAAATCGTTTGTGGAGTGACAAGGCTGGGTGAAAACGACATGGATTTAATTGTACGTTATCCCTTGAAATAACGTTGAAATAAACGTTGTAACAACGGAATAACGTATAACAAGTTACACTTGAAATAACGTTGCACCAAACTTTTCAAAGGTTTTTGCCCCATGGTCAGTGATAACAGCGCAGATGTTCACTGAGAATAGCTGCGCTCTTGGGCGTGACTGTACGCCTTCTGGCTGCAGCTCAAGCGGGGCCAGGGACGCGTGTTTTCAGACTGAGTGACGATGAGGTTTTGGCGCGAAGGTGTCTTTGAACCCTGTGTGGGCAGCCGGGCGGAGCCGGGCCGGCAGACGGCCGGTCGGGCCGACGGGCGGGTACGTTATGAATGGGCCGGCTGCCATTTATGTCGTTCGGGTCGCCGCCGCGCCGCGCCGAGATGAGAAGCAAAACGCGGCGAAGGGCCTCCGCGCAGCCGACCTGGCGAAAAAAAATACAAATAAGTACACACGTATAACCTTTTTGAGCATATTTAAGGTCCAAACCATTTAGTTTGTCATAAGAAGAGGGAGTTCGTAAATTCCGAGACATAAGCTTATCTTATGCTTGAATACTTTGTTATATTTAACTACTGTTTATCAGGTCTATAAAAGTTCGTAAAGTTTTCAGAGTGAGCTAACTCATTTTCAAAATGTGTTAAAGGTGTACATTTTGTTTTATTCTTACTCTTTTTCTAAAACTTATGCCTGTCGTCCACATTTGTAATGTGTAATATTTGTGCACTTGCACTTTTATGCATATTTTGGACCAGGCCGACGTTGATTTTTTTTTCTGACGAGTACACTATACTCTGTACAGAGGTCGCGAACGCACGCCAAAGCGGGTGCATTGTAGGTGTCGATATTTTTCTGGCAGTGCTTCATACTTTTCCTTATCAACCGGCTGCTCTCCGCGCATCGCCCGTGTTGACCGAGTGTCCCAGTGACGACGTGGTTGCCGCCGCGCCGCCGCTTGCAAAATGAAATAGCGTTGGCGCGGTGCCTGCCCGGCGACCTCGCGGCGCTCGCGGCATCCCGACGGAACTGGACGAGACGTCGCCGCGGTCCACATTGTGCGTCGCGACGCCATTCTGCTGTCCAGTGGCAGAGACTGCCTGCCGTCACTAGTGGCAGCTGCAAAGGCCACACATTGGGAGTCTGATTACAAGACCGTGCCTTGCGCGCGCGGGGAGACACACACACACACGCACACTCGCAAACACACCAACACACACTTACACATGCACGGGACACCCAATGCAAGAGAAAACAATCTGCCGTTGTCTCTCTGTTGTGCCGGTCGGATGTGTTGAAGTCGTTTGCAATCCCTTACCTCGGTGGTTGGGTCGGTCGGTCACCTATTGTGCTGACAGTCGGACTGCGCTAATGTCGAACATCGCTCGGGGGCGCTGCACAGTAGGTCAGAAGACTGGTGATAGTGGTCGAAATTCCGGACAGGTTTGACAGAGTCGACAATTGGACTCAAACCGATCGTGTGACTCCAGCGATGGATCGCTCTCCAAACTAGGAATCTATTGGCGGGGTCACTCATTTGGGTCGAGTCCCATTAAGCGACTAAAGAGTTCAATACACGTCTAGAGAGCCGCCTGCCCCGGTGTTCTGGCCCACTGTGCGCTGCCCCGCGTTTGCTACATTTCGCCGGCGGACACTACCGGCTCGCCCGCCGACGACACAATGTTCCCGTTGCCTAACCAGCCTGGCGCCGTGGAAAGCGGACCCGTCGCGTTAGCAACAGTGTTTCAAAGCGAAGCTGCTTGCCGCCGCGTTTTGGCAGCGATGACGGCGTCGTGCGGCGCGGATCGGTTTCGAAAGTGAATCCCCTCTCCCCTCCGTCCCTTCCTTCCTGTCCGTCGGTGCGCGCGGCGGTCGCGTGCAAGGAAGAACTGCATCCAGGTCTGGCCAGTGGGTGCAGCGAAGCGGCATCGCCTGGCAGATGGGGGCCTAATAAACATTTATCAGACACAATGGCCAGGACGGGTTGGAGCCCCCGCCAGCACCTCTGCGCGCGCGCGCGCGCGCGTGTTTGTGTGCGTGTGCCTGGATGCGCGCTTTCTATTGCGACGGCACTGCGCGTTTCAAACGCTACCACCCCTGGAGGTCCCATGAGACGCCATCCCTCGGGCTGTCTCGCTCCCTCTCATCACAGTGGGCCTGAACGGAGACCGCGGACGCACGCCACTGCAACGAGACGAGTGTGACGCCACTTCACTGCATCGCCTCATCACCTACGTGACTGCACAGGCTTGAAACCATGAAGTATTTTGAGCATATTTAAGGTACACACTAATCAGTTTTTTATACGTAGAATAGGTTCTTGAATTACGAAGTATTTCTGTTTTAAGCTTATGCATACTCAAAGTATTTGTTATATCAAGCCACTTTTCTTAGTAGGACCGAATATAGTTAGCAAGGTTTTGGCAGGAAAATGTCATGCCTCACAGTTTGTTGGACACACTTAACATCTTTGTTCAAATTTTGTATAACACGTCAGTCTTTATTTTGGGCAGATGGCCTTCTTGAACAAGTTTGTACGCGATTTTGTAAAATAATTCAGGACGGGCCAAAAATGGGGAAACGTGTGCAGTTTTTCGTACGGATATGGTACGAAAAGTTCATCTACTCCATAAACTATCTTGTTCAGAATTGTACGTAACATTTATTGTGCTCCAACTCCAAGTACTTGAAGCTGGTACTTATCTTTTGTAAGGCCGAAAATTGCTTGCCATGTTTTGAGAGTGCAAAGCCATCACGCCACTGCCACATCGCCACGCCACTGCCTCGCGGGGCGCCGGCCGTCCGCGGCGGGGCGCGTGCTTGGCGGTGCGGTCGGCCGAGGCTGGCGTGGCGCTGGCGTGCCTGCGGCCGCGGCCGGACGATTAATGCCGTGATTTAGTGCGGGATTGGACCGGAGATGGAATCAGCCAATCGGAGCGAGGTGCCACTCCCGGGGCGCCGGGCGCTGCTCCGAGCCAATGGATTCGTCGTGCGCGTTTTCCGCGCTGCGCCCGGATACCCGGTTTCCTGGAGTGGCAGAGTCCCAAAGTCCGGGTCTTGAAAAGGGTGCGTTTGGAGTCCTCCAGCTAAGGCGGTTATGAGGAGGGGGACAACAGGCCTTTTGCCCCTTTGGCCTCAAGAAAGGGTCTTTTAAGTTGTGGAAAACAACTCTTTGCCCCTGTACACAGGCGAAAAGAAACATTTTGCTTCTTTCAATAGCCATAGAGCAAGTAGATGCATATACCTCTCCTGAGCCTTGACAAGTGGACAGAAAGCGCTACTGCACCCCTTTTTCAGTCTGATTCTCGATCCGCTCTTGTCTACACTACACTACAATATCTACTCTCTTCACAGTTATAGGGCAGCTAAAAACTACTAAAAGTTAGTTGATTTTTTTGCCAGGATTCTCTGTAACCCTAAAGCCAGCATTTCCTGTAGCCTTTTTGCAGTATTCACTGTGCGACTCACAGTTTTCTCTGCATGCCCGTCGGAGGCCATTGAGGTGCACGGAGACCACTGCAAGTCCTACAGAGAATACTGTGAGTCGCACAGTGAACACACTAAATTACTATGTAGTTTTTTCGTGCATAGCTTTGCACGATATTGAGCATACGCGTGGAATGCACAGATTTGTGCGCAACAACGCACGTGGTGCTGCATAACAATGCACATTTTCATCCTTAGCTACGCACAAATTCGTGCATTTCCAAACGTATGCTCAATTTCGTTCAAAGCTATGCACAAAAAACTACATAGCAATTTAGTGTGAATGCTGTAAAGAAGCTACAGAAAATACTGGCTTTAGGGTAACAGAGAATTAGCACATGTTAAAAGAATTCTCTGTAACTTTTTGCCACAGTGAAGTTTACAAGTACACATCTATAAGGGTGTGAGACAAGTGCACTCTGTAGGGGTGCACTTAGGAAAGCACAGTATCACCTAGTAGATCAACAGAGTGCACTTGTCCAGGTACACTCCTATAGATATCACTCCTATAGATGAGTACTAAGTACATTGGATTTTGTAGTGCAGACGCATCAGGCTCCCCCCAGCTTTACGCTACAGAGGCCACGTGCTCGGACCGCAGACTCCGGTCCGCTCGCTCTCGGCCTCATCAGTGCCGTGCTAATCCAGCCGGAGTCCTCCGGGGCAGGCTCCGGCCGCGGCTGCAGGCTCATCCCGAACAGCGACCTCTTTGGCGCTGTCCCCGTCGCGCTCTTGCAGCGCTGTAGAGAGGAGTGGAAGGGAGAGAGTGAAGAGTTCGGAGACGGCCTCGGTTTGCTGGTGAAGCGCGACGCGTAACTCAGTTTGAGGCACTTCTCGAGGCGGCGGGACGCGACGAGTCGCCTGCGACATGTCGCAGGTACGACTACCGGCGCACAATAGTCCAGAGGACGTGTGAAGTTGGCCAGAACTCTAGACGCGTTTCGAGCTACAGAGTCGCTTAACAGGACTCGAACTAAACGTTTCCTCCCACCAATGCATTTCTCGTTACGACAACAATCCATTGGTGGGGTCACACGTTCGGTTCGAGTCCCATTTAGCGACTCAGGAGCTCAAAACGCGTCCAGTATTTCGACCGCCTCCACCGTTCTTTTGGCCCACTGTGCGGTGGGTGTCGCCTTCACTATCGCGTCCCTTGCGTTCGCGCCGGACGCGGTGTGGAAGATCGGGGCCTGCGGGGCGATGGAGGGATCATCGCCAGGGATTACCTGCGGCTGAGCGCGCCCAAATTTGAGACCCGGGGAGCAAAATTAAAAGCGACAGCTGCCGGTGGCGGCCCTCGTCGCTTGTGACAAGACCGACGGCAGCAGCTCCCCTTGCAGGCCCCTCGGGCGTGCGGACTCATTCCGAACGGCGCTTTCGTCGCTCTGTCTCTGTCGCACTCATATGGGGCCTCCCTTAGGGGGGAGAGAGAGTGAGAGAGAGAGAGAGAGAGAGAGAGAGAGAGAGAGAGAGAGAGAGAGAGAGAGAGAGAGAGAGGGAGGGAGGGAGCGACGAGACGCTGTGTGGCATCAGCCCACTGGGGGTGGCACGGGGAATGAAGGAAAAGGAACAGAAATTGTCGTCTCCGCCGCCGGCTGCAATTAGAAGTGAGTCGGTGTGGCTGCGTGCGGAGGGCGCACAGTGGGCAGGACGACCGACGCAGACGGCCAAATCTCTAGACTTGTTAAAGCTCTCGAGTCGCTCAATGGGACTCGACCCGAACGAGTGACCCCACCAATGGCTTGCCCTCCGAATGAGGAATTAATTCATGAGGTCACACGTTCGATTCGAGTTCTGTTAAGCAACTTTGAAACTAAAAACGCGTCTTGAGTTTTTGCCGCGTGCGCCGGTCTTCTGGCCTCCTTTGGCGCGGATGCTGCGTGCGCGCCGGAGGCCATGCTGGCCGTACTGGTGGATTTCCCCCCGGCGGGGCCGCGGCGGGGCGGGGCGGGGCGGTGCGCGCGCTAAGCCGTCCTGTGACACCACGATCCCCCCGAGATGGCTTTGTACCGCCGCGCCGCGCCGTGCCCTCGCCCGGCCTGCCCACTGCCACGGCGCGGATTACTCTTTCCCTGCCAGCCGTGATCGATTCGAGGTGCGCGAGTGCGAGGTTACTCTCAGACGCAGCAGGATTCTCAATGTTCCCGCTGTGTTTTTTCTTGTTTCTCTTTTTCCAACTGCTGGTGTATTTGAACAGTTGGTAAAGCCTCGCCCTTTGCTTGTGAGTGACCAGAAGATTAATTACTACCGTGATTTTGTACAATGGTATGGCGCAACACCCAAAATTATTGCGAATTGCGAATCCAATTTTTGTGAAATTATAAATTACCTTATTGTTTAATCACGATGTATTTTATTTGCGTCAAACTCTTAAGCAATTATGCAGGTTATACACTATAAATGTCTAATGGATATTTTTTACCCACTGGAACTAATTTTGGGCGTCTCCAAATCTAGTGAATCGGGTAAATTGTAAACAGCTAGTAACAATTTTGTCACTATATTTTGGTAATGTGCAAAATTGTTTCCAGTTTCGTTGATAACATACTAAATTCCCATTTATTGCGTTTGCTGTGGTTTTTAAACAGTCTTCTTATATTTAAGTTTGAAATGGTTTCAGCCGCAATGTTTTTGAGGACAAACCGACCGCCCCCGGCACACTGTCACGTATCGGAGATATAGCTCTGTTGTTTCTTCCGTTGTAATAAGGCGTCCGCTGTCGCTGATGGCGGCAGGCGGCGTTGCCGTGCAAAGTGGCCGCGCCGTGCCTTACACAGCGATGCCCGCGACAAGTTTCCATGCGCGGCGAGGCGCTCCGCGTTGCACCCGGTCGTGTCTTGCAGTGTCTAGGGACTCACTCGGTCGGAGGCAGCGCAGCGACGCACTGCACAGTGGGCCAGAAGACCACCGTTTCAGGCGGTCGGAATTTCGGACGGGTTTTGAGCTCCAGAGTCGCTAAATGGGACTCACACCGAACGTTTGGTCCCACCAATCGATTGTTCTCCGAACGAGGAATCGGTCGGTGTGGTCACTCGTTCGGTTCTAGTCCTATGTAGCGACTCTGGGGCTCCAAACGTCTGGGGTTGTGGCCGCCTACGCCAGTCTTCTGGCCCACTGCGCGACGCACTGACGCAGCGACGAGCAGCCTGGCGGGGGGCGCCGATGGAGACGCGAGGACTGCCACGGGCCTGGCGCGAGGCTAGACACACTGCCGGGGACTTCCCTCTGGCTGGGAGAAGGACCGCCGGCGACAAGGTTAACCTGTCCGTGCACCCAAACGTCAATACGTTGGTCAATAAATAATCGGTATAAGTGTGAGAGTGCGTGATAGGACAGGACCTCGAGGACGCTGTGAAACCAAGTGTGGAGACCAAGATGCAGAGGTGCGGAATTTGTTGTCTCTACGTTTGGAAGTGCAAAGTTTGCAGTCTCAATACTTCAAGTGTGGAGTTCCCTACGTACACTATGCCAAGTAGATAGGGGCTCTGTTACTCACTGGTAGAAAAAAGTACGGAACATGTCTGGTCAGCAATTTGCCTGGACCGTCCGCATGCCAAGTACGGAACTTTCTGTACTTTTTTCCGTACCCGTTTACATGAGCTTATATGGGACAGGTACGGACGTTCTGTACTTTCGTCCGTACTTCCGTACTATATTCTCCCGTACATTTTCCGTACAAGAGTACAGAAATTTTTACAGTGCTCCACACTTTAAGTATCGACATGTCCCGAGATCTCCGCCCTTGGTTTAACAGTGGAGGCGCCGCGAAAGCTCACCTAGCTGCGGCACGCTGGCCGCGAGGTGTGGGTCGCCTCGCCTGTGTGGCAGTCTACTTAGGCTGCTGTCGACGCGTCGGCCGGCTGCTGCTTCACAGTGGGCGGGGCGCTGGGCGCGGTGCTGGGCGACAAGGGCCGAGGCCTCCGCCTTGCGCAACGCTTCCGCCGTCCGTGGCTGCCTCACTCCTCCACTGAGCGGATGGATCAAATGCCCGTGCACTCTGGATACCTTCTTAGAAACCATTTTAGGTTTTACAATGAAACAATTATTCAGCTTGTGGCACAGTGCGGCTGGAGTCGAGAAAAAAGTGAGATGCGGAAATGTTTCGGATGTCAAATTTGTATGTCACTTTTTGTGAAGTGCACTCTTTCAAATCCTTACCAACTATTTTAGTCCTTACAAAGAAAAGTGACTTGTCGTGAGAAAGTATTTTGAGCATGCATAAAGCTTTCAAAGAAAATACTCGGAATTTTTGAACTTTTTCTTCCTTAAACGAAGATATGCTCGAGGTACTTTAAGGTGTGGGTGAAAAGGCAACGTTCCAAAATCACACTAAGTCGTGTTTGCTGTAGCATCGAGCGATCGCAACAACACTTTGCTTCAGGCTTTATAAACTGCCTATCCAAGTGTTCGTTCGACAGCCGTAGGCGTGGAACATTTTGGTCGCTGTCCCACCCTTCTTTCGGTTGCTTTGGTTCTCTTGCCAACCAGTGACAGCATGGTCTGTTTGGATTGCAGACCGTTCTCTGTCGCGTTCAATTTGATTGTCGCGCTCTGCGCTGCGCCTGGTCCTACACTAGGCCGGCGGGGAAATGCATTCATCCGGCGGGTGGCGCCCTTCCGTTTGATGTGGTACTCGGTGTCAACGCGGGGGCCGCTCCCCGCCGCCCACGCCGCCGCGCCCGGCGATCCTGTCCAAATGAACGAGGCTGCCCCGTCCATAATGAAGCACTCTGCATAATGGAAACGAAATTGAGTTATCCCCATCAGCGAGGCGAGGCCTTGTGCATCGACGACGCAGCGCCGCGTAGCGCCGCGCAGTGCCCGGGTGTGGCGGCGGGGCGGCAGGCCGGTGCACGGCACGCCCGCTCGCCGCACGCCCACGGCGGATCAGCAGGACGGCCTGGACGGCCCCGTGCAGGGCGGCGGGCAGTGCGGCGGGCAGGGTGGGCCGGTGTCGTAGCGACATCCAATTTATAGCTGATGGAGGCTTAATGGAGGGGGCTTGCGACTTGATACTGGAGCGGCGTGCTCTACCGCCCCCTCCTCTCCCCCCGCCGCACAGTGGGCCAGCGCAGGTGGCTATATAGCTCTTGACGCGTTTTGAGCCACAGAGTCGCTGAATGGGACTCGGAACAAACGTGTGACCCCACCCCACCCCACCAATGGTTTCCTTATTCGGAGAGCAATTCTATTGGCGGGGTCACACTTTCGGTTCGAGTCTCATTTAGTGACTCTGGAGCTCCAAACGCGTCCGCGATTTTAGCCGCCTCCGGCCCACTGTGCGCCGCCCCGCCCGCCTTCCCCGTCCCCCTTTCGCCCCGCACGAAACGGCGCTTTGTGCGCCTCATGAAATTCTCATTTTGTCGCCGCGTCCTCTTTTATGTGTGGCAATGTTAATTGCGGAAGCGGCGAATTCAATATTGTGTTGGCGGGCCGGACGGGTCGGCCGCGGGGCAGTGGACACCCGCTGGCCTAGCACGGGACTTGTTTGGTTTGCCTCGTCGCACCAGTATTTAAAAAAAAAACACTCATTAACTAGAGTACTATTCATCAAAGTACTCAAAGTGTACACGCGAAAAAGGCTACGAAGAATCTGCTTCGTAACTACAAAGAAAATAAAGGCATTGTAGAATTGCTTCGTACTACAAAGAAATGCTTCGTATTGCGAAGGACTTTGCTTCATAATACAAAGCATTTCTTCGTAGACTTTACAATGCCATCGTTTTCTTCGTATTGCGAAGCGATGCTTCGTAGACTCTTTACTGTGAATATGTCCTCTGTACACAGTTAATTAGAGCTGCAAGTTATTTCACATTATTATTGTATTATTATACTTACCTTTTTATAGAGCTTTCAGTAAGTTGAGCGTAAAGTAGCAGGCCCGTGAAATCTTGACGAACGGTACACACGTTTCATTCTTAAACGCCTACCGTGGGTCGTAACTTAAGTGATAGGGTGCCTGCAGCGACGCTTCCGTCGGGAGTTGAACCCGAGCCAGCGAGCCGCCAGAAGACCAAAGTTATCGGTCTCGGAACAAGTCACCGCGCGTGCTCCATAGCTTTCCCACGCTAAGTCAATGATCCGTCTCGTCCACTATAAGCAGGTCGGTCCCGCCCAGCGGTGCGTCTAAAATCAATTAAAGGCAGCCGCGACGTTTGCCAATGTCTTGTTGCGGCCGCCATTTAGTCGCAACAAGTGCTGGGCGCGTCCGCCGTCGCGATGCATCAAAGGCCGTCGCGTTATTCTAATAATCGGCCGTTATGGCGCCCAGTCAGCCAGGCAGGCAGGCAGCCAGGCAGGCTGCATTATTTAACATTTCAGAATCAGTGCGTGAATCACGCGGCTTGTCGATGTGGGCGCCGTCATGTGTTGTTGTCTGTCTTGCGGTATTAGAAAGGTCGTGCGCTGCGCACGTGCATGTATTGGAGTGTGTGTGTGTGTGTGTGTGTGTGTGTGTGTGTGTGTGTGTGTGTGTGTGTGTCTGTGTGGTGCGGAGTGTGCATTGTAATGGAAGTGCGTCCATCACGGCTAATTGTTATCGCCGAGTGGAAGGAGGGCTGAACGTCTTGTTGGCCATTCCATCCCGCCGAGGCCCGCTACGCTTTGGCTGAGGAGTGGTTATTAATCGGCCTCGATTTCCGCCGACATCTCCTCGCGGCCCACTCGGGTGAACGGGGAGACACTGGCCATGACGGAAGCGTCATTTTTCACGATGGTTGTCTCCGCTTTCGTTAAGAGTTCCGGCGAGGACGAAACGGAATCGAACCAACCCCATAGTGGGCCCGAAGGCCGGTGGAGGCGATCAAAATCTCCTACTGGTTTTGAAATTGCTGTTGGGACGAGGAATGTATCGGTGGGGTCACAAGTCCGGTTCGAGTGTCATTTAGCGACTTTGGAGCTCAAACCGCGTTTGAGGTTCTGGCCGCCTGCGCCGGTCTTCTGGCCCACTGTGCACCCAGGCCCGGCTCACTTTGCCTCAGGAGCGCGTGGTCTGTCTCTGACGAATTGTGTCAATATCCATGGCCTTGTTCGGTGTTGCAGGCGGAGCTCGAGATCGGCGAGGTGTTCGAGGAATGGCAGCAGACGGCAGTGCCCTCTCGGGTGGCCGCCCCCATCACCGCTCCGGCACCGCCGCCGCCGGAGCCGCCGCCCAGACGGTCGTCCCGGACCAGACTCCTTCTGGCCGGAGCCCCGGCCGAGGACGCCGATGACGTCCCGGACGTGGTGCTGAGGCCGTCCAACGGCGAGGCCTCACCGCCGCGCCGCCTGAGCAACAACAAGCGGCGCAGTCGCCGCGGCAGGGCGTCGCGGCGCTACAACACCGACACCGTGGTCACGGGCGACTGGTCCGACGATGTGCTCGCCGACTTCCACGACCTGATCGTGCAGGAGCTCGCCGCGCTCGCGCTCGAGCAGGCCAGCGACGACGAGGAGGTGGACGCCGTCGACATGGTGCGCTTCCGCGTGGGGTCGCGGTCCATGTCCGCCCCCGTGTCCGGCGCGTCGTCGCCGTGCACGTCGCCGACGCCGCCCCCCGAGGAGCCCCGGCTGCGGTCGCGCTGGCTGCGCCGCAAGGCGGTGGACGACGACGCGGTGCTGGTGCGCATCACGCCGCTGCCAGAGGACGACGACTACCTATGCCCGCTGTCCGCGCCGCCGGCGCCGGTGGCCGCGTGCCGCACCGCGCTGCCGGACCTGCTGCCCGCCAGGAGGGCGGCCACGCTGCCCGCCGGCCTCGCCGCCGCGCCGGACCAGCCGCTGCGCCGCCGACCAGGCTCCGAGCTGCTCCCCGTGCGCGAGGAGGTGGCCGTCAAGAGGCGCGCCAGCCTCAAGAGGGCCGCCGTCAAGTCCGCCGGGCCCGACCTCATCACGGAGGATGACGTGCCGACGCAGGCCGGAGGGGTAAGGACGCCACTGCGGAAACCAGCGCGCAGTGGGCCGGAAGACCGGCTCAGGCGGTCGAAACACAAGACGCTCCAGAGTCGCAAAACAGGACTCGAACGGAACGTGTGACCCCATCAATGAATGCCTCGTTCGGAGGGCAATCCATTGATGGGCTCAAACGTTCGGTCCGAAGTGACTCTGGACCTCATCACGCGTCTGGAATCTTTGCCGCCTCCACCGGGCTTCTGGCCCACTGTGCAGCGCCTTGCCATGCTGTAGCCTGCCGGTTGGAACTCAAATTGGTTCTTCGGAGAAGAGTTGGAACGGATGTTGAGAAGAAATCAAGATGAAGGAAAGTCGGACTTTTATTAGAATGGAGCTCTGCGCCAGGGGCAGAACGGCGACGCAGACGCCCATTCTCACGAATTTCTCACGAATTTACTCTTGGATTTCCTCTTAACGTCTGGACCAGGTCTTCTCCGAAGTGTACCCACCCTACTTATTTCGCCCTGTTTCCTCCGTCTTTCGCCATTTTCGCACCGCTAACTTCGAGCTCTGCCCGCAGCTGCCCCTGGCGCTGCACAACCTGCTGCAGAAGCTGCGGCCCACCAGCCGGCACGGCAGCCTCAAGCTGCCCAAGGACTCCACCACGCCGGCCAACACGCCCACCACGCCGGGCAGCCCCCTGGACACGCTGGACCGGGCCGCGCTGCGCCTGGACGTGCAGGGCTGCTTCCCGCTCGTGACGCCCACCCCGGTGGAGCTGGTGGCCGTGGACCAGGGCACGCAGACCTCGCCCGCGCTGTCCAGGAGCTCGTCCTTCACCTGGGTGTCGGACTGCTCGTCGCTGCCGCTGCCCGATACGCCCGACACCCCGGACACGCCTGGCTCCCTGTCCGAGGACGACCGGTGAGTGGTGGCCCGGGGGGAGGTAATGCCGTCTGGAGTAGGGATGGTAAAATACAGGTATCCTATATTTTGGTATCTTTCATGGGTTTTAAACCGAATAAAATACTGTAAGATACCGGTATAAAACCGTAAATTACCAAGAAATTCAGAAACCCCGGTTTAATACCAGGTTTGAAACCGTATAATACCCTAAAATACCGACCAATAAAATACCGGAGCCATCCCTAGTCTAGAGCACAGTGGGTCGAAATCGAGGTCGAAATACCAGAACGGGTTTTGAGCTCCAGAGTCGTTAAATTAGACTCGAACCGAACATGTGACCCGACCAATGGATTGCTTTTCGATCGAGCAATCCATTGATGGGGTCACACGCGTTCGGTTCGAGTGCTGTTCAGCGCCTCTGGAGCTGTAAACGCGTTAAGAGTTTTGGCCGCCTGCAGGTCGACTGTAGAGTCCTGTAGTGGGATAGAAACGTGAGCCCTGTCCTCGTCGGACGAGGCTCGCCCGAGCGAACTTTTGATACTTTGGCCACAACGGAAAAAGAGTTGCGTGAAGTTTCTCATCCAGGCTCGATTTTCCGTAGTGGCCTAGACGCAGGGCAAGGATGTGGCCACTGTATGAAAAACTACGCGCAACTTTTTGTCCGTTTTGGCCAAAGTATCAGAAAAAGTAAAGAGCATTTCTAGGGGTGGCTGGCGATTAGTGTATGGCAAATTCAGTTGGTTCACGTTTCTCTCCCACTAGGACTCTAGTCGACTGCAGCTGCACTGCCTGCTTGTGAGGTTTGCAGTCTGCGCATGGAGTCTGTTGTCGCACGCTCTGTTAACACCTAAGTGCGCGCTGATAGTAACGATGGTGGTCTTCTAGCCCACCGTGCGGAGTGAAGACGGATCCTCTACAGTGTTGTCGGTGCGTGCCCACAGGTCGTCGTCGTCCTCGTCGGGCCGAGGCTGCAGTCGCGGTGCCGACGGCGCCCTGGACGCGCGGCCGCGGCAGGCGACCAGCGCCTCGACGGACGACTGCCTGAGCTCGGTGGACTCGGCGGGCGGCGACTCGCACTCGCCCACGCCGCCGGGGTCGCCGGTGCTGCGTGCCAGGGCCGCCAGGGCCGCCAGGGCCGGCCGGTCGTCGGGCAGGGCCTCGGAGCAGCGGCCGTGGGGACGCGAGGAGGCCGAGGGCCACGAGTCCGGCATCGGCACGGCCTCGCCGCCGCCGTCGCACGCCAGCAGAAGTAAGTGCACATCTCCAGCAGCTCGCATTGAGCCCAGAGGGGGGCAACCACCGTTTGTGTTTGTGTTTGGGTACACAACATTACCATAGGGGAGAGATTTCGTTGATGATTTCATCAAGTTTTGGCCGCCTCCGCCGGTTTCCCGGCCCACTGTCCGAAGTGAGTACAGTAATCTTAAATTTTGCCATTTCTTATTATTTATTTTTTCGGGAAAGATTTCGGATTGCAAGTGGACACAGGATTTTGGCGAGTGGTTTGTTTCCCCCTTCATTGCGCGCCTCCGTGGCGCGTTGGATGGCTGATGGCTCCCATCTGCGCTTTCATCCTTTGTCCCGCGTCCTCCTTTCGTCAAGTCCCACAGTGTGCAAACCGCGCGTTCGACGCCGCAGACCGTCGACCCTTGATTTTAGATAATCGCGGTTGTAATTCCTCTCTCTCATGGCTTCCTCCCTCCGGCGGCGTGATGGTCCTTGACCGTGCCCGCTGCGCGCCGGGCCGACCGCCTCCAGGCACAGTGGGCCAGAGGACCCACGCACGCGGCCTGAACTCTAGACGCGTTTTGAGCTCAAGAGTCGCGAAATAGGATTCGAACCGAACGTGTGACCCCACCAATGCCTTGCTCTCCGAACGAGGAATCCAATGGTGGAGTCACACGTTCAGTTCGAGTCCTGTCTAGTGACTCTGAAGCTGATAACGCGTCTAGAGGTCTGGCCGCCAGCGACGGTCTTCTGGCCCACTGTGCGTCCAGGCCCTCGGCTAGTCGAGTCGCTCGTCCCGAGGAAAGCGAAGGGCTATCAATCTGCTGTCTCTCTAGCGAGTGCCCCCTCCCCTTCCTCTCCCTCGTGTCCTCGGCGCCGCGCTCCGCCCTCGCCTCTCCCTTTCGTCCTGCCTCGCCGCGTCTCTCCGCGTCTCTCCAGCCGGAGGTGTTGCGAATTCGCGAATTTGCTCGCGGCGCCCCGAGGCGGTCGGACTCGCACGTGCGCCATATGTGCGCCGCGCGGACGCCTGCCTGGTCATCCTTCATGGAAGAGCCGCTGCGTCGCTCTGTCTCTGTCGCACTCGCGGGGCGACCCGTGGGGGTGCGAGAGAGATACAGTGGCGAAACGGTGCTTCGAAATCGCACGGCGAAAGAGTCCAAGGAGAGCGTCCCTTTTGGGGGCAGCCTTTCAATGCACTTGGGGATGTGTCTCGTGTGGTGAAGTTACACCACGCCGGGACGATAGACAAAATGCACTGCATTACCCCAGCCCAGTGGTTCCCAACCCCGGGGTCGCGACCCCATTTGGGGTCGCGAAAATTTTTTGTGGGGTCGCGAGAAGCTGCCTGGGGTCGCCTGGGGTCGTGAGCTGACGTCTGGTTCAGCCGTAGCCACTGCTCCGGGGCAACGGCCGGTGCATTATTTCCTTATGTGAAGAAAAAAAATGGGGTCGCATGGGGTCGCGAAGCTTTGGTCCTGGGGTCGCGAAAAAATTTGGCAAAATTCTGGAGCAGCGCGTAAAAGCTGTGCACTCACCCCACTGGGAACCCTGGGAATGTGACGTCACGCTCGTTGAAACGTGAATCGTGTCATGGTCGTTTGAATACTATGTCACATTCGTTTGGACGTGAATTCGGCCTCGTCTAGGCCCGGGACCAGCCGAACACGTTCAAACGAATGTGACACAGAATTCAAACGTTCGTGGCACGATTCACGTGTAAACAAGCGTGACGTCACGTTCCCGGATTCCCCGTGACTGCTCTGAAACTCGGACCTGGCGACACTTCCATGCAGGGAGGGAGGCTTTACAGGACTCGTTTCACTTGAGCGAATAATGCGGTCACTAGCACACTCACAATGCCCCACGTAAAAAATTTACCCCACATTTCCTTCTTATATGATGACCATTATATGCAAACGTATTTTAAAGTCTTATTTTCTTTCGAAATACAAACTATTCTATTTTTATCTTACATAGAAAGTCAAAAAAAGATTCGTAATAATAGACAAATTTGGTTCGTATTATGTTCCTCTTGAACCCTGCGATGTTCCCGCGGCATTCACTGCAAGCGCAGTGAAGCCGAACCGAGGGGTTACCCACTTCTTATGTTGACTATCAGTCTCTAAAGTTTTGTCTGGGCGATACCCTATGCGCGAGAGACTGCTCATAAGGAGACCGTTGAGAATCTCTCGTGCATGGGGTATCGCCCAGACAAAACTTTAGAGACTGATAGTACACACGATTCCGGATTCCCACGATTCCTGAATAAATCCTACGGAAAAAGCGAGGATTTTTAAAAGAAATTCCTTTGTTTTTAAGTGTGTTGGGACAGTATTGCAAGATTACGACGACATACCATTGACGTTGTAAGGGTTTTCAATAAAATTTTGAAAAAATACGAATGATTCCCAGGTTGAGTGTTAACACATGGATCCCGGAACCCCTCGAGCCGAACTGCATTCGCTGGCCAGCGGTTTAGCGGCCTGTGCCGCTTTGCTGAGTCCTCTGTCTCCTACGCCCATCCCATTCGCGCGGCTCGCTGCCCTGGGCCGCGAAAAAAGGAGGTTCATTGCCGCGGAGGACGGACTCCATAGGCGAGCTTCGCACTGACTTTGCACTTTTAAGCCCCCCCCCCCTCTTCCTCCCTGCCCCCTTTCCCCCTCCCCTTGTCCAGCGTGTGGACGAGGCGGCATCACTCACTGTCGCTCTCGGCGCCGCAGGAAGGCAAAGGCAAACGCACCCGCGGGCTGGCCGCACTGCTGCCTTGTTCAGCCGCACAGTGGGCCAGAACACTGTTCGAGGCGGCCGAAACTCCAGACGCGTCTTGAGCTCCAGAGTCGCTGACTAGGTCTCGAAGCGAACGTGTGATCTCCACCCTAACAAGGAATCTATTAGTGGGGTCACGCGTGCGGTACGAGTCCCATTTAGCGACCCTTGAGCTTAAAACGCGACCGAGATTTTGACCGCCTGCCAGCACCGGTCTTCCGGCCCACTGTGCGCTGTGCGCCGCCTGGCCACGCTGTTGTCTCGTCTAGCTGCGGGGGCACTGCTGAAAAGTACACTGGCAATCAGCTGGGGCGCAGGCCTAGTTCTCCGTTGGGTCTTCCAATTTTACCTTCGGGGAAAAATGAAAATTGCGGCGTCTCTTTGTTTTTTCATCCGCCTGTGTGTTCATTCGCTCCACCTGGACCGGGCGCGCGAAAGGCTGTCGAGCGATCCCGGAGATCCATTCCGTCGGTGTCTCTGTCGCACTCACTGGGTGTCCCGTGGCCGTCTCTCTCGCACTCATGGGGCGCACCGCAGGGGTGCGAGAAGGGCAGCGCGACGAAAGACTGTTGGGTGTCAGTCCACCGCCAGCGACGCGTCCCTGGGCAAGGGCGGCCCGGGCAGGCAGGGCTGCCTTCATGCGTGTCCGAATGCCAGAATAATGAGTTAAACATCTCAGAGAATATCTCTCTTTTCGGGGTCGAACGAGGCGAGGCTCGGGCTTTGCTCCTTCATTTCGTGGTTCGTTGGACGGCCCTGGCTCGGGGTCCTGGCGGAGGCAGGGTGGCAGGGACGCGGCCCCCAGGCCCACCACGGGCCCACCAAGGGGCCACCACGGCTTACCACGAGCCCTTCAAGGGGCCACGGCAGCCGGGATCACGCCGCACAGTGGACCAGAAGACCGGCGCACGCGGTCTAAACTTTAGACGCGTTTTCAGCTCTAGAGTCGCGAAACAAGTTGCAGGACTCGAACCGAACGTGTGACCCCACTAAAGGAATGCCCTCCGAACGAGGAATCCAGTGGTGGTGGGGTGACGCGTTCCGCTTGAGTCCTGTTTAGCGACTCTTAAGCTCAAAACGTGTCTCGAGTTATGGCTGCCTACCGGTCTTCTGGCCCACCGTGCGGCGGCCACGGCCTAGGAGCTTGGAGCGTGTGCTGCCCACAGCCCGCTCCGTTTAAATTCTGAGTCCCTGGCCTGTGCAGCCCCATTCCTGATGTCATTTTCGTCGCTCTGTCTCTCTCGCACCTCTACCGGACACCCCATGAGTGCGAGAGAGACAGTGGGACGGAGACCTCTCGCGGAATCAGTGCGGCTCGCCGTGCAGCTGCTGTCTGGACTGTGGTCCGGAGAGACTCGGGGTAGCCAGGCCCGCGGCCGCCCCGGCGCCGCCCAGCCCGGCAGGGTGGTCGCCAAGGTACTCCAAGATTCCAAGAGCGTTGACGCGGTTTGGCAGGAACGCGGGTTACGCTGCCGCCATGTTCCGAACGATCCTCTCGTCGCCCTGTCTTTGTCACCTCCTGGGGTGTTCCGTGGATGTGCGAGAGAGACAGGGCGACGAAGGGATTCTCCGGAATGAAGACGGTGGGCGTGCCTGTGCACAGTGGACCAGCAGAACGGCATCATCATCGGCGCTTTTAGGTCGCAACAGACCCTTAGCGTTCGAGTAAGCAACCATGACAAACATGGGACTCTGACTGCAAACGCCGGCGGCCCTTACAATGAAGCAAACTTTCTCAACAGTACGATTTATTTTCGGATTTTCATTCATCGGCAGGGGGTTATGGACATCTCGTCCCGGTCCACTCTTAGCTGAACTAAGTCCTCGGAATACCTCGTTCCAATCCAAGTGGTCCCCATCCTCGACGGCGTCTTGTTGGAGGGTACACTCAGTACTTGAATCATTCGTAGTTCTTTGAAAAATCTATTAAAAATCCTGATAATTTCAACGGAATGTTGTCAGGGTACTATCATAGTGACCAATAACACTTGAAACCGTGGGAAATGAATTGAAAATCTTGACTTTGATCATGAGATGTCGTCCTAATCCTGTCGTAGTGACCAACAGCCTTTTGGATACATGAGAAATTCTTTGTAAATCCAGGGTTGTTACGAGTCAGGGAAATAATGGAAAAGTCAGGGAATCAAATGAGGTCAGGGAAATCGGGGAAAAGTCAGGGAATCCGGCACAAAGGTCATGGATTATTCAATTAAAATAGTAAAATGTCCGACTTTGTTTGTTACTATGACCTATAGGGCACTGGTCCTACCGCGCTGGCTTATTTTCATTATTGCCAAAATACTTCCCTTGCGCAAATTATAAATATCGTTTTGTCAGTAGTTTTTAACACATTAAAAATTTAATTTGTGTTTGTCAAAAGGTCAGTGAAAATCTCCAAATTGGTCATGAAAAAGTCAGGGAAAATGAAACACAGAATCTTGTAACAACCCTGAAATCCTCACTTTTTGCATGGGCCTTGCTCGTAAATCGTGAGTGTTGACCCCAAAATGAGGAGTCTGTAACCTTTCGTTCTTGTTCCACAGACCTGCGGTCCAGCGTGCGGCGCAACAAGGAGACCTGGGAGCGCCTCCACTGGGGCGTGACGCCGGCCGCCGACGCCGGCACGTCGCCGGGCACGTCCCCGGGCGCCGCCACCGAGCGGCGCTGCGACGCCTGGGTGCGCCGCGAGTCGGTGGAGACGCAGACCTCGTCGCCGGGCGCAGCCGTCGCGGACCACGGCGTCCCCGCGGCCACGGCGCCGACGCCCGACTCGGACAACGACAGGGCGTCCTCGACGGCCGCCACCCTCGGCGAGGAGGCGGCCGACGGCGTGGACTCGGACAACCAGACCGTCGACTCCTCCAGCGGCGTCGACGAGTCGGCCGACACGGGGTCGGCGCTGTCCGTCACCTCCCTGCCGCAGCCCCGCCCGCAGCGGCCGCAGGTGGGTGTCTGGCCCTTGCCGTGGTGAACCCTTCCGACCAGGAACGGATCCAGAGACGGCGTCCAGGTGGTGGTGGTGGAGAGAGAGAGAGAGAGAGAGAGAGAGAGAGAGAGAGAGAGAGAGAGAGAGAGAGAGAGAGAGAGAGAGAGAGAGAGAGAGAGATGTGTAGGTCAAAATTTGCGTACGCAGGGGCTAAGTGCGCGTTCTGCCTCTCATGCGGCTTCACCACCTAGTGGGTGGTCAAAATCACGGACGCGTTTTGAGCCCCCTGAATCGCAAAATGGGATTTACACCGAACGTGCGACCCCACCAATCGATTGCTCTCCGAACGAGGAATCCATTGGTGGGGTCACACACACGTTCGGTTCGAGTCGTGCTAAGCGAGTTCGAGACAAGTCTACAGTTTTAACCGATTTCACCGGTTTCACTGTGCACCTGCACTCTTCAAACGCAACAGTGTACTCAGTATACTATGTTCAGCGTGTACTCACAAGCACACTCCAACCAGAGTGTGCTCAGATGAGTACACTCCTAAGCAGGCCTGGCAGTATATGCAGCTGTAGGTGTGTACTCATCTGAGTACACTCTCGTGGGAGTGTGGTCATGAGTACACGCTCATGGGAGTGTACTCGTAAGTACATGATTTTGCAGAGCAGGGTAATGTGATGCCCCCGCCCCCGTTGGATCCGCTCCTGCTTCTTACGGTCCGGGCGTTCTCTTTTACGTACTCGTCATGTGATTGCAGGACCTGCCGCTGACGGCGCTGGCGTCGCGGGACCCCGACTGCCTGACCGCGCAGAGCCCGTCCACCATCTCGCTGCGCCTATCCGCGCCGCTGCCCTCCGAGCTGGGCTCCAAGTCGTCGTCGGCGCCGCTGCTGGTGAAGCCCCTGGACGCCGAGGCTGCGGCGGGGGCGGGCGGCGGTGGCGGTGCGGGGCTGAGGGGTCGCGCCGCGGACGACAGGAGGGTGAGTTGGGTGGGGGGACGGACCGAGGCTGCGCAGGTGCGCGACCAAGCGTGCCGTTCTCAAAATAAAGAACTTCGTGCTTTCTAGTAACGCCGAAAATCCAAGTGTAAAACAGACTCACACTATTTGGCGTGAACACGCTAACCGTTTGTGTGCAATTTTTGTTACGTGATGATGTATAATTTTAAACCTGCGTAACGTTTTGCATGAAATTGTGCTCAAATTCTTATAAATTCATGCATTTTTACGCATAATATGCGAATTTCACTACACTTACATAATTCTACATAAACATTTTGAGTGAACCAACATGTCTCACGCTTACAAGTGTGGGCCACGTTTGGCGGGCACCGATGTGAGGCACCGATAGTGTGAGACTGTACTACACTTGGATTTGCAGTGTAGCTACAATAATGTTTTACCTCGTACAGTAATAACGGAAGATGAACGCCACAAGTTGCCTCGTCGACATGACGAGGAATTTGGGATCTGCGGGTCAAAAGTCGGTGCTTACACAACTTCTATTCTGAGCCCTCTTTCTTAACTCTGACTTATCTCTTCTTTCTCAGATCTTCCGGAAGCCGCGGTCGCACTCGGAGCGCCATCTCGCAGGTGAGTCGACGTGCGGCTCCCGTTGCATATGATGGCGTTCTCACGGTCGGAACGCCTGCCGGAACGCCTGCCGGAACGCCTGCTGGATGCGAGTGTTGCGCGAGCGTAGAAAAATGCCGGGGGGGGGGGGGTTCAGTTGGGTGCTGGGATGGCGCGTGGCTTTGCCCACTGCCGGATGGCCGCCAACGTGGGAGTCTGTTTGGCTGTTCGGGCGGCAGTGGCTGAGGCTGCCGAGCGATTCAGAAGAGTCGTTTCGCCGCTCTGTCTTCGCCGCACGCGTGGTGCTCTTGATAAGAGGGGGAAAGACAGGGCGGCAAACTCGGCCAAAACGGTTCTTGGTTATCCCTGATGGCGGCTCTTAGCTTTTTATAAGAGTTTGCCAGGCGGTTGCCTCCTCCTGGCCTGCGGGTGCTATGCGGTCTTCACTGAAAAAAAAAAAAAGAGTTCTTGATGAGTTCTGTGCTGGATTGCTCTGGGATTATCTGAGAGCATTCCATCATAGCGATGCAAATGTTCTCAGACTAGGAACTTTTTTTTTCTTCAGTGATATCACGTTAAGCCGGCTGTGTTTTGTGACGCAGTGCAGGCAATACTCCTACGAACCCGAAAAGCAGGGGATCATTTGTGACGCAAGATTTTTCGAGTCAAGTCGGGGACTCCAAGGAAATCGCCTACGTCTTCACCTAGGAAAACCTGGAACCGTTCTTGCCGTTAAACGGTATTCTGAATCGCTCGGCTGTAGGCTTAGCTGCAGCTGCTCCTCCAGTGGGCGAGTAGGTTAGACGTGCTCGTTGGCTGGCTGTCCGTGCGCTCAGTGGCGCGGCGGCGCACGGCGGGGAGCGTGCACGGCGCGTGGCTGAATGGGTTGCCCGCTGGACGGCCCCCTGGCGGTCGCAGCGTAGGCAGCCCGCTCCGCAGGCAGGCACGCCGCGTGGCCTATTCGGAGTCCGCAGGCGTTCAGCCGGGCTTTGACCAGTCAACGAGAAAGCGCGGAAGGGGGAGAGGGGGGTGGGGGAGGAACTGGGGAGGGGAGGGGGGGGGGACTATTCCGGGCTGCCGGCCGCGGTGTATCGGGCGGGTGTATTGGGCAGCGCACTCATTGGATCGAGTATTGGGTGTGCCGACGACGCCTGCGGAGTGATAGCAGCGGGCGGTCGTTTCGTCGCTCTCGGACTCTCTCGCGCTCTCTCGCGCCCTTGCCGGTCGCCATATGAGTCCGATAGTCAGGGTGACGAAATGATTCTTGGAAATCTGTCGGCTTGCGCGAGTGCCGGCTTCTCGAGCGGCGAAGTTGTGCCCGTCGAAATGGATCCCTGCAGAGTTCCAGGGCGAAAACTCTAACCGCATTATGAGCTCCAGAGTCGCTGAACAGGACTCGAACCGAACGCGTGTGACCCCACCAACGGATTTCTCGTTTGGAGAGCAATTCATTGGTGGGGTCACATTCTCCGAGTACTCTATTGAGACTCTGGAGCTTAGCTTAAAACCGTTAAAACCCGTCCGGGATTTTGACCACCTCCACCGGTCTTCCGACCCTCTGTTCCCCGTTCGCCATTCGTCCACGTTCTTTCAGTATTTGAATGAATCCCGGCTGTGTCAGACGGCCTGGGCGCGGTTTCGGCTGTGCACGACGGGGCGCGTGATGGGCCGCCAAGCCCGCCAGGCCAGGTGACAGTGCCGTGTCCGGAATCATTTTGTCCTCGTTTTTCCGCCTGGCCTTCTGATGTGAGTGCGTGATCCAGCGGCGGGTAGAAAAAAAGCAGCGGTGGCTGGATTTGCTCAGGCGTTGTTATTTAGCCCGTCGGTGCGGCATGTACGTCCGTGAATTTTGTTCAAAAAATTCAGCTGAAGGTCAGCTTTTCCTCTCACTAAATTAACGGGCATGCGGCAGCGACGATGACGATGACGACGACGATGACGACGACGATGACGACGACGATGATGACGATGACGATGACGACGAGGAGAACAACGACGGAGGGGCCAAAGTGGGCAGCTCCAGAGTCGCTCAACAGGACTCGAACCAAACGTGTGGCCTTACCAATGACTTCCTCGTTCGGAGAGCAATCCATTGGTGGGGTCAACACGTTTGGTTCGAGTCCCATTTAGTGACTGTGAAGCTTAAAACGCGTTTAGAATTTTGGCCGCCTCCACCGGTCTCCTGGCCCACTGCGGGGAGGTCCATGGTGTCACCTACCTGGCCGCTGAACGAAGGGAGCACGACACGGAGGGGGAATGGAGGACCCGGGGGAAAGGGGGGCCGGGGCAGAGGTCGTTACAGGTGGGGTGGGGGGCGCTTCTAACTAAAAGGTCGACCCGGTAAATGGACGCCGGGCAGCGCGGCTCGTCACGACCCAGCTGATCACGGAAGGCGGGGATTAGGGCGGCGGAAGCAAAATGTTTGCGAAGGCACCGGCGGCAGAGGATCAGGCGAGACACGCGCTCCCTGCCTTTTCCTCGTTGGCCGGTGCGGATCCAGGGTTTCTCCCCGGGAGGGAGAGGGTGGGGGAAGGATGAAGCCGCGCTATTTGCCGAGGTTCAGGGACAAAGTAGTGCTTGTTGAATACCTGCTGGGCGGCACATCTAGTACCTAAGTAAAGGTGTCAAAACTATCGCCCTCCACAGTGGGCCGGCACAGGCGGGCAAAACTCGAGACGCGCTTTATTGAGCTGCAGAGTCGGTAATCAGGACTTGAACTAAACATGTGACCCCACCAATGGTTTCCTCGTAAGAGAGCAATCCATTGGTGGGGTCACACGTTCGGTTAAAGCGACTCTGGCGCTCTAAACGTGTCTAGTGGGCCGCTTGCGGTCGAGGGGTTACCCACTTCTTATTTTGGTGTACACACGATTCCGGATTCGCACGATTCCTCAATAAATCCCACGGAAAAAGTGAGGATTTTTAAAGAAATTCGTCTGTTTCTTTAGTGTGTTGGGACACTATTGCAAGATTAAGACGACATACCATTGAAATTATAAGGATTTTCAAAAAAATAAATTCCTGAAAAAATCGAATGAATCCCAGGTTGAGTGTGCACATGATTCCCGGAGTGGGTAACCCCTCGCTTGCGGCCCACTGTGCCTCGTGCCTCCCTCTCCACTGGATCGGCCTTTGCTCATTGTCGGGGGCCGCCCCCCGCCACCGGCTTGCCCTCCGGAGACGGCCAGCGAGCCCTTGCCTTCGGTAGACTCCTTCATTTCGGTGTTGTGGCCCTCGGGCCTGCGGCCTGCAGACTGCTGCAGACGGACTCGCGGTGTCGCGGGTCGTGTTCGTGACGCGCGGCGGCCTTGGCGGCAGGGGGTGGGGCCGTGCCGGCAGGCCGTGCCAAAGCCAGCAGGGCCGGCTATTCGCGTCCAGTCTATTGGTAAATAAACACCGCGCGCGCGCGCGCGCACACACACACACACACACACACACACACACACACACACACTCACTCACTCACTCACTCACTCACTCACTCACTCACTCACTCACTCACTCACTGAGGTGCGAGCTAGTACTATGCGCACACGCGCGCTGCTACGTCGCCGACACGCGTCGCGCACGTCGTCGTCTCTCTTTCTCTCCCCCCCCCTTTCTCTCTCTCTCTCTCTCTTTCTCTCTCTCTCTCTCTCTCTCTCTCTCTCTCTCTCTCTCTCTCTCCCTCTCTCTCTCTCTCTCTCTCTCTCTCCCTCTCTCTCTCTCTTTTTCTCTCTCTCTCCCTCTGCACACACACGCACGCGCTAGGATATACACACACAGGAGTAAATGGCGCGTTAGTCCTGTGTGCCCCTGATCCCTCTGTGCAGTGCGCCATGCGCTGCATCTGCCGCCCTCTGGCCTCTAGCGTGACGCGCCTTACCGTGGTGGGTGCGTCTCTCTCTCTCTCTCTCTCTCTCTCTCTCTCTCTCTCTCTCTCTCTCGATTGTGTGTGTATTTGTGTGTGTGTGTGTGTGTGTGTGTGCGCGCGCGCGTCTGTCTGTGCGGTGATTGATTTCCCTGGCTCCCTACCCCTCCTCTCACTTGATCCTCGCTGACTTCGCTGCCGCTGGTGTAATCCTCGCAGCGGTTTGCGGGACTGACTGCCGGCGCAGCGCGCCGTGAGGCCAGTACTGCTGCACTTCAACGCAGAGAGAGAGAGAGAGAGAGAGAGAGAGAGAGAGAGAGAGAGAGAGAGAGAGAGAGAGAGAGAGAGAGAGAGAGAGAAAGAGGTCACTTCCAAGGACGCGCCTGCACCGGGTTTCGAAGAAGGCGGGAACAATTAGATTTCGCAGAAACCATCAATTATGCAGAAAAACCACCCACGGATTGAATAGAAACCTTTGTAGAATTTATTTATTTACGATGCAAAGGCCCAAGGGGTTGGGGGTATGCACTCCGCATTGTCGTGTGTTGTCGGTCAACTACGCTTAGTTTGCCGTAGGACATGCTGTGCACTTGCAGGAAAGCGTCGGACAAAATTGTTTGACACTTGCAAGCGTAGGAAAAACTGGTCGACGCCAACAAGTGTCGACCTGACCTACACTTGGATTTGCAGTGCACCTTACCCCTTTCCACCCCGCGTTTGCAGTGCAGTTCCAGCGCCGACACGGACCGCGTTGAATCGGCTCGCGTGCCCACTGGACACTAAACTCTTGTGGACTTTTTAAATGCATAATTATGCACTTTTTATGCATAGTTATGCATGCACAGATACATACGTAAGGTGTGTATAATATTATGCATCATTGTGTACATTTTGTGCATCCTCTTGCATAAAATGTACACAGTGATGCATAATATTATACACACCTTACGTACGTTTCTGTGCATGCATAATTATGCATTAAAAACTCCACAAGATTTTAGTGTGCACGGACCGCGTTGAATCGGCTCGCGTGCCCACTGGACACTGAGAGGCGCCATAGTCGGACTGCGAGTTTTTGCTCCCAAAGTTGTTGCCGAGACGAGCAAGCCACTCGGGCAAGCGGCTGATAATTGCAGGTTTACCGCTCGACTGGCTGCCTTTGCATAGTGGGCCAGGAGACTGGTGGAGGCGGTCCAAATCCCGGACTGTTTTTGAGCTGCGGACTCGCTAAGTGACGTCGTGGGACTCGTACCGAACGTCGTGATAGGGGTGTTGGTACGTTCGGTTCGAGTCCTGTTCAGCGACTCTGGAGCTCAAAACGCGTCTTGAGATTTGGCCGCCTGCTGTGACGTGCCTTGCCGTGCTCCGCTGTGCCGGACCGGGGTGAGTTTGGAGAGCACTTGTTGTCCGAGTCTACCTCTTGGCCGAGGCAGCAGACCCGCTCCGTCTTCTATTGCTGCCCGTGAGCGTGCACTTGAGAAATTTTGTTTGACAGCAGGAATAAAAACTTTTGTCTCCGGCATCTCAATGTGTTTCATCCGTCCAAGCCAAAGTTCCACGCAAAAGAAAAACAAAAAAACAACGCTTTTTTTGTGGTGATTAAATTTGTTCGATAGGCTAATCTAAAATTGCTGCAATCGAAAGTCTAGTACCCTCAACAAAAAAAAGTCACGACCGAGCATTTGTAGGAAGTAAACTGAGCTGGGTTTTGTTGTCGTCATACAAGTGTTGCCGCACAGATTTTGGTTTTAAGGCATCGGATTTTTTATTGCAGCTATCGAATTCAGCTTTATCGTGGTACGAAGTTAAATATCTCTACAACGTTTTTGTTTTTTCAGTGCTGATACAGGCACTTAACTTAGAGGCATCAAAACTTTTCATGCCGGACACGAGTTTACATTCCTAGTCCCAGGCGTTAAACATTTAAGCTGCCTTCATTTTAAATATGTGTTAACATAGTACGTTTTCCTGTGCACACGATTGCAACTCTCGCTGTTTTCAAGACACTCTGTATTTCCCGGTGGGTCCACGGCGTGTCCGTGTCCGTGTCGGGTCGCTTTTTTCGGCCCTTGGCGCGCGCCTCGTCGAGGCTGCTGCCGCTCGCAAGAAGTCTGGTCGTTTGCTACGTGCCACCAGCGCTGACACGGTCTTGGAATGGCCCGGCGTGTTTGTGATGCCGTCCGGGCCATGCCGCCGCACAGTGGGCCAGATGACCGGTGGAGGCGCGGTCAAAATCCTAGACGTGTTTTGAGCTCCAGAGTAGCTAAGTGGGACTCGATTCGAACGTGAAACCCCAATGGATAGCTCTCCGAACGGGGAATGGCGAGAACACATGGTGGGTTCGAGCCCCGCTAAGCGACTCTGGTGCTCAAAACACGTCTTGAGTTTTCGCGCCTGCTGTGCGCCGGTTGTCTGACCCACTACGCCGGTCTTCTGACTTACTGTGCGCTGGGCGAGTGGAGGGCGGGCCACCTGCTAGGGGTACTTGTTGGAAAGGTTGTGCGAGGCGCGGGGTCGGCCGAGGGCGGCGAGCGCGATCATCAAGTGGCCAGTGGGGCGTGTAGGCGGCGCGGCCTGCAAAGGCCCACCCTCTGCACTCCCCCACTGCCCACTGTACGCGTCCCCGCACAGTGGGTCAGAAAACGGGCGCAAGCGGCCAAAACTCCAGACGCGTTTCCAGCTCCAGTGTCGCTAAATGGGACTCGAACCGAACGTGTGACCCATCGCTCTTCGAACGAGGAATCCATTGGTGGGGTCTTACGTTCGGTTCGAGTCCTGTGTAGCGACTCTGGAGCTCAAACCACGTCTAGAGTTACAGCCGCCTGCGCCGGTCTTCTGGCCCACTGTGCAACGCTGCTGGTTTTTTGCGCTGATGCTTTATCACGTCGTTTTGCCGGCCCCAGCTGGAAGTTCTTTTTTGTGTCATCGTTGCCGCCGCCCTTGCCCTCTCCTGTTGCAACATTTCGATGGCCCCTACGGCCCTACCCTACTCGTATTCTTGCTCGGGCAGGCGGAGGTGGCTTTGTTCAAATTTTGCGTACAAGATAATTTTTCTCGAATTTTCCGCACATCAGTTTTTGCCGACTGAGCTGTGCAGTGCATGCATTGAGACCCATGAAACTTTGAACACACAATTATTGCCGTGAAAAACTTCTACACACTAAACCCTAATGCACTTTTTGTACTGTAGTCATGCACTATTTTGCACATGCGTTTGTTATGTTTAATATCATACGTTGTTATGCATAATTTATTCATAACTATGTATAAATTATGCGTTGTTATGCGTAATATTATGCAGAAAGCTTACGCATGTGCAAAATTGTTCATAACTATGAACTAAAAAGTTCATCAGGATTTGGTAAGGTGTAAAGTGGATAAGGCGGGTATTTTTTGAGAAAGCTGGCTCTGAGTGGAGCCGACCCTCCCTTGTGCGCCACAGTGGCTTTGCATTCATTCAACTAACCATATCAAGAATATTTCTACTTTACTTAAAGCAGACCTTTACTTAGGCAAATTAATGCAAAACATTATTATTTGCATAAAGTGAATTTTACTTGATTCAAGAAATCATTTTTCTGGGTGCAGCGGTCCGATCTTCGACCCTTTTGGCGGCTCGGGCCTCGGGCTGATCGAGTCGAAGTCCGGTCCTCGGCTGCCCCGCGCACAGTGGGCCAGATGACCGGTGCAGGTGGCCAAAACTCTTGACACGTTTTGAGCTCAGAGTCAAGAACTCAAACCAAACGTGTTGACCCCGCCAATGGATTCCTCGTTCGCAGAGCAATCCATTGTTCAGGTCACACGTTCGGTTCGAGTCCCATTTAGCGACTCTGGAGCTCAAAACGCGTCTGCAGTTTTGACCGCCTGCGTCGGTCTTTTGGCCCACTGTGCGGCGGCGCCCTCGGCCCTTTGAGCGCACCTTGCTCGGCGTTCGCGTGTCCGCCGTGCGCGGCCGCGGGGCTCTTTGTGTCGCTGCTGGACCGCTGGTTGCGCGGCGCGCGCACGCCGCGGCCCTCAAAGCGCCCCCACCCTGCCCCCAACCCGCCCCCAACCCGCCCCCACCCCCGCCCCCACCCCCGCCGCGGCCACCCTCGCGGGACGCCGGGACGCCCCTTCCGCCGCCGCCCTCACTCAGTCGGGGCTGGTCTGTGGCGCGGGCAGGCCGAGGCGTGGCTCTACGGTGCGGCGTGCGCGGTGCGGCGGAGCGCCCTCACGCCCTCGTGCGCTTGTTCGGCGAGCTCTCTGGCGGCGCGGCCAGGCCGCCGCTGGCGACGCGTGCGTGCGCGGGCATCGCGTCACGCGCGTGACAGGCGCGGCGTGCACAGTGTGCCACCGACGGGCGAGTGTCGGCGGAATTAAGCGACGCCGCGAGTGTCGGGGGCGCCGTCACCCTTCTGCTCTCTCAGTGACTTATTTATTGTTAAGGAGAAGAAGATAACAACTGAACCTTGTGGTTTTATGTAATTTATTTATCCCGCTGTTTTGGGCGACAAAAATCATGTGCCTTGTGGTTCCGTTGCCGCGGTGTTGGTGGTTTCCGGCGGTATCGGCAGCAGCCCGGGGGAGGTGTCAAGCAGTGTCGTCGTCCCCGCCCCGCCCCACTCTACCCCACCCCGCCCCACCCCACCCTGCCCCGCCCCTCTCCCTTACCCCAAAGTCACCACTCCGCCCGTCAAAGTTTCACTCGATGATCATCAGCCCCTATCAGCTGTCATGTCGACCAGAGGCAACATCGGCCCGGCTCCTTTGACGCAAGTCTCACGTTGCAGGGCGCGCAGGGAAGGCCAGGATGGAGTGGGGGTTGTGATGGTAGTTACCGCAGGGCGCGCAGGGAAGGCCAGGATGGAGTGGGGGTTGTGATGGTAGTTACCGCAGGGCGCGCAGGGAAGGCCAGGATGGAGTGGGGGTTGTGATAGTAGTTACCGCAGGGCGCAGGGAAGGCCCGGGTGGGGTGGGGGTTTCACAAAATGTCAAGGCAGAATTTTCGTTTGATCAGAATGACCAATACAATACAAACAATACCCGCGTTTTCAATTATTTATGTGATAATGAAACACTTTATCAATGTTTCCTTCTTCTAAAATGCGAGGAAAAAGTCTGGGAAAATTAATGAAAAGTTTTGCATGAGACCCGGGAACATTTTCCTGACTGTCCCCGCGGCGCGGCGTCCTTTTTCCGGACGGCTTCGCACGTAGAGGGTGTCGAAGGACGCAGACGGAGGGAGGGGGGGGGGAGCACCTGAAGCGAAAGGGTCCCTGAAGCGGACCGAAAGGGCCCGGCCCTGTGATGTTGACGGGTCGGGCGGTGCGCCGCTAATCAGATTAGCCGCCGTAGTGCCCCTCTACCCCCTCCACCCCCTTTCCCCCTTCACCCCCTTCACCCCTGTACCCCCTTGACCCCCTCTTTCCCCTTGACCCCCTCTTTCCCCGCCTCGCTGGGTCGCACGCTTCAATCCTCGACGGCATTTTCGCCGCTTATTCCGGCAATCTTTGCCCCTGCCGCCGCACGCTGGTTTCGGAGTGGCGTGGCGTGGCTGCCCTGCAGCTTGACCCCACACGGCGTGTCTGGCTCCCATTCGGGACGCTCCCTTCAAAGCGAGAGGCAAGGCGCGACCAGAGGAGGCTGTGGAGTGGAGTCTTAACTGAGGTTCTAACCAAGATTCTAACCGACGTTCTATCCCAGACGGTTGTTGGGCCTCTAGGTTCCAACTCAGCTTTAAAAATTCTAAACGCGCTTAACGGAACGCCAAAGTTCTCCCTCTGAACATGCTGTATGACAGGTCGGTATTGAGGGTTAAGAATCCGAGGCCTGAATTACGCTTCCCCTGACTATGGATCCCGGGACCTCTGAATCCCCGGATCCCTGGATTCCTCAATCCTTAGATCCCTGCATCCCTGTATTCCTGGCTTCCAGGATCCCAGGAACCCTGGATCCCGGGGCCCCTTCTCCGGTGTCACCGCCGCATGGGCGCTGTTGGGTGGCAGGTGGCAGCTAATAGCCTCGCCTATTGCCGTGCCGGCGCGTCCTTGAAGCCCTTGACGCACGGCCGCCGAACCCTGTCGCCCTCGATTCGGCCCAGTTGTCGGGCCTTGAATTTTGGACCAACCTGCAGGTACATGTGTCACATGTACCGTGTCGTGAACACTGTGGTCCCGCGACGCGGCAAAGGAAATTCTTTCCGAAGTTGGCCTTCCTGGACGCCGCCCTCCCCTACTCCCCCTCCCCTTCCCCCCCTCCCCCCCCCCCACACACGCACACCTTCAAACTAACGGTTGGGGCCACGGTGTTGAGAGTAGTCTCTCTACACCGTGGTTGGGGCATTGACTGTGGAATGCCCCGTCGTGGAGGGCCTGCCCTTCAAGTCCGGGCTGCTGCTGCTTCCGCTGGAACGGGGCCTGGAACCGGCGCTCTCTCATCCGCCGCCTGCTTCCAGCCTGTCCGGAGCACGACGACGGCAACCGCGTTGACGGCGACCTCGTTGACGGCAACCTCGTTGACGACAATCTCTTTGACAACAACATCGTCGACGGCGACCTCGTTGGCGGCAATCTCGTTGATGACAACATCATCGACGGTGACCTCGTTGACGGCGACCTCTTTGACGGCAACTTCTTTGACGGCAACTTCGTTGACAACTAACTCGTTGACGGCGACCTCGCAGACGCCGCTCCCCGACAGACTGACCTTGGGCGCCGCGCCGCCCACGGCTGTAGCTTTAGCGTAGTTAGGTGCATCCTCAGGGGACGAATCTAGGCTTAAGGACTTTAAGGACACACGATGAGGGCGGGGACGAGCAGCGCGGCCCGCTGCGCCGACTGAGGCCATGTCCCACTTCAAGGATTTCAAGTTCTTCCGGAGCCTCAGCACTCGGGCGGAGCGGGCGGAGCGCTGGCCAATGCGGAAGGCGGAGCAGTTTTGGCGGCGGCTGCGCGAGCGGAAGATAGCAGGTGAGCGACGACGCGCTGGATCATGACGGCGTTGGACAGGACAGTGGCCGAGCGCGCTAGAGCAATGCACGCCATGTGGCGGGGCCGTGGTTCGAAAGCCCCTGTGCGTCTCGTTTTTATTTCGTTATTATTGTTGGCTTTGCGTGTGGTCGTAGAATGCTACCTCCTATTTGTCTTTTGAAGAAACTTCCCACATCACGAAGGAGATGGCGTGCCAACGTCGCATTTTTTAGGTGTCTGTGTAACGTACGACGGCAATGAAAAAAAATAAAATCGGATCGTGTAGAAATTTGTTCTTTGTGCTCTACCTGCGCCAATCTCTCTGTAGCGTGGCTTAAATTTCATTTGTGAAACATTTAAGGGGTGCAGTTTGCAGTAGAGTTTGTCGGCGCATGTTGCCCGCCCCGATTTCCAAGTTCGGCGGCTAGCTCGTCCGCGCGGGCTGCGGGGGCGGCGGCGGTGCGTGCCTGCGCCCTCTCCCTTTTCTGCAGACTGATTCCGAGAGTCATATTCATCTCTCTCTCTCTCTCTCTCTCTCTCTCTCTCTCTCTCTCTCTCTCTCTCTCTCTCGCTCGCTCGCTCGCTCGCTCGCTCGCACCTATACAGTATGCCCCATGAGTGCGAGAGAGACAGAGCGACGACAATGTCTCTCTGAATCAGCCTGCTGGGGACCGAGCAGGCCGTCCACGTGGCCGCCGCCGGCCTCCCCGGGGAGGCGGAACTGCCCGCCCCCGAAGACACGTGTGCACGTGTGCGCTGGGGCCTGTGCAACCGTCCGACCTAACTGTTTGCTAACTGAGTTACGCACCTGATAGCTGCCGCCCAATTTGCCTGGGGGAAGGGGGGAGGAGACAATACTGTACACCTACCTTTCTAGCCGTCCCCCTTCCCCGCCCCCTCCTCCTCCGGCAACCCCTCTGCAAATCCGCAAAGCAGCTCCCTGCGGCGGCCGTCGCTCCAGTTTATCCGTAAGACGGTCTCTCACCTGCCCAAAACACACTAGGGATGGGGTTAAATTCCGGTATTATATATTTTAGTATCTTTTATGGGTTTTAAACCGAATAAAATACAGAAAGATACCGGTATAAAACCGTAAAATACCAAGTAATTCAGAAATCCCGGTTTAATACCGGGTCTAACACCGTATAATACCAATAAAAACACGACAAACAAAATACCGGAGCCATCCCCACACGCAACTGCTGTGAACTCACGCCGTCTCGTGCGCACGCGCTTGTGTGTGTGTGTGTGTGTGTGTGTGTGTGTGTCTGTCTGTCTGTGTCTGCTTGTAGGCTTGTGTGTGTATCGATGTAGGCCTATGTGCGTATCAATGTAGGCCTGTGTGTGTATGTGTGTGTGAAAGGAGGGGGGAGGAGGCGTGTGCGTGCAACTTGCCCCCATATTAGGCCGATGCGATACTGGAAAACTTCCGTCGTGGCCGCGCCGCCGTACGGACACTGAAAATGTTATGGTCGGACACAAGGCCAAATTGAATACCAATGCGCTCTATGAGGAAAGTCATGCCAAAAACCGGCATGACAGAAAATTCACGCCAAAAAATGGCGTGAATTTCTGAGTCACGCCGGTGTTTGGCATGACTTTTCCTTCTTGCCTTCTTTTGGCGTGACACTTTCTGGCCGCTTCTGCGCCTCAGGGCTGAGCTCGGGCTTGGCCACCCACGCAGCTGACGCCGCCATGGCCGAATCACTCGGAGCGTGTAACGGGGGCCTAGCCTCACGGCCGGGATGACGCTGGCAAAGGGCGTGGGCACTAGGCGTGCACGAGAACGCCGTCAGCAAGAGCGGAGCGCAACTCAAATTGAGTTAGGTATGCTTCGGCTGCATGGCGCTGCCATTGCCTCAAGTCGGCAGTCGGCACGTCTGTGCACGCACACTGTCCTGGTCCCCGCTCCACAGTGGGCCAGAAGACCGGTGAAGGTGGTCATAGTTCAGGACGCGTTTTGAGCTCCAGAGTCGTTAACTGGGACTCGAACCGAACTTGTGACCCCATCAATTAATTGTCCTCCGAACGAGGAATCTACTGGTCGAGTCACTCGTTTGGTTTCATTTCTTTTCAGCGACACTTGAGCTCAAAACGAGTAAAGGTTTTGGCCGCCGCTGCGCCGGTCTTCTGGCCCACTGTGAGCTGGAGCCTGAATTTTGCTTTCTGGAACCCTGGCGCCGCGTTGTCGTCTCTCTGCTGCCGAAGGGTTGAAAAGGGGTGAACGCCCGGGTCCCTGTTCAGCGTGAATCTCACTCCACAACGAGCCCAGGGTGGATTGAAAGGGTTCAACAGGCCCTTATTAAACCGCCCGAAAATAATCAGGAAGCCCTGTTGTGCCTGCGTGAGTGGAGAGAACGTGCTTCTTCCAGAGCCGGGTTAAAAATTGGATGAGGTCCCCACCCAACTTTAAGCCCGGCTTGCATGGGCCCGTGGCCCGTGACGGACTTGGTGTCAAACGGGCAAGGCGAAGGAGCAAACAGAGGATCATTTGGGGTCCAGCCGTTTATAGCAATAGCCCACCTGTCAATTGCAATAGCATAGCCAAACCGTCCATCAATAGCAATAGCACCGTCCACTCTCAACGCGTTATTGACTTTTCCCTCATTAACTACGTACTCGTTTAAGCAAGCACAATACTTATTAAGTAAGTATGACCAATTTGCTTATAAACAAAACCAAATTGTCAGGACACTACTTAACAATTCATAAGTAGTTCCTCAGGAAACGAAAATTACGTATTATGGTTGCACAAATTACTTGGATAACTATTGACAAATTGACCAAAAAACCCAAAACATAGTCAGTTGCGCGCTGAGAGTGTCATCAGCGCCGTGAGGGTAGGCAGCCCATCGGCCGTCACTACGCAGCGTGAAGGCTATGCGGCGATGCGCGGGCGCTCGCCGTGCGCTCGCTGTCACCTCGGGACTCGGGAACGGCCTGCCCGGAGGAAGGAGGAGGGGGCCTCGCTCTACTCCAAGCGTCCGGCCGCGCGCGCGCTCACACACACACACACACACACACACACACACACACACACACACACACACATCGGCCCGCGTTGGCCGGTGTGCACCGCGGCCCTGCCGGTGACGCCGCTGCACCCCCTCCCGTCGCCCCGCCCGCCCCGCCGAGTCCGAGCCGCCGAGTTTGACTTTCCGAGGGCAGAAGTTTTGCATCCTGCCGCGGCCTGCCGCACTGCCGCCGTGTAATTGGCATGGAAACAGCCGGAAGAAGGGTTTGGAGGCAGGGCCACTCCTCTCCTTCCTGTCCTTCTTCTTCTCTGTCCTTCCTCTCCCTTCTTCCTTCGTCTTCCTCTTTCGTCTGCCCTTCCTCGTCTTTCCTCTGCCTTCTTCCTTCCTCGTCCCTCTCCCCTTTTCTTCTTTTCTCTGCCCACCCGCTTCTCCTCCCATTCTCTGTCTCCTTCCTCCTCCTTTTCCCTTCGTCTTTACGTTCCTCTGCCCTCCCTCTTCCTTCTTCTTCCTTCCTCTCCCTTCTTTTACCTTCCTTTGCACACGACGGCCCTTCCTGCCCGCTTCCGTCCCACCCTTCCTGTTTCGATGGTCCACCTCGGCGCGCGTCGGGTTCTCTCCGGATACTTTTAATTAACTAGGAATAATTAATTACAATTTTTTTTATGTTTTTTAAAAGCAAAGGAAAAAGAGGTGGAGGAAAAAGAAGAATGTTGTCGACTGTTGTTCCGGAGGCGCGAGAAGTTCGGCGAAGTGCCGCCGGCAGGTGTCCTACGTCGCACAGTGGGCCAGAGGACCGATCGGTGGAGGCGGTCTAAATCCCGGCCTACGCGTTTTGAGCTCCAGAGTCGCTAAATGGGACTCGCTTTTAACGTGTGACCCCATGTATGGATTGCTCTCGGACCGAACCGAGGAATCCATTGGCAGGGTCACACGTTCGGTTTGAGTCCTAGTAGCGAGGGGGGCACAACCTACCACATTCGTTGTACAAAATTTGAACACATTCCCACATTCTGGAGGCAAAAACGCCTGTAAGTAGGCAACATGTGTGACAAATACAGCGGAAATCTTGCACATTCTAACACATTCCCACATTCATTGTACACAATATCTTACAATGAGGTACCCCTCGCCTAGTAGGCGATTCTGAAGCTCAAAACGAGTCCGGGATTTGGACCGCCTCCACCGGCCCACTGTGCGTGGGCGTCATCACTGCCGTCGATTCGAAACGACTATCGCGACGCGCTGCGAGTGGGTGCAGCGGACCACTCTCGGAAACGGAAATGGCAGCGCTGCGCGCGCGCGAAAATTTGAAAGGTCGAGCGTGCGAGCGGCGAACTTCCGCCAGCAACAGCTTGTCTCGGTGACACTGCTCCTCTGTCTCTCCCCCCCTCCCTCTTTTGTAACGCCCGTCCGGTTCCTGGGCGTTGTTGATGCACGTGTCATGCATAGGGATGCGCGAAATGCACTTTATAGCGACCGTTATTGCGTCACCGCCGGCGCACGCCGTCCGTCCATCCGTCTGTCTGTCGGTCTGTCTGGCTGTCTGTCAGGCTGTCGTTTGCGCGGGACGGACGGACGGACGGGTATCTGTGGCGCGCATTCACGTGGACGGGCATGCGTCGCCGCTTGCCTGAATGATTAGAGCGGTGATAACCTCTTGTGTGTGTGTGTGTGTGTGTGTGTGTGTGTTTTCGCGCGCGCGGCTATCACCAATGCATGCATGCGGTAGCAAACTATAGCTGCTATTACCAACTTGTGGGACCACTCCCACTTCCCCTCTCTCAGCTGATGATAGTATTACTGTCTTGGCGATTCTACTTACGACACACGAGGGGGAGAGAGAGAGAGAGAGAGAGAGAGAGAGAGAGAGAGAGAGAGAGAGAGAGAGAGAGAGAGAGAGAGAGAAACAGAGAGAGAGAGAGAGAGAGAGAGAGAAAGAGAGGGAGAGAGGGAGAGAGGGAGAAAGAGAGAGAGAGAGGGAGAGAGAGCGGTGTCGCGCTAGTTTGTATGTATGTATGTGTCTCGCGGCGGAAGGGAGCAGAGGTTACCCGACCCGCTGCAAGCTCGCTGCGGCCCGCTGGCGGCCTGCATGCAGCGTGCACAGTGTGCTGCCTGCAGCGCGCGCGCGGCCGCCAGGTAAGTGCTTCTTATCGGTGAATCTCGCAAAGTGTCCCCACACTGCGACTCGGCGCACTACTCGGCCGAGGCGAGGGGGGCACACCCGCGGCGGGTACCTGCAGCGGGTACCTGCAGTGCGCCTGCACGGGTTGCGCGGCAGGTATCTGCGTTGACACGGTGGGGCGGGGCGAGGCGCGAGGCGCACAGTGGGCCAGAAGACCGGCGCAGGTGGCTAAACTCTAGACGCGTTTTGAGCTGCACACTAACAGGAAAAACTAAAAACCTGTTTTGGGGGTAATTTTCCCCCGTTTCGGGTGAAATTTCCCTCAATTTGGGTGTAAAACGAGAACGGGTAGGATTTTCGTCAAAACGGGTAGTGGATGCATGGACTGCTGCAGGGCGGGGCGGCCAGGGCCCTGGGCCACATATCGCACGCCTTGTAGCGCTTAATTGCTACGCGATACACCGGCGAATCGGAGGGAAGGAGGGGGGGGGGGTTGTTACGCGCAGGTAGCGCAGGTACTCCGTGTAGCGACACGCAACTCGAGGGGGATGCACCGTATAATGCGGTGTCTCAATTTGGAACTCGTTTTGGTGTGTGTGTGTGTGTGTGTGTGTGTGTGTGTGTGTGTGTGTGTGTGTGTGTGTGTGTGTCTGTTTTGCCTTACAGGCGGCCGTGCGCGAACTCGTCAATTATTTCCTGCCAATCGTTGCTTGGTTCCGCCCCTTCTTCCTGTCCTGTCCGTTCCCTTCGAGGTTCCCCTCGGCCTCCCTGACCGGAAGTGGCCGCGCCGTGCCGACACTGCGAGTGGCGATGCGCCGCGGGGCGGCTCACAGTGGGCCAGAAGACCGGCGCAGGCGGTCTAAACTCAAGACGGGTTTTGAGCTCCAGAGTCGCCAAATGTGACTCAAACCGAACGTTTGATCCCACCAATCGATTGCTCTCCGATCGAGGAATCCATTGTAGTGGGGTCCCACGTTCGGTTCGAGTCCCAATTAGCGACTCTGGAGCTCAAAACGCGTCCGGGATTTTGATCGCCTCTGGCCCACTGTGCGGCTGGCCGTTTGGGATCGGTCGATCCGGAGGCGCGTGCCGCGGACCGGTTCGCAGGCTTTGCAGGTGAGGACGGCCGCCACCCGTTCCTGCACTAGAGTCCTATAGTGGGAGAGAAACGTGTGAACCAACTGAATTTGCCATACACTGATCGCCAGCCACCCTCGAAATGCTCTATACTATTTCTTATACTTTGGGTCAAAACGGGAAAAAAGGTGCTCGTAGTTTCTCATACAGTGGCCAGTACCTTGCCCCGCGTCTAGGCCACTACGGAAAAACGAGCCTGGATGAAAAACTACACGCAACTCTCTTCCCTTTTCCCGTTTCGGCGAAAGTATGAGAAGTTCGCCGCTGAGTCCCATCCGACGAGGACAGGGCTCGCGTTTCTCTCCCACTATATATCCTGCACCTTGCCCCTGGCAGACTCGGCTCGGCATTGGAAGGGGCTTTGCGGGCTTGCCCGGCCATTCGCTAGCGGTGCGCGGAGACAGTAGTCTCTGGTCGTTTTAACAAATGCAGTAATATCAGCACACATGTGCGCGGCAGCGGGGCATGAAAAATGCCACCAGAGCGTCACTCCAGCTCTCAGCGAGTGAGAGAGTCTGACGACAGAACGCGACGCCTTCCCTCGCGAGAGAGAGACGGTGAACAAAACGCGGCGACATCTACTCTCGGAGAGTAAGGGAGACGGAAGACAGATCGGGGACCCCGAGAGTGAGAGAGACGGAAAACCGCGCGGGAGACGGAACGCGGCGCAGCATCGGGGTCCCGTCGATTGCGGACATACCTGAGGTGCCCAGGCCTGGGTCCCGTCGATTGCGGACATGGAGGGAGAAACGGGAGGATTATGCGGGAAAAAAGGGAAATTGTCGATTGCGGACATCACCAGGTGTGTGCGTTGTGTGCCTGCCTTCCCGGCGCTCGCAAGCCTGGGCCGCTCAGCTGAGCTTTGCGTTTCCATTCCAACACTTGCATGCATTACTGGTAGGGTGCGTGAATGAAATCAGTTAGTTTAAAATGTATTTCTGTCTTGCTGTCAAATCTTACAACGGTATCCCCCCCCCCCAGCTGCAAAAATGTAATTGTTTTCAGGAAACTGACTGTCAGAGGGACGCAAATGCAAAACAAAAATCACCTGCATATCGCACTGTTCTCCTTTCCTTTTCTTTGAGTGAAAGTAAAACCAGTCACAATAGCGCACTTATTGCCAAACTTTGACTGTCCGAAACATTGACTGGCCGAGTCCTCAGGTGTGAGAGAGACAGACTGTGCAGGCAGACCGAGTGGGGGAGCACTCCCCGCGGAGGCAGGCAACACAACGCACACACTAGGTGATGTCCGCAATCGACAATTTCCCTTTTTTCCCGCATAATCTCCAGTTTCTCCCTCCTTGTCCGCAATCGACAGTCCAGGTGCACAGCCCCCCAGGTATGTCCGCAATCGACGTACACTCGCAGCATCAACAGGCGGGTGAGGCGACAGCTTTCCAGTGGAGGGGCTGTTTGCTTTTCTCCGCGGGTGTTTTCATGGAAACTACTCCGTATCCTCGAGACGCGGTGTTGGGCATTTCTGCGCGTTTATTTCTGAGTCGAGCATGGGACTCCGCAGCGCAACGCCGCGCGAGTCCGGGTAAAAGCCAAGCCTTACGGGTAAGTAGGGAACCGAGAGCGAAGGGCGCGGAGGTCCCGAAGCACAGTGGGCCAGAGGACACGTGGAGTGGAGGCGGCCATAACTCCAGACCCGTTTTGAGCTCCAGAGTCGCGCTAAATGGGGCTCGAACCGAACGTGTGACCCCACCAATGGATTGCTCTTGGAACGAGGAATCCATTGGTGGGGTCACACGTTCGGTTCGAGTCTTGTTTCGCGACTCTGGAGTTCAAAACGCTTGTAGAGTTTTGGCCGCCTGCGCCGGTCTGCTAGCCCAACGTGCGAAGGGCGTGGCGAAGGACGTCTCATTTACTGGCGAGCTCGCACGGCGAGAGCACTTCGCGGGAACTCGGCGAGAACTCAATCATGTGTGGAAAAATTGGGTCTGGTACTTCGCGCTCGTGGTCGCTTGCCGCCATGTGTGTGTCTTCCCGGAGTCTTCCATCGCCGGAGAAGATCATATTCATACTTGGTTTATGAACCCGCGTCCCTCAACGTTGCTCTGGGTTCGAATACTCGCGACTTTTGTTCAGACTCTGAACATATTGTTAGTTCACCAGTGTGTATTAATTAGATAAATTTCGCCTATAAGATGCATGAACATTTCAGCAAGTTATTATGATCAAACCGTTATTTATACCATTAAATTGCATTAGCCCTTTAACGTACTGCAATCGAACGCCAATTCGTTACTGACGAAACAACAGAACTGACATTGGATTTTAGAGTTACGAAAATAACCCGAGAAAGTCGTGCTTCGTGCTAAAGTTCCGTAGGGCCCTCTGTTTGGTCAAGGCACGCAGACGCACGAGACTTTGAACTTTTAACGCTCCTTTCCGCCGCACAGGGTGATCCGCTGGTTCGCGGCGCGTCTTGCGACGTCTGCCGGAGAAGCTCCTCCGAGGGCGGCGTCTGCGGCCGCGCGGCCCCAAGGTCGTTGGCGGCAATGCCGTTTCACAGTGGGTCAGAAGAGCGTTGAGGCGGCCAAAGCCTGGACGCGTTTTGAGCTCCAGAGTCACAAAATGGGACTTGAATGGAACGTGCGACCCCACCAATGGATTCCCCGTGTGGAGAACAATCCAATTGGTCGGGGTCACACGTTCGATTCGAGTCCCATATATAGCGACACTAGAGCTCAAAACGCGTCCGGAATTTCGGCCGCCTCAAGCTTCTTCTGACCCACTGCGCTTTGGCAAGGCCGTTGGCGGCAAGGACGTGCATCCATGCCTGTGACGGCGAGGCTGAGCCGCGTCCCCCGGACGGCCCCAGATTAAGCGGCCTTTACTTCTTTACTGCGCTCGAGTCGAAGGGATTTGGAAGTCGATGTGGGCCTTGCCTCGCGACCGCGATCGCTTCCAAGTCTCAACAAACTTTTTGTCTTTTCGGTGCGTCGCCGCTGACTTTGACATTTCCCGCGCGAACGAGGAATAAAATGCCGAGCTCGGGTGTTGTGCAGCTAAAAAAGGAGAAAGTGGAAAAGGCCAGGTGCCTCCCGGGGGTGAGATAGCGAAAAAGGGGGGGGGTTTCCTTTGTTCCTTGGAAATGATACATTTTCCATTACGGGTCCGGCGGGAGTCCGACAATCAACACAAAAGCTCCGGCCGGCCGGCCGAGAGACGTGGTCCGAGATCACGCGATTCCCCACCCCTCCCACTGTGCCCCTCCACCCGCATTCCATTCCCCGCATTTACTACGAAACACCTCTTTTTTTCACACCTTGACCACCGCTTCCGCCTGGCAGCCCGAGCTGGCAGTCAGCGCTCCACCCCGCCCCCGCAAGGCACCCCACACTGGGCCCGAAAACCGGCGCAGGTGGCCAATACTGTACACGCGTTTGGAGCTCCAGAGTCGCTAAACAGGACTCGAACCAAACGAGTGACCCCACCAATGGGTTCCTCGTTTGGAGAGCAATCCATTTGTGGAGTCACACATACAGTTCGAGTCCCATTCAGCGACTCTGGAGCCGGTCTTCTGGCCCACTGTGCTCCCCGACGGAACGCCCATGAGTGCGAGAGAGATGACGCTCTTCTAAATCAGCCTGCCTGCAGGGGGCGGCTCGGCCTTGGGCTGTCCCTGCAGACTGATGCCGAGAGGCTCCTTCGCTCTGTCTCTCTCGCACTCATGGGGCCTGCCCTACAGGTGCGAGAGAGACGGAGCGACGAAAGCGACTCGCGGAATCAGTGGGCTGCCGGCCCTTGCCAGTCTGATAGCCCATCTGATGGCCCACCTGTTACTGTGGCGCCGAGGGCCAAGGGGCCGCGGGGCGTAAAGGACAGCCTTGGCGATGTTGCTCGGGGCGCGGCGCGCTCACGGAGCTGCCCGCGGAGCGGGCCGGGGAGGGGGGGGGGAATCAATCACGACGGCGACGCGACAGAGTCAACGGTGCCAGATGGGCAGCCGGGTGACCCTTCCCACCCCCGTCCGCGGCCATCTGCTGAGAACGCGCTGCGAAATGCCGACAGCCTCGGCGCCCTCGAGAAGCGTGACCGTGGCACGGACAGTGGGCCGGAAGACAAGGCCCAGCGGGTCAGAGGACCGACGCGTTTTGAGCTCCTCCACAGGTGCATGTGACCGCACCCGTGGATTGCTCGTTGAACGAGGAATCCAGTTGGGGTCACACGCTCGGTTCGAGTCCTCCTGTGTAGGGACTCTGGAGCTCAAAATGCGTCGAAAGCTTCAGCCGCCTGCGCCGGTCTTCTGGCCCTCTGTGCGGCGTGGCACGGCGCGGTTGGCGCGGCCGCGTGCACAGTACAGTAACTAGGCAAGATTGATGATGCCCGCATGGAAGGTGTGCTGCTGTAGGATGGGGAGGGGGAGATGAGGTGGAGGGCCTCCTGCACCTCGCTGTACGGCATGCCTTGCCCGCCAACCAACGCCGCCAACACCCACAACGGGGCCCAGCAGACTGATTCCGAGATTCGTTTCCGTCTCTCTGCCTCTCTTGCACTCATGGGGCGCCCCGAATAGGTGCGAGAGAGAGGCAGCGACGAAAACGACTCTCGGAATCAGTCTGCTTCACTTTGGTAAAGTCAGCTGCGCGAGCACCCCGGCTGTCTTGACGGGCCGAGCAGGCGGCCAAAACTTCAGACTCATTTTGAGCCCCAGAGTCGCGAAATGAGACTCAAATAAAACGTGTGACACCATCTCTGAATTCACTAGCGAGTCCCATTTCTCTCACCTCTGAGTCCTCTGGTGCTCGAAACGCGTCTAGAGTTCCGGCCGCCTCCACCGGTCGTCTGGCCCACTGTGCGATGGCGTAGTAAGGGGGCCTGCAGTACTTCCAGTGTATACTGCCCTGCGGCTTTGTGTGCTGCTAGCGCTGTCCAGCGCGCGTTCATGCCATTGTGAAGGTCTGAGACTCCCTCCTGTGTGCAGTGCAAGAGGAAAAAAGGTAAGGTAAGGGGGGGGGGGTGTCTCTGGAGTGCGGCGCACTGCGGCGTTCGTTGATTGTCAATACAGACGCACAGTGGGCCAGAAGACCGGCGCTGGCGGCCACACCTCTAGACGCGTTTTGAGCTCCAGAGTCGGTAAATAGGGTTCGCACCGAACGTTTGTGGACCACCAACGGATTCCTCGTTCAGAGAGCGATCCATTGATGGGGCAATGCGTTTGGATCGAGTCCCGTTTGGCGTCTCTGGAGCTCAAAACGCGCGTCCGGGATTTGGACCGCCTGCGCTGGTCTTCTGGCCCACTGGGAGACGGCCCCCGGAATTCCTTCCCCACAGTGCGTTCGCAGTCGCCGTGCCCTTTTACCTGCGAATGGCGTCGCACTGCAGTGTTTGCGCGCCGCCGCCACTCGACGCGACACTTTCGCCTTCGTTTGCTTTTGCCAACCGTTCACTCACTCGACCCGTCCCTGTGACAGAGGGGGGTAGGAGGAGGAATACGGAGGGTGGTGGCGTGGCCGAGGGAGCGGCGGTGGTGTTTGTTTCTCTTTCACACATACACTGGTAGAAAAACTCACGGAAAAAGTCCGGAACATGTCAGGTCAACAATTTGCCTGGACCGTCCGTACACAGCTAGTCAAGTACGGAACTTTCTGTATTTTTTCCGTACCCGTTTACATGAGCCTATTTGGAACAGGTACGGACGTTCCGTGCTATATTCTTCATAAGTACATATTTTCCGTACAAAAGTACAGAAATTTTCATTTTACAGTGTATACCGTACTGTGTTAAAATAGTTCAGCGTGGCGTAGTTTGATGATTTTCGCCGGTTTTTTTCTCAGAAACACAGACCTTTAACAACGAGTCACAATGATATGTAATGCAAATTTTGGGCGAGTAATGCTTCCTCACACCCAATTTTGACTTCGGTTAGTTTCCTCGCCCAAATTTGGGTGATGCCATTTGTCTTAGAAGTTATGACTCTGATTCAACTGAATCGACTAAGACAAGAGTCCTTGTCAGTAAGGGCGAATCTTGGGGGAGCAGAAGTTACCTCCGGGACTACCTCTCTCTCTCTCTCTCTCTCTCTCTCTCTCTCTCTCTCTCTCTCTCTCTCTCTCTCTCTCTCTCTCTCCTCTCCCTCCCCTTGCCTTTACAGGCTAGACCACAATGGATCGTCTGCCGTTTCGGTCCCACTTATCACTGGTGTTTACCTCATTTTTCTTGGGCCGGGGGATGGTTTCGCTTCCAGTCCTTTAGGAGGCTTAGGCGCGAATGAGCTCTGGCAGCCCGTCGCCGAGGTAATCGGTCACACCTGGCGCGGATCCTACGTCGCCACTGTGTCTACTCCAGCGGCCCGTCAATTACGGAGCCGCCACCAGGCTGGCCAACTTTATTGCCCCAGGCACCAATTTGTCGAGCGCCCAAACTTTCCCTGATTGTTGTTTTGTCCCGGGGTGTGCAGTGTGCTGCTGCGGCGCTGCGCACGGCGCGCCCGCCACACTGTGCGGCCGGTCGCTGGCACCGCTCGCAGCCTGGCCGTCCTTGGAAGGTCAGACGGCGGGCGGGACGGACCGGGCTGGCAGCAGTGGCGCAGCAGCCTTTGTCTGACCCGCAGCCGGACAGCCAGGCGAGGGTGTTCCCGTGGGTGCCAGCTAGCCCGCCAGCAGCCAGCCCGCTGCAGCCTGCTGAGGACTCCCCGAAGACGGTTCTGGCAAACTGCGTCCCTCGTTGGCGGTCGGGTTTCGCGAGTTTCGTTTCGAGGAGGAAGTTACACTGGATTGAGGTGCCGGGCGCGTCTCTTCAGACGCCACCAGCGCCCACACGGCTTGCTTGTGCTCCGCCCAGTGGGCCAGAGAACCGGCGCAGGCGACCAAATCTCCGGAGGCGTTTTGAGCTCCAGGGTCGCTGAATGTGACTCGAACCGACTCAACCAATGGCTTTCTCTCCAAACGAGGAACCCATTGGTGGGGTCACACGTTCCGTAGGAGTCGTGTTTCGCTCGGTTTAGCGACACTGGAGCTCAAAACGCGTCGAGAGGTTTGGCCGCCTGCGCCCACCGTGCGTCCACGTCGATACCAGCAGCGCCACGGGTACAACGGGCCGCCGGCTCTGAAAGGCTTTTCGATTTAGAGCCGCCCGCCTGGCGAGCGCGGAGCACTGGCGTCCGCGGGTACCTCCGACTCGTTGATGAGTTGGTTTCGTTCTTTTCCTTATTTATGTTATCCTGTTATCGGGGGAAATGCCTCTCGCTGGCTTCGCTGGCTGGCTGCAGTGCGAGCGGGCCGAGGGAGCTTATTAACTTGGGAGTTGTCGCTTAGTTGGAGTTGGTGCTGCGGCGGGGCGGGGCGGGGCGGAGCGGAGTGGAGCCGTGACGGTCTTCACAAATCATCATATCCCTCCAGACTCCAGCCGCGCTCCATCGCTGCAGGGCCTTCCCTCCGAGTCACTGCCGCCGGAAGGAGTTGGCCCGACCAATTTGTGGGCAATAGCGATAGGTCATTTACATGTTTGGGCCTCTGCCTCGCCTGTGTTGGTTGCTGCGCGTCCACCCCGCCCACAGTGGGCCAGAAGACTGGCGCAAGCGGTCAAAGTCCCGGACTCGTTTTGAGCTCTAGAGTCGCTGAACAGGACTTGAACCGAACGTGTGAGCCTACCAATGTATTCCTCGTATGGAGATTAATCAGTTGGTGGGTTTACACGTTCGGTTCGAGTCCCATTGAGCGAGTCTGGAGCTTAAAACGCGTCTAGAATTTTGTCCGCCTGCGCCGGTCTTTTGGCCCACTGTGCCACCACGCCCCACCCCGCTGGTTATCGATGAAATGAAGTTTAACAATTACCCGCTAGCGTTGCTGCCGGTTTCGCGGTGCACAAATGCACGTCATAAATTATTCACCCGCGCAGAATGCGTTATCGCTTCAACTTCCGGGTATACTGCGGGTGGACCGGTAGACCGGCGCTTTCCCCGTCTCTCTCTCTCTCTCTCTCTCTCTCTCTCTCTCTCTCTCTCTCTCTCTCTCTCTCTCTCTCTCTCTCTCTCTCTCTCTCTCTCTCTCTCTCTCTCTCTCTCTCTCTCTCTCTCTCTCTCTCTCTCGGCAGACGGCGACGGCGACAACCGCGGGAACAACGAAAATACCGGCATAAACTCGGCGCGCGGTGAAAAGGTTGCGATAAGTCGGCTGATTCATCGGGAATCGAACCCGCGTCCCGCGGCTCGCGAGATCGTGTCTGTTGCCGCGCGACCACGGCGCCGCTCGGTGCATTTACATTTAGTGCCGTAGAGGGCCGGGACATTGTGGATGTTATCGGGGAACCCTGGAGCGCCGCGGCTTCCTGTGGACGGTTCCTCGTAACGTTGCACCTTGCTCGGGCGGCGGCGTGGGTGGGTTCAAATCCTGCCGCCTGCTTTCTTTTTGTTTGGTCGGCAACGCGTTTCACGCACGCCCACCGCCTGCAACATTCGCTAAATAGTGCAGTGCGCCGTCGCCCAGTGGGCCAGAAAAGCGGGTGCAGTTGGTTGAAATCCCGGACGCGGGTTGTGAGCTCAAAAGTCGCGAAACCGAACGCATGACTCTACGAATAGATTGCTCGCCGAACGATGAATCCATAAGTAGGGTCACACGTTCGATTCGAGTCCTGTTTAGCGACTCTGGAGCTCAAAACGCGTGTAGAGTTTTGGCCGCCGACGCTGGTCTTCTGGCCCACTGTGCGTCGGCGCGCGGCGCGCGGGTCTTTACGGCAGGGATGAGTGTGAACGCATACCAGTTCGCAGTGGAGGGTCTTTTACGGCGCGTGCATTTTCTATTAGGCGCGGACGGACGGCGAAGCACTGCCGTCGACTGCCGTGCACTGCAGAGGGGGAAAAAAAGCAACAAAAAACTTTCTCTGTCAAACCTTTGAGGGCAGCAAAGTGACACGAAAATAAAACAGCCTGGTTGCGATTCGCGCCAATGCGTTGCTGGCGCCATTGTGGCCTTTTTACGATGTGACGCGGGACGCACGTTTCCGCGCTGTTTTGGTTGTGCGTGCTGTCTCGCTCTTTACTGCTGCGCGATTTCATTGGCTGGCCCACTCGGATCTGCGAACTCGCTCACTCTGACCTCGAAAGGGTCTTTTTTGCGTTAGTTGTAATTGCGAGTAGAGTGGCGAGGGCTGGCCGCGTGTGGCCACGTGCCGCAGCGCCAGCTGCTGTCGTTTTCGTCTCTCTGTCTCTCTTGCACTCATGGGGCGGTTTAACCTAACCTGCAGGTGTGAGAGAGACAGCGACGAATTACGACCCTGGGAATTATGCAGCCGTCATCGTCGGCCCCGAATTAATCAAGGCGCTTTCCTTCTGTTTACAGGTGAGTTGCTTCATGTTCGCTGTCCAACTCGCCCCGCAGTAAAAGAACTCTAGATTCGCGTGCTAAATGGAACTCGAACAGAACGTGTGACCGCGACCCTTTGCTCTCTGAACGAGGAGGTGGGGGTCACACGTTTGGTTCGAGTCCTCTTTAGCGACTCTGGATCTTTTGGGGCCAGGGATTTTGGCCGCCTGGGCCGGTCATCCGGCCCACTGTACGCCCAAGGGCGTTGTCCCATCGTGGTTGTCTGCGTTTGCACGCGTTTTTGGGGTGAGTTAAGTCTCGTGTTTTGTGTGAAGCCAAGAAACAGGGACACCATCGAGTTTTTGGTGTTGCTGTTGATGTTGTTTGCCCTTTGCTTTAGCGATGTAGTTTTTCAGCAGGGCGACAGCCAGCCGTGCTGGTGACGGCTCTCGGCAGCGCAAATTATCGCGTTTCTCATTACTTTCCCCAAATTGCAGCCAAGAGGCGACCTGCCTCTCCGCCCGCCTGCCTTTAGAGCGCGTGGCTGAACGCGCAGGACACTCTTCACTGTGTGTCAAAAGAGATGAAAGTTCAGGAATTTGAGAAGTTTTTTTTTTTTGAGAGGTGCGGCGCGTTTTATCTTCTTTTTCCCTGGCGGCGGGTGCGCTTGCTTCCTCTGAAAATGAGTGTTTGAAGTTTAACGAACTTGTGTGAAAGGCGCTCAGAACACGCGTGTGTACTAGATGTGTGTATGTGTGTGTGCGTGTGTGTGCAAGGGGGGGGGGGGTGCGCGCGCGCTTGTGCGCGTGTGGGTCTCTGTGTGAAGAGTTTCGGGCCGTGATTAAGCAAGCGCCGAGACGCAAAAAGGTAGCCGCACTTGCCGTAGTCAATCGGGAAAGTTTAATTGGCTTGCTCGGCAGCGCGTGGTCAGCGACGGCCGCAGTGCGGCTGCGCCATGGTGAAATAATGCGTACCGTGGTGTTCTTTGGTGTGACATTCGTTCGGTTTTGTTTTGGAATATAGAATATTCGTAATATTTACAATGTATCTGAAATTGACAAAGTTAGGGAAATTGTCATAGACAGTCTTAGTATGTCGTATAATTATTAATTTTTTTGTGATGTTATCAAAATATTTGTTCTGTTAGTACTGTAAAGAAGATACACGGAAAAAAATAAAATCGCTGTTTCAGCGAAATGTTTGCTAAAATAGCGAATTTTTGATGACTATTTTCGAACCTAAGAATTTGTTCGCTGAACGGGCTAACTTTTGTTCGCTACTAAAAATTCGCTACTCTAGCGCACATTTTTGACTGATGGAGCGAAAAATATGAGCTAAATCAGCCATATAAATCTCCTTAAAAAAAAAAAACAGCGAAATTGTGTTTGCTGCCAGGATGTTCGCTACATTAGCGAACACTTTTCGCTGACATAATGACCGAAAGTTTGTTGGCAACTTTTAAAAAGACAATCGGCCGATGATCTGGAATGTCGGCGATCTCGTAATTAGGGTACTAATGGTAAACCTTGCCCAATTCTGGCCGGGATCGAACCCTCGAACTCTTTGTTAGCACTCAAAGGCTTTGCCACGAGACCACTAAGCGACCCGAGGAGAAGAGGCCAGAGGTTTTCTCTTGGCTTAGAAAGCCTTGGTATCTAGAGAACACACAGAGCACCAATGTAGCGAATATTGTTCGCTTGTCCAGCAGAAATGTTCGTTGGATGGCAATGAAAAGGTAATCGCTCGAACAGCATTCAAAAGTTAGCGCACATTGTTCGCTTCTCCAGCAAAAATGTTCGTTGGACAATAAGTAATAAATTATCGGTAGAACAGCAAGTGGAAGTTCGCTACATCGGCGTCCTATATGCACTGAAATAGCGAAATTGTTTGTCATTCCAGCAAATTTTCCTCTAGCAAACAGATGTTCGCTAATATAGCGAAATAATTTTTTTCCGTGTAGGTGCCTCAGCCCACGGCTGGGCTGCGCGCTCGCGCCCCCACCACTCCAGACACATTATGCGCCTTTATTATTGTGTTGGGAAGGATTGACGAAAACTGGACTTATGTCATGCACACAATTATTTTCTGGGAGATGTTTTCCTATAGAGGCAAGCGATTCGGAAGCGGAATTCCTCGTCGACACGTCTAGTCTGGTGTGCACGCGTTGAAAATTATAAATATGTTTTTGGCACGAAAAATTGTTCTCTGTTTCGTGAGATAAACTATAGTTTGGAACGTTTATAACTGCGGTCAAAGAATGGTGAGTTGTCTTTGGAGTAGTCTCACCCAAAGGGGGGCGAAAATTCAGTTATACTATCGACTTCCTTAAACCAACCCATCCCGCCTGTGAAGTATCGGATCGAAAACGGTGGAACAACGTCTAGACAGCACTTTCGTTGGGAAGCAAGGCTTTCCCCAGATGAGCTTCTCTTTAACAAGATAGCCGTGTTTCTCTTTCTTATGTCTCGGCTATTCGGATTTATGCTCGTCAGTTATTCATTGATGGGCTGTCAAGCTCCAGCTCCGCCGAGATTGATAACATTACGCCGCCGCGACCAATTTTAATATTCCACATTCACAGGGGGGTGGGAAGAAACAAGGAGGGAGACAAAGAATCAAGTTTTAATTCCGCCTTCCGAAGCTACCAGTGTCTTGGAAAGAAGACCGCGCGACGCTCGCTGGGATTGGTGGGAGGGGTCGGCCATGCTCACCCAGCAGCCGTGTCCAGGTGCACTCTATAAACCTTACGAACTATTTTGGGCTTGACAAACAAAAGTACCTTGAACATACATAAGCTTACAAAGAAAATACTTTGTAATTTACGAACTGATTCTTCCTATAACAAACTAAATGGTTTGTACCTTATGTATCCTCAAAATACTGCGTAAGGTTTCCAGCGTGTGGATCAGATTTCCCCCAAACGACCAAACGGCCCGGCCGCACAGTGGGTCAGAAGACCGTTGAGGTGGCCAAAATTTCGGACACGTTTTGAGCCCCGGAGTCGCTAAATGGGACTCGAACTAAACGTGTGACCCCACCAATGGATTGCTCTGCGAACGAGGAATCCATTGGTGGGGTCACACGATCTATTCGAGTCTTGTTGAGCCACTCTGGAGGTCAAAACGCGTCTCGAGTTTTGGCCGCCTGCGCCGGTCTTTTGGCCCACCGTGCGGCCGAACTTGCGGCCTCACTGACCACACCTAAATAGTAACCCGATACTCCCCGCGGCGGAACAGCGGAAGGCACGCAATGACGGAGGGGGCCGCAAAGTGCTGCTGGCCCTGTGGGCCGCAACGATCGGCTGCGAGTATACACTCCGAGCAGAGTAACGTGGTCTGCAGGCCGCACAGTGGGCCAGAAGACCGGCGCCGGCGACCGAAACTCTAGACGTGTTTCAAGCTCCACAGGGGGCTCCAAACGGGACTCGAACCGAGCGCGACCCCACCGATGGATTCCTCGTTCGGAGAGCAGTCCACACGTTTGGTTTGAGTTCCATGTGGCGACTTGGGGAGCTCTAAACCCGCCTGGTCGGTCCTCTGGCTCACTGCAGTGAAAAAACCTTACAAACTATTTGAGGCCTTACAAAGAAAAGCAGCTTGTTATAACAAAGTATTTCGAGCATCATAAGCTTACAAAGAAAATTATTCGTTTATTACAAACTATTTCTTTGTATAACAAAGTAAATTAGTTTGTACTATGTATGCTCAAAATACTTCGTAAGGTTTTAAGCGTGTGTGGGCCGCTCGGAAGTGCATTGTGGTGGAGTGTGCTGCTACGCTGCTGCGACTTTGCCGCCAGCCGCATGCCCGCCGCCCGCCTTTGACAGGTGCTCTGGCGTGTGCGCGACGCCCAAGTTGCGTGGCCGCGGACGCGGACTGCGCCGCCAAGGCGACCGGAAATTTCGGCCCAGGAAGGAAGGAGGAAAGGGTTGGGTGCTTCTTGTCGAGGACAGGACCAAGTTTCAGTCCCAAGTTGAGCCGCAAGCCCATGAGCAGGTGGGCGGCCCTGCACTGCAAGAGAAAACCACAACGAAAGTACAGAAATTCCTGGCAAGTTTTAAATTAAAGTTTAGTTTAAATTATTTATCAGGAATTTATTGTACTTTCAAAGTACGACAATTGTTGTACAAAGTATAATGGAACCGGCATGACGAGTGCTGAGCAGTCCAGGCCTCGTTGTGGTTCGTACAATTCTCGTTGTTCTTTCTACAATCCCTGTTGTACTTTTATTGTTCAGTTTTTGTAGTACTTTTGTTGTACTATCCACACTTTTTCTTGCAGTGTGCACTGGCGATGGCGGATCCAGAGACGGGTTCAGGGGGAAAGGATGTCGCGAAAGTTGCTTAACAGAGGCAAAGTGCGATCTTCCGCCCACCTTCCGAGAGAGGGCGACGTGAACGTCCCCAGGGCCCCTTCAGTGGGGTGATTAAAATCCCGGACGCGTTTTGAGCTCCAGGGACTCGAACCGAACGTGTGACCCCACCAATGGATTGCTCTCTGAACGATTAATGGGGTCCCGTCTCCCCCCCCCCTCCCCCCCAAAATCCTCGTCTGGCACTGCAGGCTCATTCCAATCGGAGGGCTTGCCTCACTCATTCTGTCCCATTCGCCCCATGAGTGCGAGGGACTTACTTCCCTGTCGGAATCAAGCTGCTGGCGGCCCTAAGACGAGTCACTGTCGGGGCAAAGTTCGCCGAGCTGGGCTGAGCGTGAGTTTGCGGACCCACACTGTGAAGTCAAGAAATTATCCAAGCCATTTTGAACGTCTTCTGGCCCACGGTGTGGCGAGCTTTCAAAGTGGCCTCATTATAAGCCCCTTTTGGCAGCCGCTTGGTGTCTTGCCGGGTGGCTAACTCTGCACAGTGGGCCAGAAGACGGTGGAAGCGGTCATAATCCCGGACGCGTTTTGAGCTCTCGAGTCGCTAAACGGGACTCGACCCGAACGTATCACCCCACCAATGGATTGCCCTTCCAACGAGGAATCCATTGGTGGGGTCACACGTTCGATTCGAGTCCTGTTCAGCGACTCCAAAGCTCAAACAGCGCTTAGAGTTTCGGTAGCTTACTCCGGTTCTCTGGCCCACTGTGCTCTGCCTGCCGCAGCCTGCAGCACAGTCAGAGCGGCCACCCCGGCAGTGCGGCCGCGAGCCCCGCGGCCACGGCCTGATTGCATTATTACCATTCGCACCCGGCCCGTCTCCCTCGCACTCGTGGGGCGCCTCGCTGCGGCGCGAGAGAGGCGGAGCGACAGCAGCGCCGCTGTGCGGCTCGGACGCCAGATAAACGAACGGGACGGCGTGGACGCGCACAGTGGGCCAGAAGACCGTTGAGGCGGCCAAAATGTCGGACACGTTTTGAGCAGTCGCGAAATGGGACTCGAATCGAACGTGTGACCCCACCAATGGATTTCTCTCCAAACGAGGAATCCATTGGTGGGGTCACACGTTCGATTCGAGTCCCACTTAGTGACTCCAGAGCTCAAAACGCGTCCGTGATTTTGGCCGCCTCAACGGTCTTCTGACCCACTGTGACGCGGCGCCGTGCGGGCTGGCTGCCCTCGGCGACGGCCGGGCGTCGCTGCCAACACTGTAACGCTGCACTGGGCGACGGCGTCGCGACGCGGCGCCTCGGCCTGCCTCTCGCAACCCGTGCGGACGAAGCCGAGAACGCCGCTGGCAGAAGCTGCACCGGCACGCAATTATTGCGAAGCTTTGCCGCGCTGTGCTGCTCGGCTGTTGTTGCTGCTTGCGGCTGTTGTTGTTTCTAGTGTTGCAGCTGCTGTTGCACTCATGTGTCACACGCAGAAATTTCCCATTGTTTTTCTTCGCACACTTTACGAAGTCCTTTCCATCATAATGAAAATCTGTATATAAATCGTATTGGGAAATTTTCGGAAATTTTGCTTGGTATTTTTGTGGGGCCGAATGAACTGCGATCTATGTGTAGCTCGAATTTCGCTGTAAGACGGTAGAGTGTGCCGCTTGGTGCTTGTTGTTGTTGTTGTTGTTGTTGTTGTTGTTCATGTTGTTGTTGCTGTCGCTGCTGCTGCTGCATCGTGCACAGTTGATCCCCCTAGGACAGCTCTAGCCGCATCGCTGCACCGACATCCGGGCCGGGGCGACGCTCTCCGTCGGGCCTGGCAAACATCTGACTAGACAGCGTCCTTTGGGATAGGATTGCAACGTCGTGAAAAAGGGGATCGTCCGCTGGGGAGTGGCTGGAATCGAACCAGGGCCCTTTGCTGTGTGACCCATAGCCCTCGCGGCTGGGAACGGCATTGGGTGTGTCGTGCGAGAGTGTGGCCGCCGTGGGTGGGGTCCCTCACCCTGAATTTGCCTGTATACACAGATTGTTTGATTGTGTCGGATTGCATGGGATTCTGTATGATTTTGTCGCGCCTTTTTGCCCACTCACAGGCGTTTTTGACGCAAGATTGGGGGATTGTCTCCTCCAAGCGTACACAGATTGTTTGAGTGGGGACCCCCTTGGTGGCCGTATCTTTTGGTCCAAGCCGCGCCCTGCGGGCTGATTCCGACTAGGGCTGTGCGATATCCCGATATATCGAGGTCGATACGATATCATCCCGATATCGAGGGGTACGATATTCATTTCTGAATCACATCGATATATCGGGGGCTCGATATATCGCGATATCACGATATCACTCGCTTCTCGATATCCATTATCGACCCGATGTCAGGCGATATTTCGGTCGATATGTCTAGATATCGCGATATTTGTCGATCTCGATACCCTCGATATCATGATATTCTTCGGTATTACTCGACCCTAAGTTCGATATGGGGTCAATATCGTATCGCGATACCGAGAAGTGGATATGGCACAGCCGATTCCGAGCGGGGCGTCCCTTCGGCCTGTCTCTCTCGCTACCGTACGGGACGCCACACGAGTGCGAGAGAGAAGCAGTCCACCGGCCAGCAGGGGGTGTGGCGTGCGCCGGTGTCACTCCCTCTCCTGCCGACAGCCGTCTTGCCTCGCTTGCCGCGCTCCGCCACTTTGAAAAGAACAGGTCGCCCGTGAGTTACTCCCCGGGCGAGGGGCGGAAAGGGGGGGGGGGCGCAGGCCAGGCTCGAGACCGCGGGTTAGAATATAGACGCCCCGCACAGTGGGCTAGAAGACCGCCAAAACTCTAGACGCGCTTTCTTTCAGCTCCAGAGTCTCTAAACGTGTGACTCCACCATTGGATTACTCTCCCGACGAGGAATCTATTGGTATGGGGTCACACATTCTGTTCGAGTTACATTTAGCGGCCGTGCTCAAAATGTGTCTAGAGTTTATGCCGCCTGCGCCGGTCTTCTGGTCCACTGTGCGGCTTCTCCGAGCTAAAATATTCCACCGTGTTTTCGGCCTCCTTGATGTTTGCGTGTGTTGATGAGGCTGCGCTGCTGCTGCGGGCGGAAATCGAGAACGGGGCGCGGTGCAGCGCCGCTGCGTGCTTTCCGGGATCACTGACTCGTCCACACAACACTCATGCAGTCTCTCTCTCTCTCTCTCTCTCTCTCTCTCTCTCTCTCTCTCTCTCTCTCTCTCTCTCTCTCTCTCTCTCTCTCTCTCTCTCTCTCACCCACACACACACACATGCATGCATGCACTCTGACGCGCTGCGCTGACACATGTACATACACACCATGCACATGCGCACGCCCCCACGACGCCACGCGCCGAATTTACACCCGGATCTAGCGATACATGCGTCTGGCGCTGTCTGACGTCAGCGCTGCACATGTGAGTGATGCGTGCGTGTGTGTGCACGTGTGTGCGTATACAGGATGGGCGAGAACGGGGCCATGCCACTGTGGGTCAGAAGAGGCGGAGGCGAAACAGGGGGCGAGAGCTCGAGACGTCATTTCACTGAAAATCTATCGGCATGACTTCGTGCCGTTTTAGGGGCGTGAATAAAGTGTCACGCCAAAAGAAGGCAAGACGGAAGAGTCATGCCAAACATCGGCGTGACCCATAAATTCACGCCATTTTTTTGGCGTGAATTTTCTGTCATGCCGGTTTTTGGCATGACTTTCCTCATAGAGCTCGTGCGCATTGTAATTCACGCCAGATGACTGTTTGACTCACATGTCATGCCGGTTTTCGGCGTGAATTTCCTGTAACGCCGTTTTTTGGCGCGACTTTTTGTCACGCCATAATTTGGCCATGTGTCCGACCATAACATTTTCAGTGTTGAGCTCCAGAGTCGATATGTAAGACTCAAGCCGAACGTGTGATCCCACCCGAGGAGGCCGCCTCTCTTATTTCAGGTGTACTCAAGATTTCGGGGTATGGGAATTTTGCTTGGGATTACGCGTAAAATTTTGGAAAATTGGTTCAAAAACGTTTAAAAGGACACGGCACGGATTACCGGAGATTACCAGTAAATATGCACACAGGGTTCCCGGGGTGGCGGCCCTCCGCCGATCCCACCGATGGATTCCTCGTTCGGAGAGCAATCCATCGGTGGGGTCGCCCGTTCTATTCGAGTCCCAATTAGCGACCCTGGAGCTCAAAACGCGTGTAAAATTTGTGGCCGCCTGCGCCGGTCTTCTGGCCCACTGAGCATGCGCGACAGTGCCGCGGCACAGAGGCGCGGCAACGTGTGTCAACCCTTTGGCAGCGTCTGCTCGCGACGTCGCTGCGGCGTGCAGTGTGGCGTGCGGTGCGCGGTCTTGGCGGGAATCAAAATTCCGCCGCTTTTGTCATATGTAAGGCGCCGCCCTTCTGAAGTCGCGCGTACTGTAGTGTGTGCGACGGAGACGGCACACAGTGGGCCAGAAGACTGGTGGAGAGGCGGTCAAAATTCCGGACGGGTGCTGAGCCCTAGAGCCGCTAAACGGGACTCGGACCGAACGTGATACCCCAGCCCACCAATGGATTGCTCACCGAACGAGGAATCCATTATTGGTAGGGTCACACGTTCGGTTCTAGTCCTACTTCGCGATTCTGGAGCTTAAAACGCGTCCCAGTCTTCCGGCCCACTGTGCAGCGAGAGTGGCGGGAATGCGAGTGAGATGGACGGATGAATAATAGCTATGGCGGGCGCCACCGCAGGCATGGGGCGCTGCTGGTGAGAGGAAAGGGTGGCTGGTGGGGCGCAGTGTTCCAGTCGAACGCCCCCACAGAACGCCCCCCCCCTTCCCCCCGTCCCCTGCCTCCCCCACCCATTTCATCCTGGACCGGTGGAAGCGGTGCCGCGGTCTGAACACACGGCGGGACCGAAATAACGCGGCCGGGTTCTTCCCCGCCGGCAAGCAGAGTGGGTTGCACCCCGACCATGGTCAGGCGCGGTTCCAGGCATGTTTCCAAGGGGGCTGCTTTACTTCCAGAGACAATGTGCTGGTTGCCTACTTTCCAGGCGGCTTTCCAAGTGTGCCCACCCTTCGACTGGATCTGCGTCAGACCACAGTCGGGCCCGGTGGAGACATTTAAGATTACAGGAGGACTTTTGAGCTCCAGAGTCGTTAAATGGGACTCGAACCGAGCGTGTCATCCCCACCTATGGATTGCCCTGAGGGGGTAAACACTACAAGAAATCGTGTACAGACTACTCGGTATCACGCTGTATTACGGTGGTATTACACGTGTATTACGGCATTAAAATGCTAAATTTTGCCACATTTGACCCTAAAATGGTATTACAAATACGTGTATAACGCGTCATGCACGGCTTTTTCGTACAGGGCATTACGAATGTGTTAACCCCCTCGGATTACCTCTCCCTCCGAACGTGGGGTCACTCGTTCGTTTCGAGCCCTTTTATAGCGACCCTGGAGCTCAAAACGCGTCTAGAGTTGTGGCCGCCTGGCCCACTGTGCCGACCGTCGGCGGCCCTCGGTGGGGCACGGCTTTGCGGAAGATGCGGGTGTGGCGGGGCATCGCGGTGGCGGGTCACGGCGGCGGGCCGCACTGTAATGCGAATCGCATTAATGCGAAATGCGATCGAAAACCGATCGAAACCGCGGATCTGCGTAACTCGCCGGAGAGAGGGTCGGGAACAGCGTCCCACATGCGTGTCCCGCGAGATCCAGAGGGGCGGGTTTTCTGAGGGAGGCATGCGACTGTGACTCCGCACGGCTTCAAACCTTACGAAGTATTTTGAGCATACATAATGCAAACTAATTTACTTTGTTATACAAAGAAAGAGTGCGTAAATTACGAAGCATTTTCTTTAAAAGCTTATGTAGGCTCAAAATACTTTGGTATAGGTAACAAGCTGCTTTTGTTTGTTAGGCCTAAAATAGTTTGTAAGGTTTTCTCAGTGCGCCTGCTTTGCGGATTGACAGTTCTGGAACTGCAGCTGCTTTTGAGTCCCACGCGTCAACGCTTTTCCTGGCTACGTTTACACTGAGAAAACCTGACAAACTATTTTAGGCCTTACGAAGAAAAGTAGCTTGTTATAACAAAGTATTTTGAGCCTACATAGGCTTACAAAGAAATACTTCGTAACTTACGAACTATTCTTCGTATAAACGAAGAAAATTAGTTTGTATTATGTATGCTCAAAATACATCGTAATGTTTTAAGCGTGAGCGGAAAATAATACGTTATAAACACGCTCAAACCTTTCAAATTATTTTGAGCATATGTGAGAGGTACACACTATTTTCGTTTTTGTACGAAGAATCAGTTTTGCAAATTACAAATTACTTTCTTTACAGATATAATTATGTTTGCTCACAATAATTTGTTGTAACACGCTACTTTTGTGCGAAAGCCCAAATTAGTTTTTAAGGTTTTGAGAGTGTACTATCACCTTGATGTAAATTGAGTGTTTGAGCCTGAATTATGACGCACTTTGAATTGATTCAAAGGATCTCGGCCTGCTCCTCGTGTAGAGGTGCATCACGATGAGAATGAGAACTTCAAGGATGTAAATAAAGCATCGGGCTGGCGTCTGGAAGGGGAGAGCGAGCGGGCAGCAGGCGCACAGTGGGCCAGAAGAGCGGTGGGGTGGAGGCGGTCAAAATTCCGGACGGGTTTTGAACTCCATACAGCCACCAAATGAGACTCTAACCGAACGTGTGACCCCATCAATGGATTGCTCTCCGAACGAGGAATCCATTGGTGGGGTCACACGTTCGGTTTGAGTCCCATTTAGCTACTCTGGAGCTCAAAACGCGTCGGTAGTTTTGGCCCCCTGCCCCGGTCTTCTGGCCCACTGTGGGGCGTCGCGTCGCGTCGACGCGGTGGTCGTGCCGCTGGACCCGACGCTGGCCCGCAGGACGGCCCGTCGGATGGACGTGTTAGGGGCGGGCATATTAAATCTACATTCCCCTCGTAGGCCGCATTGGGACCGTACCGGCACCGTGCTGGAACGCGCCCACTGAAATCGATCGTCTCTGAACGTGTAGAACTCTGAAGATTTAAAAACAAAAGAAAAGAGGGCGAGGGGTCAATCACTTAAGACATCATGCACTCTCAAAACCTTGCGAAGAATGTGTTCGCATTACAAACTATTTAGTTTGCAGCTTGCAAAGAATTTGGCTTGATTGTATTACGAACTGGTTGTTCGTAATTTTGCGAACAATGTGTTTGCAATACAAACAGGTTGTTTGCAAATTGCAAAGCACTTGTTCGCAATTTGCGAACTAGTGATTTGCAATACGGATGCGTTCTTTGCATTACAAACAAGTCAGATTCTTTGCAAGCTTACAAACACCACGGTTCGCAAGGTTTTAAGAGTGTGTGTCCACTTAAGCGCCGGAAATCCTTGAAAATCTGAAATGTACCCGAATCGGATAAATTTTGCCGAAATCCGACGGAATCTCTTCCTTGCAGAAATCTTGTGTCCCCAAACACCCTAAGTGGTTGCCCTCTCGGTTTACGGATTTTCTGCACACGGCGGAAACACTTCCTCCTCCCCCTCCCCCCAAAAGTACCCTATAGTGAAGCCAATGCAATTTTCAAAGAGTTCCTGGAAAACAGGGGGCTCCTGGGAAGACCAGGAACCGTTTCTCTCCTGCAAGGTTTTCCCTTTCGACGTAAGGGAGGTGTTCAACTGGTTTCGCACCCCCAGACGGGGTTTCCCCGGTTCGGTGCCAAAATGCTCAGTGCGTGTCAAAAATCATCCGTCGGACCGCAGCTAAATTTTCAACGATTCGGTTTTTTTTTCGTCAGAAGCGAATATGGAAGACGCGTCTTCCAGCAGTGTAGGACCGACCGACATTACGAGGAGACATAAAACAAGGGCTGCGTAACGGCCGAATCATTTTCTCGGTTCAAAAATACTGCCGCTGCGTCGATGCTGTTACTCTTCGCGGTCGATACACCCTGTGTGTGCGTGCGTGCGTGTGTGTGTGTGTGTGTGTGTGTGTGTGTGTGTGCGTGCGTGTGTGCGTGCGTGTGTTTGTCCGGCGTGTATGGCCTTTATCGCCCTGGTCGGGCCGGGCTCACATAACGACCCCGAAATTTATTTTTGTTTATCTGGATGATTAGATCTCGCGGGGTGGCGGCAGCGCGTCGCGCGCCGCGTGATGTGGATCAGCCGATCGGATTCGATCTCGCGTCGCCTCTCGGACGCAGTCACGCCCCCGCACGCAACGCACGCCGCGACCGGCACACAGTGGGCCGGAAGACCCGCGCAGTCGGCCAAAACTCTTGACGCGTTCCGACCTTCGGTCTTGCAATTGGGTCTCAAACCGAACGTGCGACCCCACCAATGGATTGCTCTCCGAACGAGGAACCTATTTGTGGGTCACACGTTCCGGTTCGAGTCCTGTCAAACGCGTCCAGAGTTTTGGCCGCCTGCCACCGCTGCTGCGACGCGCGCTCGCGGGGCGTCTCCTCCGGGCAGGTGAGCTTCCCCCCCCCCCCCCCGGTCAGGATATCGCGTCGTCGCTCTGTCGGCTCTGTCTCTGTCGCACTGATGGGGCATTGAGGAGACGGATGATCAACAAATGTGCGAGAGGGACAGAGCGACGAAACTACGGACTCAACTAAAATCGCTTGGCCGCGGCATGCGTGCGCGCAATTTTGTTTCTGATCGACGATGTTATTGCTCCCGGTGTGGTCACAATGCGTCCTCGTTGTGCCGGAGTGGCTTGGTGTGTGTGTGTGTGTGTGTGTGTGTGTGTGTGTGTGTGTGTGTGTGTGTCTGTGTGTGTATGTATGTATGTATGTATGTCTTCTTTTAAAACCGGGGACGTGGGACAGGAAAGGCTGCGCAAGTGAACAAGACGGATTATTTCCGCTTGGACAGGGAGAAAGAATGGTCCCCCGACTTATCGAAGGTCTTCCCTGGGCCTGCCTCCCTCCCCGCCTCGGCCCGGGGCGCTGGCCTCGCGCAGTGCGGCTCACGTTCGGGCAGGGCTGGCGTAGCTGGCGGGGCGGAGTGGGCCTGAAGACCGGCGCAGGCGGCCAAAACTCCAGACGCGTCTTAAGCTTCAGAGTCGCCAAGCGGGAATCGAACCGAACGGTTGACCTAACTAATGGATTCCTTCCTTCTAAAAGCAATCCATTGGTGGGTCACACTTTCGGCTCTGGTCCCATTCAGCCTAACACCCGTCCGCGATTTTGACCGCCTCCACCGGTCTTCTGGCCCACTGTGCGCGGCTGGCAGGGCTGACGGGGCCGGCGGGGCGGAGCGGCACGACGCCGTCGAGGTGTGGATCATCTGAATGGAGCATTAATCTTGGCGGCCGGGTCACGCGGGCGACAGCCTGGACGACCCGGGCACTCGTCCGGCCGTCGGGCCGTCGGACCGAAGTACTGTACTCCATGACTCCATGACTCCTTGAGTGCCACAACGCGCACGGGAACCGTTCACGAACCCGCCTGTGATGCGGGCCGATAGTGGAGAGAGAGAGAGAGAGAGAGAGAGAGAGAGAGAGAGAGAGAGAGAGAGAGAGAGAGAGAGAGAGAGAGATGAAGAGAGAGAAATGAAGAGAGAGAGAAATGAAAAGAGAGAGAGAGAGAGAGAGAGAGAGAGAGAGAGAGAGAGAGAGAGAGAGAGAGAGAGAGAGAAGGCAATAGGGAATTGAGGGGTAAGTTTTGTCAGGTGCACTAACTTTGGGAAGGACTGGTGTGTATTGGCGGTAAATTACGAATGATTTGCGATGGCGTGACTGCCTTGTTTGTGGTAGCGAAGGTTTTCAGGGGTGGCTCTAGAAAATTTTTCGGAGGGGCATGTCACCAGAAGAGAACGGCGCCCTTCTCCCATTTTCTTACACCTTTTGCCCTAGTAAATAGAAGTGCCATTTGTGTTGCCTATCTTCGGAATGGTACTAGAGGGAGCAATGCCGTCCATGACCCTCTCTGAAGTGTTTTGTTTCTACGAAAGAATTTGCAGGTACAAAGCTACGGAAATCCTCATATTTTAGCAACTTATCGTTTGTTCGTTCTCCATCTTCTGTTTTCCCAACTGTTGAGTGTGGTTGTTCAGCAGAGTTTTCCGGGTCAACCGTCGGGCTGCGCGAAACACAGCAGCGTTCCAAGCCCGCTTCCCATGAGAGTAACTGAGACGGAGTGAGCCGTTTCTGGGCGCCCCGCCGTGGCGGGGGATGGCCCCGCGCCCCGCGCCCCGCGCCCCGCGCCCCGCGCCCCGCGCCCCGCGCCCCGCCCGTCGCGGTCTCTGGAAGTCTGGGAGCAAAAGGCTGCACCATCATCGCCGTGCCTGCCTGGCGTAGCCGCGGTGCCCCAGTCTGGTTCCCAGCGTGAGGTCTCTCTCGCACTGTGGAGCGTCGCGTACGGGTGCGAGAGAGACAGGCCGACGGCATCAGCCCGCCGGCGTCCCGCCCAGTGGGTCAGACGACCGGTGGTGGCGGTCGAAATCCTTGACGGGTTTTGAGCTGAATGGGACTCAAACCGAACGTGTGACCCCACCCATGGATTGCTCTCAGAACTAGGAATCCAATGGTGGGGTCACACGTTCGGCTCTAGCCCCATTTAGCGACTCTGGAGCTCAAAACGCGTCTAGAGTTTCGGCCGCGTGCGCGGGTCTTCTGGCCCACCGTGCCTCGGTCCTGTTTTATTCACCCCCGCCGCGCCGGAGTGCCGCCTGCGCTGCCACGCCGCAGGGACTGCAGGAGTGGAGCCCGGCCCCACCGCGCGATCCGCACAGCGCGGCGTCGGTCTGTCTCTCTCGCACTCACACGGACCGCTTCATGAGTGCGAGAGAGACAGAGCGACGAAAGCGCTGTTCGGAATCAGCCTACAGCCCCGCGGCCCGGCGTGCGAGGCCTGCATGTTTGATGCTGCAGTGTTTCCCTTTGACACTCGCGGCACCCCGCGCGGCCGTTTCCACTGTATTTACAGTGTATTTTCTCGCGGAATCTGCGCGACGAGGAGCAATAGCCCTGGTCCTCGGTGGGCCACTGCTTGGCGAGGCGTTGCGTGGCGGCGGCGGTGGCACAGGCAGGACTCGGATCATTCAGTGTTCACAATCCTACCGCGAAACATAAGTGGTTAAACTAAAGCGTACTGTCGTTCCATGCTTCATTCAAGCATAGAACTACGCTTGAAGACATTACGCGCTTCTTGAAGCGTTTGCTGCAAGGCAATGCCCCCTTTGCATCTAGATAGGAGGAAAAGAGCGCCTGAACCCACTGTTATTGAACGAATGTGACGTCATATTAGTTAAAATGTGAATTTTGTCACGTTCATTTGAACATTATGTCACACGTTAAAACGAATGAGACATGCTCATCAAACGGCCGTGTCACGTTCAAACGAATCTGACATTGAACGTGACGAATTTCACATTTTAAAGAATAGGACGTCACATTCATTAAATAACCGTGCTTTTGTACGCTTAGCTTACACATGCCCAATGTGGCAATGGTTATGGACAGCAGAGGTACATAAACATTTAGTGTGCACTCTCATCCTTCAACAGACATTTTATTAATAATCATTGACGTTCGTGCACATTAATAGGATTTCGTTAAAAAGCTTAACAGATTTGTCAAGACAAAATTGATAATAATGTTACTGTTCCAAATAAAAATGTTCATAAGCTCATTAATGTGGACAAACGTCAATGCGTTATTAAACAAAAAATCGGTACGAGTCTAGGAGTGTGCACTCGGCTACTTCCTCGAGACGGTTGCAACGCTTGCAGAACTGCGTTGGCCCTGGACGTGTCACCTGGGTGCACTGCACTCCCAGTGTGCACTCCTCACCGGCAGACCGGCCGGCCAGCCGCGTGAATGGCCAGAAAGGTGTGCAGGAAGGTGTGAATGAAGGTTGACGCAACGTGCGCAGTTTGCAGTTTGTCCGGGCAAAACAGAACGTCCGCGTGTTTCTCTGTGCGCGTGCACACGCTGACGGGCTGCGCTGTCACTTAGCGATAGAGATGAGGAATGGGCCAGCCCACGGCGGCCCACCGCCAGTGCGGCGGTATCGGCTGCAGCAGTAGTCACCGGAGCGAGACGAGCGGTCTCTGCCACCGCAGCCGCTCAGCCCATGGGCCAGCCCATTCCTCAACTCTACTTAGCGACTGCTTGTTGGACGATTAGATTAGTATCTGTTTTCGCGTAACGTTTAAGTTTTGAGCTGCGTGGGTTTTTTGGGCATGAACGTGCAGGCCCACTGATACACGCGCTCTGACTGACACACACACACACACACACACACACACACACACACACACACGAACGAAACGGACAGGGCTCAGGACGCGCCGCCGCCCGACAGGGTGCGTTATCGGATTTGCAGTATGTTAATGAGCGGGACATGCATAATGGCCTGTATTACACCGACTTACGTAAAGACACGTTGTTGAAACAAGTGGCTCTCTCGTGTGTGTGTGTGTGTGTGCGTGTGTGTGTAAACGGGACGCGACGCAGTGGACGCAGTGATGTGACGAACAAACCTGGGCACAGCCTGCGTAGCTTCACTTTCAGCAAACCGAGCAAACCTCACAGGATTGAGGAAAAAAGTACATAAAAAGTAGCGCGTAAAACGTCTAGTAAATGGTTTAACGAGAGATTTACCTAACCAACTATACGGATGTTCCGTCCATATTTCCCGTACCTGTTTGAAATAGGATCCTTATGGGGACCAAGGAGAATCTATGGGCACGGATGTTCCATACTTTACAAGTGTTTACCCAAAATTTTTCTTTGCAGAGGGTCATGTAACACCTCTTGCCTGCCTTCAGGGCGTCTTGTGCTGAGTGTTGCATACTGACAGGCGATGTGTACTGCAGCGGTTTACGCCTTCTTACACCTTCCCGACCCAATTTTCTGTGTACCAATGATTTTCTATATCAAAGTGCTGAAAATTTTTACTGTGCAAACCGTCTCAAGAGTCCGGGACCGGCGGAGGGCCCATAAAATATTTGCCTCTTTTTTCCGGTTCCGGCCGGCAACCCTTCGCGGCCCTCGGCCCTGGACCAATCCTCTTGTCGAGGGCCGTCTAAGGGCGTGGCCCGGCTGCTTGGCCCTTCGCTTCACGGTGACGTTCGCCGCCGCACAGTGGGCCGAAAGACCGGCGCAGGCGGCAAAACTTCTAGACGCGTTGTGAGCTCCATGCAGTCGCTAAAGAGAACTCGAACCGAACTAGTAACACCGACCCCACCAACGGAGTGCTCTCCGAAAGAGGAATCAAATGATGGGGTCAAATGTTCGGCTCGAGTCCCATTTAGCGACTCTGGAGCTCAAAACGCGTCTGCAGTTTGGCCGCCTGCGCCGGTCTTCAGGCCCACCGTGCGCCGTGCCGTCTTTGCGATTTTGAGGCTCGGTTTTCCGCGAGAAGCGCGTGCGTGTCCGCCAGACAGACGGCCGGACAGAGGGCTCGCATCAAATTGGGTGCGCCCTTGCCGAAGGGAGAAGGGCCCGGTGCGGGCAGGCGTGCCGGCCCTGCACGAGGGACCAGAAGACCGGCGCAGGTGGCCAACTTTCTGGGCGCGTTTTGAGTTCCGTAGTCGCTCAAACGGAACCAATGGTTTCCTCGTTTGGAGAGCAAACCATTGATGGGGTCACACGTTCGGTTCGAGTCCTATTTCGCAACTCTGGAGCTCAAAAGGCGTCTAGGATTTCGAACGCCTTCCTCCACCGGTCTTCTGGCCCCCTGGGCGGTGCGGGCAGGGGGGCCAGCCCTGCGACCCTCTCCGTCCTACGGCCCTTGGATCGGCCGTCGAATTCCTCGGTGTCACCGCCACGCTCACTCCTCGCCGCCGCCGCCCCGTACATTATGCCTGCCGCAATTTTTCATACGGAGCAGCGCTTTGGAACGAGACACCCCGGCAGCCATCAATCAGACGCGAGGAATTAAACGGATAGCGATTTATTGGCTCCGCCTGTATCGCAGCGACACGGGGACATAGCAGTGGAGTGGCACTTGCCGTGCCAGAGTGATGAATTAGGGCGCCGCACAGTGGGCCGGAAGACCGGTGCAGGCGGCCCAAACTCTAGTCGCGTTTATAGATCTAAGCAGGAGTCGGACCGGACGTGTGACCCACCTATATATTGCTCTCGGAACGACGAATCCATAGGTTGGGTCACACGGTCGGTTCGAGTGCCATTTAGCGACTTTAGAGCTCAAAGCACGTGTAGAGTTTTGGCTGCTTGCACCGGTCTTCGGTCTTCTGGCCCACTGCGCGCCAGTCTCGTCTCCCCGTCTCGCATTCTCAAGGCGAATACGGCTTTCGGTGGAGCCGCCTTCTTCCAAATATCTCGCCAAAGCGACGACGAGGAATTTGTGTCGCTGACAGGCGGGATATTATTTCAGCCCCGTTTCGCGGCCGGGCCGGGCACAGGGACCGGGCCGTGTTTCGCGAGGCACTGCGCGGCTCCCGGTCCAAGTCATCAGGATCAGCTCCGGCCTTTGCATTCCAAATGAAATCGATTCGGCGGCGGGATGTGACTGGGCTTAGGCCGGAGTGTCCTCAAACCCTCGGACCGCGCTGACATGAAGGGGGCGGGGCCTCGGCCTGCCACCGGCCTTCCCTTGTCTTTCCCAGGGACTTCCCTCGTCCTTCCCTTTGCTTTCCACTGCCATTCCATCGTTCTTTCTTTGGTCTTTCCTTGGCTTCCCCTTGGCCTTTCCTTTGCTTTCCACTGCCTTTGTATCGTCCTGTCTTTGGACGTCCTTTATCTTTCCCTCGGCTTTTCCTTTGCTTTCCACTACAATTCCATCGTCCTTTCTTTGGACTTTTTTTTAGCCTTCTTTTGGTCTCTTCTTCTCACTACCCTTTTATCTGCCTTTTATCGTCCTTTTTCTGGCCATCCCTCGTGCGTTCATAGGACTTCCCTTGTCCTTCCCTCGACCTTTCCTATGCTTTCAAACCCTTTCATCGTCCTTTCGGCATTCTGTCGTCCTTCCTTTTGCCGTTCAGTGCTGTTGCCTCGGCCTTGCCACCACCTTCCCTCCAGCCTTCCTTCCCCGAGCGCCCTGACCGGCCCTGACCTCGGCGACGATCCCGTGGCCCCAATGTCGCTATGCTAATGGGCTTCGTTCGGCCCGTGCCTGCCTTGCGCGGGATTGTGAGTAGTATCGAACAGTTCGAGCAAATGGAGATGAGTGCGCGAAAAGGCGAGGTGGGGCGGGGCGGGGCGGGCAGGAGCACCCCGTCTCCGTCCCCTGCGGCTGCTGTCGTCTTGCGGAGAGGGGTGGGCTGAGCGCTGCGCAGTGGGCCAGAGGATCGGCGCAGGCGGCCAAACCTCTACTGTAGACGCGTTTTGATCTCCAGAGTCGCTCAAACGGGACTTCTCGTTCGGAGAGCAATCCATTGGTGGGGTCACACGTTCGGTTTGAGTCCCGTTTAGCGACTCTCGAGCCCTCCGGGACTTTTTACTGCCTTCACCGCACTCAGCTCTTTACTGACTTTTTCCTCATTATTTACTCGTTTAAGCAAGCATAATACTTAGTATTTTTAGTATTTTTAGTATTTTTAAGTAAGTATGACCAATTTGTTTTGTAAAATTTTTAACAAAACCAAATTGTCAGTACACTACTTCACAACTCACACGTAGTTCCTTAAGAAACAAATAGTACGTATTATAGTTGCAAACATTACTTGGATAACTATTGACAAATTGACCAAAAAGTCAGTAGCGCGCTGAGAGTGCGGTCTTTTGGCCCACTTTGCCCTGGTACAAGCCGCCTGAATAGCACGTCGCTCCCGAGGAGAAGGCCGGGATTCGATGCTGAGTAATCGTGTCTTTCTTTTTCTCGCATTCGGTCCTCTCTCGTTTATGCGTGTTATTTTTCACATTCTATCTCCGTCGTCGCATTTCACTTGTACGACCATGTTTTGACTGTCTTCCCCTTCTGTTGCAGGTAAAGGCGCGTCGCGGACGCCGGCCGGATTGTCGTGAGTGCGAGTGCGACAGACGACAGAAGGCCGCGAGAGATTGCGGCCGCCCTGCGTCGGTCGCGCCCTTCCTGGTTCCGGCAGTGGCGCGACTCCGAAGAGTCCGTGCCGTGTCGCCTTCTCTCTCTCACACTCACGGGGCGCCCCGTCGGGGTGCGAGAGAGACAGAGCGGGCTCCGCGCCGCGACGGCCGGACACGCGTGGCGTCTCATTTTCTCGCGATACGCGGCTCGCCGCGGCTGCCGCGGTTTTGGCTCGCATTTCGCCGCGCAATCGCGGCGCCATCGAGACGACCTGCGCGACGTGCTGCGGGGCGTGCTGCACAGTGGGTCCGAAGACCGTTCGAGGTGGTCAAAATCCCGGACGGGTTTTGAACTGCAGAGTCGCTGAATGGGACTCGAACCGAACGTGTGACCCCACCGATGGAATCCTTGTGCGGAGAGCGGTGCATTGTTGGGGTCACACGTTCGGTTCGAGTCCCATGTAGCGACTCTGCAGCTCAAAACGCGTCTAGAGTTTCGGCCGCCTGCGCCGGTCTTCTGGCCCACTGTGCGTGCTGCGGGGAGTGCTGCTGCAGCCGCGCGCGGCACGCTCGCGGTGACCACCTGCTCGGCGGGGCCTTTGGCGACACGCGAGTGTAGCTGCTGAGTTGCATCCGCGGCTGCAATGCGCTGGGTCGCCGTGGTCGCAGCGAGATTGCAATTGACGTCTTGTCTCCGGAATGGCGGAGTCTGCAGGTCGCTGTTACCTTGCGGCTCCTGCGGACTGAGTCCAAGGACCGCACGGTGGGCCAGAAGACCGTTGACGCGGCCAAAGTCGCGGACACGTTTTGAGTCTGAGCGTCGCTAAATGGGACTCGAATCGAACACGTGTTACCTCACGGTGAGGTCCTCACCAACGGATTTCCTCGTTCGGAGAGCAATCCATTGGAGCAACACGTTTGAGTCGAATCCCATTAAGCGACTCAGGAGCTCAAAACGCGTTTAGTATTTCTGGCCGCGGGTCTTATCGTCTGTGGACCGTCTGCTTGCTGTCCCCGCGTCTATCTGCAGCCCAATTTGAACCGGGTCCGGGGCGATGGTGAAGCCGCGACCAAACTTGGCACGACTTCCGCGTCCGGCAGCAAAACTCGGTTATATCTGACGGAGCGCCGCTGCCCACCCCAGGCTGAGCCAGCCCCAGCAGCTCGTCGACGGCGTCGCACCGTGGATCATAGTAGACCCTTGAGGCGGCCAAAATCCCGGACACGTTTTGAGCGCCAGAGTCGCTGAATGTCACTTGAATCGAACGTGTGACCCTACCAATAGATTCCTCGTTCGGAGAGCAATCCATTTGTCGGGTGGGGTCTTACGTTCGGTTCGAGTCCCATTACGCGACTCTGAAGCGCAAACCGCCCACGGGATTTTGACCGCCTTGAACGGTCTACACTCAAAAAAGCCTGCGAATAATCCGCTTCGTACCTACGAAGAAAATGGAGGCATTGTGGAATCGCTTCGTTGTAGAAGAAATGCTTCGTACGGCGAAGGATTTTGCTTTATAATACAAAGCATTTCGTTCGTAGATTTTACTATGCCTTCGTTCTCTTCGTATTACAAAGCGATTCTTCGTAGACTTTTTAGAGTGTACTGGCCCTTTGTACGACGGCGACACGCGTCCGCCGGGCGGGCTTGCGCCGTGCACGGCAGGCTGGCCGTCGTCCAGGCTGGTCCACTCCGCGGCCGGCACTTGTTACTGACAGCTCATTCCCAGAGGCAGGGCGGCCGGGCGCGGCGGAGCAGGCCGGGGTGGTTCAGACACAGTGGGCCAGAAGACCGCGCCAGCGGCCAAAACTCTAGACGCGTTTTGAGGTCCAGGGTCGCTAAATTGGACTAGAACCAAACGTGTGACCCCACCTAGGGTCTGTCGCCCCAGTCGAGTCTTATTTAGCGACCCTGGCGCTCAAAACCCGTTTGGGGGGTTTTGACCGCCTTCACCGGTCTTCTGGCCCGCTGTGCCATGCCTGCCAGAGGCGGGGTCGGCTCGTTGATTTGCCCAGCGAGTGGCCCCGCAGGGCACCTCGTCCGAGCCCACGGGGCCACAGCGCTGGCGGCGGTCCACCTGCAACCCCAGGCCCTCCGCGCCCTCGGCCGTCCAAACAGCTGGAGCACTGTGTAAGTCCGGTGGTAAGTTTGCTTGCCGCAAAATTGGCAAGCTGTTTTGAATGCGCCAAATTGGCAAGCCTTGACCTGAAATCTTCATCAGCAGGCCATTATTTTGCGCTTCGCCCACCTGGCAGCCTGCAATGCAAAATTTTGGCAAGCTGGGGGAGTATTTCAGAGCCAGCCTTGCTAATTTTTGGCCTTTAAAACGACTTTCTAATTATTTGATAAGCAAACTTGCCACCGGCATTGCACTGCAGGCGACATGTGATTATGAGAGTGTCATCTGACGCGAAAGTAACATGTCCCTTGAAACAAACGTCAATAATTTTCTGTGAAGAATTTTTATTTAGCCAATATTTTTATGCGTAGCCAGCACACTTGAACTCGTCCCAAGTTTTTCTTTAATAACCCATTAATGCACATTAATGAGCATGTTTGTTTTATAAAACTATATCGTCAATGTCGTCTTGACAAATCTGTTGAGCTTTTTAACGAAAATTCTATCAATGTGCACGAACGTTATTAAATATAAATAAAATGTCCATTAAGGGATGAGAGCAGGGGGAAATAACTGCAGCCAAATTTGTACACCAAAATTTACAAAAAATTTGGAATTTACTGCAATTAATCGAAATTTTTCTAAGATTCCAGTAGTTTTTTGCCCGAAATTCAACTAAAATTCATTCAAAATGTAAACTGAAAATAACAGGTATTTCCCCTTGGATGAGATTGAGCCGGTGTACACAAGCCGACAGGAGCATCACGCTAATGAATTAAACGCGTTCGTCACGCCTTGGCCGCCCCGCGATGCAATTAGGAAGACACCTGAAGCGATACAATCGGACAAAGTGCCGCGTCTGCACTTTGCGAGTCAGGGTGGCGCGTGCGTGCCGTCCGTCAGGCATGGCGGCGGTGCGGCTGCCACGTCGCTGCCTCTCGTCTGCTCATTAGATCAATTCGGAAAAGGACTCGGCGCCGCCGCCGCCGCTCCTCCTCATGATTATTTCCGTTCGTCTGTAGGTTGATTCCGAATGGTGCTTTCGTCGCCCGAGGTCTCTGTTGCACTTCGGGGTACGTTCTGGGAGTGCAAGCGAGACCGAGAGGCGGAGGGGCCGCGCAGAGGCGGCCGACTTGCGGCGACACCGATGCGCGTGGTTACTGGCTGCTCCTCCCGCCGATGCACAGTGGGCCAGAATACCGGCGCAGCGGCCTCAACCCTAGACGCGTTATGAGCTCCAGAGCCGCTATACAGGAATCAAACTGACCGTGTGACTCCACCAATGGATTCCTCGTTCGGAGAGCAATCCGATGGTGGGGTCACACGTTGGGTCGGAGTCCCATTTAGCGACTTCGGAGCTCAAAACGTGTCGGGAATTCCGACCGCCTCCACCGGTCTTCGGGCCCTCTGTGCGATGGGGCGTAAATCTCCAACACGACTCTCAATTTTCGATGCCTCAGGAGCCGAGTGGGGCTGCCCTTGCAGTGTAAGTACACGCGAGCAGGCTTTTGCTGGTTATTAGTGGGGCCTCCCCAAGTTATGTCCTCCGCACCCCGTAACATATTTTATTCCTCTCCTAAAAAGTTTATTGAAGTCCATGTTGAGGGCTCAATGGAGTAGTGGCCGTAAAGCTAAGAAGACGCGCGCGCCCGGCGCTGTCAAACAGCGCTTTGATTTCAGTTTCAAAAATACTATTAACGTCCCTGGGTGGCGGGGCACTGTTGGCCGGAAGACTGGCGCAGGCGACCAAAAGTCCAGACGCGTTTTGAGCTCCAGAGTCGCTAAACAGGACTCGAACCAAATGTGTGACTCCACCAATGGATTCCTCGTTCGGAGATCAATCCATTTGTGGGGTCACACGTTCGGTTCGAGTCTCATTGGGCGACTCTGGAGCTCAAAATGTGTCTAGAATTTTGACCTCCTGCGCCGGTCTTCTGGCCCACTGTACGGGGCGGGGCCAAGTCGGGCCGAGCATGGGCCGAAGTGCCGGCAGTAAAGGGCGGAGCAAAAACATGAATCAATCGCCCTTTTACTTGTTTAAAAGCCTCCCATGCATTCGTCCGCCTTCTTGTGGACTAATGAATTGGTGAGAGTTCCCGAGGGATGGGCGCTGGAAGTCTGGGCGTCGGCCTGGGAGTCGAGGAGGCGTTGGCAAGGCTGGGATAGCGAGATGCAAAACCACACTGGGAATGGAACTAAATTTTTTGGTAAGGTATTCTTACAGCTACCTATATAGCTGAATATTTATTCGGGTGATAACCCGAATAAATATTCAGCTATATAGGTAGCTGATATGCCCTTATGGCATGAAAAACTCGTCTAAATGTGTGTACGCACACTTAATTCCTAACGGAGCAAGGCTGTGCAGCCATATTATGGTGCGAAAATCGTTTGTAATACAGAGAAAATACGTCAATTTCTTTATAGCTTACAAAGAATTTAACTTCGTGGGTTACGAAGCCAATTTTGTGTGTGTGTGTGTGTGTGTGTGTGTGTGTGTTTCGGTGTTGTGTATGCAGTGCCTATGTCCATCATAACCCTAACGCCCTGCTCCGTAAATATCCGTAATAAACGTGTTTTATTGCCGCCGACTTCTGATGAACGCCATAAATTTGCTCTCATGGGCGGCGAGGCGAGGTTTTGTGGGCCCGTTCGTTCGGTGCCAGTTTTGGGGGAAACGGGACGTGCGGCCGCAGCGACTTAATCGCCGCCATGACGAATTCATCGCCCGCCTCCAACGGACGCCGCAGAAGGAAAGATCAAATGCTTATGGGAATTATGCGGTCCAGGTGGCCCAGATTTTAGAGGGCCAATAGTGGGCAAGGGGCGGCACAGTGGGCCAGAAGACCGGCAGCGCAGGCGGCCAAAACTCAAGACACGTTTTCAGCTCCGGAGTCGCTTAATGGGGCTCGAACTGAACGACGTGCGACCCCATAGATTCCTCGTTCGGTGAGCCACCCATTGGTGGGCGGGTCAAACGTTCGGCTCGAGTCCTATTTAGTGGCTTTGGAGGTCATAACGCGTCCGGGATTTTGACCGCCCTCACCGGTTTTCTGGCCCACTGTGGGTGGAGGAAGGAGAGGAAGGGAATCGAATCCCGCGTTGTGTCCATGACATGTGCCGCCACTGTGCGGATGCCTCACGTGGGAAAATGTTTGTGTCCGGCTGATAAACCGGACTGATGTGTCGGCTTGCTATCGCTGTCCGTGTGTGTGCTGCGTATGCCTATGTATGTATGTGTATGTATGCCTCTGTGTGTGTGTGTGTGTGTGTGTGTGTGTGTGTGTGTGTGTCTGTCTGTGTGAATGTGTGAGTGAGATTGCTCCGTTATTGTGTTGCCGCCGTATCGAGGGCGTTTGGGGCGGTGCAGGTTGACGTGTATGTCCCAAGGAGGGGAAGGAGCGAAGGTAAAAGTGGCGCCGTACAAGTGGAACTTAGTTTTCCGGTCCGGCCGCCTGGTATTGATTGTTGACGCGACCTTTTACATGCACGGCACTAAAGGTGACTGGACTCGCTGGGCGGCGCACAGTGGGCCAAATGAACGGCGCGGGCGGCTAAAACTGCAGACTTGTTTAGAGCTCTAGAGTGCTAAATGGGACTTGAAGCGAACGGGTGACCCCACCAATCGATTCCTCGTTAGGAGAGCAACCCATTGGTGGGGTCGCATGTTCCGTGCACACTAAATTGCTTTGTAGTTTTTTGTGCATAGCTTTGAACGAAATTGAGCATACGTTTGGAAATGCACGAATTTGTGCGTAGCAAAGCATGAAAATGTGCATTGTTATGCAGCACCACGTGCGTTGCTGCGCACAAATCTGTGCATTCCACGCGTATGCTCAATATCGTGCAAAGCTATGCACGAAAAAACTACATAGTAATTTAGTGTGTGCAGTCCCATTCTGCGACTCTGGAGCTCAAAACGCGTCTGGGACTTGGACCGTCTCTATCGGTCTTCTGGTCCACTGTGAGCAGCAGCGGCGCGTCCGCGGTCGGCGGGGTCAGTTTATGGTGGGCCGGAAAGTGTCACTCGCAAGGGGCTCGACGTCCGGATAACTCGTAAAAAGATGACGCGGTGGCGCGTCGACATGATTTAGTCCCCGGCCCCGCCGAGAAGGGCCCCACGGCGAGGCGCTCGCCCCGCGCGCTACTGGGGCCGTGCGAACTTGGAGGTCAGCCCGAGGGTACGAGCCACAGAAGATACCACGCGTGTAAATTTTGTCATCGTGTTCGAAACATTTCCGAACTCCTGTTCAAAATTTGCGCACGTCTGGAAGCTGTGAAACTTATTCTGACATTTTGCAGAAGTCAGGCCATCAGTATCAGAATAAGTCACCAGAATCTCAGCTTTTAGAGCTGCGCGAATTTTGATCACGATTTCAGACGTGGCTTTGACATCCTGACAATTTACTTGAGTCACACATCTTGTTTCTTTTGAAAACGATCAAACGTGATTTTTAGGCACGAAGCAGTATGCTCAAATGTGTCTTGTCGAGGGGGAAACAACTTAAATTTTGGTGTACGTTTTCCCCTAAAATGACATGATATAACGTTGGAATAACGTGAAATAAGTTGTATTTAAAATAATCACGGCAGAAGCAGTATCTGGGATTTACAGGTGGCTTCTAGAAAAAATAAGTTCCCTTTCTCCAGGGGAGCCTTGGGAATTCCTGGCACTTCTTTTGACGTGACGGTGTACAAAAGTTTTCAAAATTGTATTTCTCTTGGTTTTCTTTTTTTACGGTGAGGGTTGGAGCATCAAGACTATCCGTCCTAATCCTCCCCGATGGCAGAGATGACGGTTCGTCCGTTTTAGTGCCACCGGCCAGTGGGGCGCAATAAGCGGCGCAGCCGTGTGGTCTCAAGGACCGCTGGATCGCTCTCGGGGCCTTGAGACATTCCTGAGAATGTGTGTGTGTCCTTGATGCAGGTGTAGGACAGGGCCACAGTGTACCGCCATGGATGACCCGACCCACCTTGAGGGAGAAAAGACTGGTCAATAAAAGCTGATGCCCGTGTCTCCGGTGCGGGATGTGTGTAGGCGCCGAGGAGGTAGGCCGCCTGCGCTCTGGCCTACTCCTGGTTACCTCACTGGTGGCCCCGATGCTCACAGTACACCTTCGGGCCCGCCTTCGGGTCACGGCCGGCGGTGTGACTCGTCTTTACCGGCCCACAGTGGGCCAGAAGACCGAGGGGGTATGCACTCGTGTAATAGTCGGGTCGCTCAATCCGTATTAGGGCGCGTAATAGTTCGCGTAATAGCCGAAATTGTCAGGATTTTGCCTGGTTTTTGGTTGTTTCGGACTCTTTTGGGGTTGTTTTGGGCTTTTTTTTTTGTCAGGCAAATTTCGGCAATTTAGATGCGTAATAGAGCGTAATAGCGTATTAGTCGGGTCTTTCGTTTTGAGAGTGCAAACCCCCTCGCAGAAGACTGGCCATCATCATCAGCGCTGTTGGGTCTCAACAGACCCTTAGCGTTCGATTAGGCAACTACAACAGACTCGGGATGCAGACTGCAAACCTTAGATGCAGGCAGCGTCCAGCCTGCTGCAGTCAGCAGTCACACTGTACTTGGTGGGCATGGGCAGCCGCCACGGAGTGAGACGAATACGCCATACGCCATGGGGCCCATGGGGGGCATTACGCATCCCGGGGTGAAGGGCGTGAGATTCGTTGTCTTTTGACCTTGGGGAAGAAAGGAGACAGGTGGATGATACATTGCAGTGTGTCTTACCACTAGGGAGGCGGTCAAAATCTCGCACGGGTTTTAAGCTCCTTAGGCGCTAAATGGGACTCTAACCGAACTTGTGATCCCACCAGCGGGTGAACGCTCTCGCAACAAGGAATCCGTTTATAGGGTCACACGTTCGGTTCGATTCTTCTTCAGCGACTCGCTGGGGCTCAAAACGCGTGTGGACTTTTGGCCGCCTTCCGGTCTTCTGGCCCACTGTGCGACGGTTTGACTCGTCCCCCTCGACCTTGCATGGGGGTCCCTGGATTTCATGAGCGCCCTGCGAGCCTCGAGGCGTGCCACAAGGGCCGACGCTAAGCTCATAAGACGACACGTGTATCACACCTGCGTTGCATGACGGGATTAGGTCCAGTGGATCGAGGGGCGTCGCGCTGCCCGCATCCGTGGGCTTCGAATCTCGCTTTTTATTTGAGTGAAAAACGGCGGTTACGTCACGCGCGGCAGCTTTCCTCGGTGCAGTGTGCACTGCAATGCCTGCCGCCGCATAGTGGGCCAGGAAACCGATGCAGGCGGTAAAAATTCAATACGCGTTTTGAGTATTGGGGCCAATGGGAGGCTTCCCCACGGTGGGAGCGCTCCCTCACCTTTTTTTTCACAACTACACCCCTGGTTTTGACCTTGTCGAGTCGCTAAATGGGACTCGCACCAAACGTGTGACTCCACCAACGAATAATTGCTCCATAAGCAAGGAATCCATGGGTGCGGTCGCACGTTCGGTTCGAGTCCCATTTTAGCGATTCGGATGTTCAAAACGCGTGTAGAATTTTTGACGGCCGCGCCGATCTTCTGGCCCCCTGCGCGCTGCGGGGGCCGCGATGCCCCGGTGGCAGGGCACGCCCGGGCACGCCACGGCACGGCAGGCCATGGTGCACGTCTGTCCGCAGTGCGCACTTTCTCGTTAAACGGGACGAAGCAAAAAGATGCGTTGTGGCTGCATGCGTGTGGGGGCTGCAGGCACGAGTCTGTGTGTGTGTGTGTGTGTGTGTGTGTGTGTGTGTGTGTGTGTGTGCGCGTGTGCGCAAGGTGGTGCAAGGGGAGCAGGTCTCTTTGAGGCGACGCCGCGCTAACAGAAGCAAAGCGCTCAAAGCCCGAATTTCGTGGTAAGGCGCGCCGCGGGGTCGAGGCAAAAGGAACAGCCGCTCGCTGCTGGACCGACCCTGCTACTGCGTGCAGTACATACACCGCGCCGAGACTGACTTGTTCGCAACTAACCAGACGGCTTCCTGAAAAGCATACATCACCACCAGCCGCGCCGCCGCCGACCTGCTTACCGTGGCGTTGTTGTGGCAGGTGCAAAACTGGGCGTTAACGTGTGCCGCCGTTGTGTGTGTACGTGTGTGTGTGTTTGTGTGTGTGTGTGTGTGTGTGTGTGTGTGTGTGTGTGTGTGGGCGCGCACGCGCGCGCGCGCGTGTGTGTGTGTGTGTGTGTGTGTGTGTGTGTGTGTGCACTAACTGTGTGCACATTTGCGCTCGGATAATTCATGACTAATGCCTTTTTCGTCCTTCAGCCCCACATATGCTGCGTTTGAAATATCCAAAATTTATACTTGTTTGACCTTTTCCTTTTTTCTTGTCACAAATGTCTCGCAAGATCAGCCAATAAAGCCAAATAATAATATGTGGTTTGTTTGTAGTGTATAAGAAGATAAACGACTGTTTATTTCTTATGCCGCTTTCTGCTGGGATTCAAATCGAGACTTGTTCCGGTCGGGCGAGCTCTGCAAGGCTTTCGTATCGGTCCGGCCGTCTGGAACGAAAATAAAAGCTTGGACTATTAATTCAAATTGTTGTGGCACCCTGCAACCTGTCCCGCCCTGCGCCCCGTTGTCAGCCGTGCGGAATGACCCACCACAGGTCCTGTCAAGGTGGGAGGTGCGAAAATATGGCCATAAATTTTGTACCCACGTCGGGTGGGTCCGGGACCGCCCGCACGCGTGTATTCGTGTAGTGTGTGTGTGTGTGTGTGTGCGCGCGTGTGCGCCAAGGTATGTGCGTGTATTGGTGTGTGAGAGCAGTGTCCTTGCTAAAATCACAGTAGAGTACCCCTGGGGTCCAATTTTAGGTGACCGCGATCTTACGCCCTAGCACAGCACAGTGGGCCGGAGGCAACTAAAATATCGGACACGTTTTGAGCCCCAGAGCCGCTAAATGTAACTGCGACCCCACCAATAGATTGCTCGTCGAACGAGGAATCCATTGGTCGGCCCCCTCGTTCGGTTCGAGTCCCATTTAGTGACTCTGGAGCTCAAAACCCGTCTGAAGTCTTGGCCGCCTGCACAGGTCTGCTGGTCCACTGTGCACGGCTAGAGCTTCGGCAAACCCTCTGGGATGAGGGGAAAAGGAGGGGCCTCGAGAGGCTGCAAAACGTCGCCCATTCGTCTTGATGATCTCGAGCGGTCTCTGCTACTTCATAAATTGCTGTGTTTCGTATCAAGATTGCCACCTCGCCTAGGCACGGCAACTCGGACGCCTGCAAATCAGCAGCCGCGATAACGGTGGTACTGCGCGTGTAAACAGCCACCAGGCTCGCGCGCCACTGGAACGGACTCGCGCACAGTGGGCTAGAAGACCGGCGCTGGCAGCCAAAACTATAGACGCGTTTTGAGCTCCAGAGTCGCTAAGGACACGAACCGAACATGTGACCCCATCAACGTATTCGTCGTTCGGAGAGCGATACAAAGGTGGGGGTCCCACGTTCGGTTGGAATCCCTAGCGACTCTTGGAGCTGAAAACCTGTCGGGGGTTTTGATCGCGTTCACCGGTTGTCTGGCCCACTGTGAAACAGACTCGCTCACCGTGAAGCACTGCGATTCAAATGGACTGCTTGAGGGTCTCTGGTCAGAAGGCATGCGTGATTCTGTGTACAGATGGTGATGAAAGAAGGCGAGATGTTGACGGAGAGCCCTTGGAAGCGGGTAAAGCAGTCCGCAGAGTCCACCTAAATGTGCCCAGGGCTGTTTCGTTTCCCGCGCCCCCGGAGTTGCTCTCACTTAATTATGCACCGGGCTCTTTCAGGCCCTTTTGCATCTGCCCCGGGCCTAGCAAACTTCATACTTGCGTCGATTGCTCCCGCTTAGGTTCTCGGAGAAATGCTAGAATTTACTTTGTGACCGGAAAGTTGCGTAGCACAGGGTACCGGCGCTTCTTCGCAGAAATCTTTTGACTCTGACTCTTCAAACGACTCCTCTCACCCTCCCTCCCACTGATTATTTCAGTGTTTCGCTATGCTGCTAGTAGTGGCACAATGCAAAAGTTATCGTTCCAATATTAGTGACATTCACCTATTTTGAAAACAAACTCAAACGCTCAGAACTATTTTAACCACAAGCTTTCAGCGTAGTCTATTTTATAACTCTCTTGAGAGTAATGTAAAAATTAAACCTGCCATGTACATGGGTCGCTTAGCCGCCGGGACGAAAGCCGTATGTCAAAACACACACACACACACACACACACACACACACACTATTGAATCCGGACGCGCCGCCGATATACTTCCGGCCTACCGCGACACCGATCTCCTCCCTCCGCGACGCGACGTGTTCCTCGGTGCGGTCGCGTCTATAAACCAGGTTGCTACTAAATTTCGCTCTGGACTGGCGGCTGTCGGGTGCGCCAGACAGACAGCGCCAAGAAAAAGGAAGGAAAACATCTGACATGAAGAATGGAACGCGGGCAGGCATGAATGTTTCGACACACGCGGCCCCTGCTATATTTAAAGACTTATGAAAAGCGACCCACAAGGGGAGTCAAGCACCCGCTGCCTAAAAAGAGGTTTGGGATACACTCTTAATGTCTTACAATGAACTTTGAGCTACGTTGCAGTAAATTGGGCGCAAGCTTAATGCGAAGCAAAATTACTTCATAATACCAATCTGTTTTGGGTTTACTGTAAGCCTCAAAGAACACCCTTCGCAATACGAAGGAAAACTGCCGTCGTATTATGCTTGCGCCATTTCCTTCGTATCATGTGAAATTTCTTCGTATGACTTTTGAAGTGTAACTTGTCTGTCTACTCTCATCCCAGAATATGTGCATAACTGTGAAATCGACCAAAATGTCCGCTTTCTCAACACGATTCGCAATTAGGCCTAGTTAACGCGGCCCTTAACAGGGTGGTCCGGCCTGGCAGGTCCATTCGGACAGTCCATAACCGTCATCCGATCTCTGGACCAACTTTTCATGCTAATCAAATCAACGACTTGCTCCGGCCAGCCGCCCGGCCCAAACACGCCGGATGGGCCGTGCAGCGTGTCGCCGCGTTACGTCATCAGGCTGTAAATCAAAGGGTCAGGAAGCGTTTTGAAACGCGAGGTTGAACGCTCTACGTTCGGCATCGAAAAATCGCTTGCATTGCTGACGCTGAGAGCAAGGCCAAAGAGGTGGCACGTCTCCCGGTAAAGTCATTTTTAAAACAGCCTGTTTATGAAAAATATCAAAAATAAGAACAATTTTGGTATTTTATATATTGACAGAAAGGACTGAAAAAGACTTACGTGTTAAAAACAGTATGTTAAAAATAGTGCCATTTAATTTGGTTCATTGAAAGTGATGCCAATATAAGTTTTGATTTGACAACAGGGTAGCAACCACCACTCCGTGACAACGACCGTTTTACACAATTAGGAAGCCTGTGGATGCGAGTAGCCTAAATGCAGGCGTCGGCTTTAAGACACGCGGGCCAAATAAAAGCACCCCACCAAATGATCTGAACTCACGCCGACGGGAAAGAGTATTTGCATCCTTCTCCGTGTCGTCATATGCTAACGTGACGTCACTATCCAGGGCCTTGCGCGACTTCTGGGGCTGCTGGGCGCGGCTGGTCATCTTCCTGGGTTCTGGGATGGCGCCCTGACACATTCAATTTTTGAAAGTAAGAGTGTGGATCTCCCGCAGGAGATGGTAAACAAAGAGAGAGGAAGGGGAGAGGTGTTTTTCTGAAACGCATAAGTGAAAGTACATTCCTCGGGTGCCATGAATCCGTCCAGGAGCGCTTCTCCGTGGCTGCGAGGCAACATCAACAACAGCAGGGTTTGATTCCGACCACTGGCCGATGCAGGCCAAGCCGGTAATAGGACGTAATAAACGGGTGTGGGCCTAACGCGCGCGTCAGTGTGTGCGTGTGGAACCTAGCACCCACTCGGCCGGAGGCTGACCCGGAAAGGGCTCCACGCGCCGCGGCGCTCCAACCACGCCACGCCCCGCTCTCGTGATGACTCAATTCCTCGTGGCTTGGGGATGGACGGCCGCGGAGATGGGCGCCCAGTGGGCCGGAAGATCGCCTCAGGCGGTCAAAACTCTAGACGTGTTTTCAGCTCCAGATTCGTAACATGGGACTCGAACCGAATGTGTGACCCTACCAATGGATTGCTCTCCGAACGAGGAATCCATTCGGTGACACGTTCGGTTCGAGTCTCCTTCACCGCCTCGGGAGCTCTAAACGCGTCTAGTCTTTTGGCCGCCAGCGCCGGTCATTTGGCCCACCGTGGGACGGGGGCCCCCGGCGCAGGGGGCCTCGCCCAATGAGCTGCACAACGGAAATGTTTGTTTGCATGAGTAGTGGCGTTGCGAAGACGCAGGCTTACTTGCACAACAGAGTCACGCGAGGCGCCGCGCTGCGCCCAGCCCTTTGTAAAGCCGGGCTGCGAGTGTGACGTGCCCTGTTCCACATTTCGGCGTGCATTCAGCCCGGCCTTGTTTTGCCAAGCGGCGCGCCCTCGCCGCACGTGTGGCTCGTCACGTGCTCGCAGCTGTTATCGTCCAAGATCGATGCGCAACGACAAAAATTCTGGAAATCAGAGGAGCACAATCAGTGCGGTTGCCAAGGCAACGGTTAACTCAGACAAAAGAAATCACAACAGTAAATGTAGCGTCTACGAAAGGAGAAATCAACTTCTGTTTGGAAGTTGTGTTTTGATTCAACTAGCTTAAAACCTTACGAAGTATTTTGAGCATATGTAAGGTAAAGGTACAAACTACTTGTTTTATTTTCATTCGAAGAAATAAATTACGAAGTATTTTGTTTGTCAGCCTCTTTATGCTCTACATACTTTCTTATTGACAAGCTACTTTTCTTTGTTCGGCCCATATTGTTTGTAAGGTTGTATGAGTAAACCAGTAACCATCATTATATATTTATTATTGAATCTCTACACAACAATTCAATTCCTGTACAATCGTGTTTTTTTCCCTCTTCTCAAAGACTATTTCTAGTGCGTGAGCAAGGAATAGAAAAGCGAAGTGCAGCCGGACGGGTTGAATGGCCGTGGGCGTGCGCCAAGGCTAGGCGGCGCGCGGCACGGCGCGCCGCGGAACAATGGGAACAATCGGAAGTTATCATATCGCGTAGATTTGAGGAAAAAAAAAGAATCAGCCGCGCACGGGGCGTCCGCTGTGGTCTGAGTTCCTTGCCACGTCCGGTCAGAGGCTCCGGCAGTTGCCTTTTGCTTTCTTACTTATGATAGAACTGGACATGACTCAAGAGTGCTATATATAAGTTTTCTTTCCGGTTTTTAGCAGACGTGAGCGCGTGCTTACACGCCCGAAGAGGCGTATACGCTATGTGTTTATGTACAATTTTGTACGTGGTATTGCTTGGTTATAGTCTGCGTATTTTTTATTTTTTCCTCAAAAATTCTGCTCAAATTTGAAAAAAACTGATGCCTGTTCACGCATAATATTAAGCATATTTCACGTTTACAGGAGCAAAAAAAGAAAATCCTCAACTGAATATGGAGGCTGTCGGGAACAAGATCGTCCCATTCAAGAAGTTCGTGTTTGTTTTGAGCAGTGTACGCACAGCTTGATAAATGTGAAGGTGGTATCGGCCGGGTCAGTGCTGCACCGTTTTGTCCACACTCACTCACCGAGGCCCTGACCGGCCTCTTCCATCCACGATAGTCGCCGTCCCGATTGGAGCCCTTTACCCCTTTCTTTGTCTTTCTCCGCCTTGCTTTGTTGTCTTTCTTCGTCTCTCTCTTGTTTGATGGCCGTAATTTACGGGATGGGACGATACTGTTATGTCACGGCCACCACTACACTGCTATGCCGGCACGCGCGGCTGAATCCATCCATCCGCGAATGGCCCGCGGCCGTGGCCCGCGCCACAGTGGGCCAGAAGACCGGTTGAGGCGGCCGAAATCCCAGACGTGCTCTGAGCTCCAGCCTCGCCTAATAGGACTCGAACCAAACACGTGACACCACCAATGGATTGCCCTCCGAACGAGGAATGCATTGGTGGGATCAACCGTTTCGGAGCTCATAACGCGTCGCTGGAGTTTTGGCCGCCTGACCGGTCTTCTGGCCCACTGTTCCGCGGCTTGCGTCAGGCGCCGTAATGTTGAGCACCCTCGCAGCCAATCAGCGGCCGCGAGGTCGCGCCGAGCAAAGGGGGACTGCAGCAGGGTGACGAGTGTGCCTTGTCCGAAAGTGAGTGACATAATCATCATGCCTCACTGACTACACCCGGAATTCTTTTTTGTGTGGCTGCAAGTTTATTAGGGACTCTACGTAAGTGGCTTGGCAAAACCTCCAAAGAACGAGGAGCGTATTGCATTTTATCGTCTCTTGAAATTTTTGTCACATTCCACGGGGAAACCACCCGCAACTTCCTTGAAATCCCAAATATCTTCCACCACAAAGGCAATAAACTACTGGCAATATTTGGGCCTAAGACCCTGCGAAATCAGGCGACAGCCAATAATATGTCTCTCCTGCAGAAATCTTGTGTAACCCAAACTTGGAAGATGGTTGTCCCCTCGGTCATATTGATGCACAGCGAGCAATCGGCGCACGTTTCCATGACATGCCCCTTGCCTTCATTGTCTGTGGAACCCAGATCCATGGTAACGGGAAGACTATAAAAACGAAAGTGAGACGACACTCGGCGAGCGTCGCGCGGGCCGCGGGGTGGGGGCAGGAGGGGCGGTGAAATCTGACAGTCGGCGTGTGAGCTGGCGGCCTGCCTGCATCGGGTCACGCCGCCGCGATTGTGGTGCAGTCCGCTCACGTCGTATTCGGCCGGCCCGACTTCGCCAGCCCGCTTAGCGACGTTGACTCCTGGCGGTATGGCTTCATGAGCCGACCGGTACGGGCTGTGGGAAATCTCTCGCCGGCCTCTGTCGCAACGCGATGCCGCACAGTGGGCCAGAGGACCGTGGAGGCGGAGGCGGTCAAAATCCCGGACAGGTTACCCATGCGACTCGAACCGAACGTGTGACCCAATCAATGGATTGCTCCCCGAACGAAGAATGGGCTCGCATGTTCGGTTTGGGTCATATTCAGTGACTCTGGAGCTCAAAAGGCGTCCAGAGTTTTGGCCGTCTGGCGCCGGTCTTCTGACCCACTGTGTGCCGGGTCGGGAAGGAGGAGGCCGCGCGGACAAACCTCCATTAAATATCACCAATTACTTTGCATTTGCATGCGCTGCGTGCCCGCGTCGCTACCTCGCGGCCAGATTAAGCCAGCTTTCTGCATCGCAATCGCAATTAAACCGGAGTCGTGCGCCGTGCTCGTGATAACAATTATTTGCAACGTGACGAGCCGTGGCCGCGCCAGGGCCACGCCCGCACACGACAGTGCTTGAGTTATGGACCGCGATACCAGTGTGTGGCGGCTGCGGCCACGGCACTGGCCGTCGCAAGGTGGGATACTTTCTCCCCATCATCCCAAGGGACCCTCAAAGAGCAGCAAGATAAGGGAAGCGCCCGGACCACTGACGGGCCCAACTGGCCCGGGTTTCCTGGTGGGCCTGGGTTCGATCCGAGTGCGCGTCGTCATCTGTTTTCGCGAGCGACAAGCCTAGTCTAGTCAAAGGTGTTGTGAACTCTTCGGTCACATGGGGGTGTCGCTTTATAAGCATCGATCAATGGAACTTAAAGCTCGTTGGCCGTCAGCCAGAATATGTGTGGTACACTATTTGCATCAGCTGCATCGCTTGCCAATATTCACACCTGCTTTATAGAAAACATGAAAAAAATGGAATGCACGGCAATGTTTCTCGAATCTGGAGTGCCGCTCATACGTTTTGGCGCGAATCGCTGACGTGGGTGGTGCCAGCACACAGCGCGGTCCCAGCACGTCAAAGTCTTCGGTGTGGAACAAGCGTTCGTTGTTCCACTCCGGCACGCTGTCATCGCGTTCGGTAAGAGGTGTCGCGCGGTTACGTCACGGGGAAACGGACCTGCCTGGCGTCACGGGACACACTTTTTTGTTTTATTCCTTTCCTTCATTTCTTCGGACAGTTACAATTCGTTTTGATTCCTTTGACAAATGTGGAAATCACTGCAAGGAAAAAACGCAATTAACGTACAACAAATCCTGGCCAATTTTCAGTCAGTTTTAGTTGTACTAAACAGGTACAATATTGCACTAAGTTCAATGGGGCAGAATGACGAAACGGTACCAGTGCAGGTGGCGTTGCTTTTTTCACATCTCCGATTGTACTTTCTACAATTCTCATTGTAACCTTTTTTCCGCAATCCTCGTTGTATTCTGTTGTACTATCCAAACTTTTTCTTGCAATGATGTTGCCCGTTCGCACTATGTAGGAAATTTACGGGATGAAAACCGCAAAGTTCGGAACCGAATGTCTGCACGGCACTATCTTCAGTCGGATATCGAACCCGGAGGTAGTACTGCATGTCTCGGATCCCTCAGCGCAAAGTGTTGCAGCCGATGTAACCGGACCCTCCGCGTATCTGTTAGACTCTGTTAGCCCAGCGAATACAAGCGGTACTCCGAGTCCCCGCTTACTTATACGCTGCCGTCTTTGAAATGCATCCGGCCGGGGCCCGGCGTACTAATGGGCCATTATTTCCCTGTCGTAACGTTTCAATACGACGGGGCCGACCAATCCGAGGACCAATCGATACGTCAAGTGCAGCGCTGGCATGGCGCTCCAGGCGCTGCGCTCTTTGGGCGCCACGTGCCTCCGGCGTGCCGAGCACTGGTTGGCGGGGTCCTGGACCGCCCGCATGCTTTGCACAGTGGACCAGAAGACCGCGCAGGCGGTCAAAATCCGCTGGACGGGTTTTAAGCTCCAGAGTCGCTAAGCAGGACTGAAACCAAACTTCTGACGGCACCAATGGATTGCTCTGCGGACGAGGAATCCATTAGTGGGGTCGGTTTGAGGCCTGTTTGGCGACTGCGGAGCTCAAAACGCGTCTGAAGTTTTGGCCGCCGCCAGCGCCGGTCTTCCGGCCCACTGTGCACTGGTTGGCCGTGCGGCCGCACGGCCCATACGGCACTGAGGCGTACCTACACTGTACTGCCGGCCGCGTGGAACGGCAACTCTCTGAATGCGCGGAAGTGTCGTTTCTCCCAGAGTCGGTAATGCCATGGCGTGGCGTTGCCTGGCGTTGCCGTGCCGCCGCGCCGTGCCGTATAACGTTATGTGCTCCTCACGACGCAGCCCCCTCCCTCCCTCACTTCTATTCCTGTGTGCATTTTTACAGCCGAAACAAAGGGTGTACTGTCGCGAAACGGGCTCGGAAACGATCGTGGCTTCCCTCCCAAAGTGGGTCAAACCACGCGCGGCCGTGTGTTTGTTGATAGATGGCATCGGAGCCGCGCGCGTGTGTCACTGCTGTTTGTCGCTGCGGCGGGTATACGCAAACTTTCCTCTCGAGAGTGTTACTCCAGAACAGTCTGCTGCTACTGCGACGTGGGAAGCGGCGGTCCCGCAGTGGGCAAGACGACTGGCGCCGACGCGTCTTGAGCTACCTAAATGGGACTCGAATCGAATGTGCGACCCGACCAAATCCTTGAACGAGGAATCCGAGTCCCATTCAACGACGGCAGCGCTGGCCGCCTGCGCCGGTCTTCTGGCCCACTGTGCGGTCCGCGGCAAGTCTACCATCGGCTAAGTGCCTCTGCTAATGGCTTGCTTGTTGCGCAGCGGCGACTCGGCTCGACTTACATCGATATGTTTCTCACAATTAGCGGCATTGTCGTCGGGCTCGTGGGCTTCCGGCCGCTCGATCCAGTGAAAGGCTTCCTGTCGCACAGTGGGCCAGAAGACCGGTTCCGGCTGCCAGTGGTCTAGGCGCTTTTTGAGCTCCAGTACCGAACCGAACGTGTGACCCCACCAATGGATTGCTGCTCCGAACGAGGAATCCATTGGTGGGGTCACACGTTTGGTTCGAGTCCCATTAAGTGACTCTGGGGCTCATAACCCGGACGGGGTTTTGGCTGCCTCCACACGTCTTCAAGCCCTCTGTATGTCGGACATTATCGGGGCGCAGCGCAGCAGGTGGCTCAAGCCGCGCCTTCAGGACGGTTCGCCCACGCCCCTCGCAGTGCCTCCGATTCCGCCGCTCGCATTCCTCGCTCTGTCTCTCTCGCACCCCTGCGGCACACGCCGTGAGTGCGTGGGAGACAGAGCGAGGAGTGCAGTGCGGGCGGCGGAATCGCTCGACTGCCTCGCTGCACACGCGGCTGGGCGGCGCCCTGTCTTCCTAACTGAAGAGGCTGCACCGTGTGCGCACGCAGGCCCACCTGGCGCCCATTTTCCACGCTCTTCATCGATTAACGGGGGCGCCGTTGTTCTCCCCCTTTTTTTTCGGAACGTATACGAATCATCGACAGCCACGTTTCACCCCGTGGCACCCCCACAGTGGACCAGAAGACCGGCGCCGCTGGCTGGCGGCAACTCAAGACGCGGTTTGAGTTCCAGAGTCGTTGAACGGTACTCGAACCGAACGTGTGACCCTACCAATGGAACGAGGAACTCTTTGATGGGGTCTCACGTCCGGTTCGCATCCCATTTAGGTACACTGGAGCTCAAAACCCACCCGAAATTTTGACCCCCTCCGCCGGTCATCTGGCTCACTGTGCACCCGCCTTCCATGTGGCTCTCCGGGCTAGTTGCGAGTCGAAGCCTTCGGCAAAAGTGGACTCATTAGACTGCAGCGCGCATGCGCCATCTGCCAGGTTTGTTTCTCCGCCCCGTGCGTGGGCCCTTGCCCAAACCCTTCCTCCACCACGGTCTTCTGGCCCACTGTGGGCCCCTGCCCCAACCCTCCCGTCACCAGCCCCTTGCACAGCTGGGCCCACCAGCACACGACAAGCCACCTACATCAACCACCGGGAAGGATGCATCCTTGTCACACGTGACCCAGTTTCTGCTATCACATATTCAGAATGCCATGAGCGAGCAGAGCATAGACCGCCGTATACATGTAGTGTTGTGGCGTAGGGGCGCCAGGCGGCAAGGCGCACTGTGTCATTCAGGGGTTCCTTTTTTTCCGCTCTTACACCCCTCCTGGTGTTGACTTTTACAGTGAACCACAGGAATGTGTGTCTAAGTTCAAAAATTAAACAAAAACAAGAAGTCGTGTGTCGAACCCGGGGCCCACACGCGTGGCGACCTGTGTGCACACGGCTACGACAAACATATGATGATCCGACAGGCAGTGGCGTGGCGCAGACATGGCTTTCAAGTCTTTTTTTTTATTTTTCATGTGATTATTTTTCCTCTTTTCAATTCACCTGGACCAAAAGCCTGAAATACAGTGTGCCAGCATGATGGACGCAGCTGTGGGCTAGACGACCGGTGCAGGCGGACAGAACCCCGAACGTGTGTTGAACTCCAGAGTCGCTGAATGGGAGTCGCACCGTACGTTTGACCCCGCCAAAGAATTGCTCTCCAAACGAGTAATTCACCGGTGGGGTCAAGCTCGGTTCGACTCGGTAGCTCAAAACGCGTCTAGAGTTTTCGTCGCTTGCCCCAGTCTTCTGGCCCACTGTGCAGCGTGCGGCGCGGCGATAAGATTGGTGGAAATGATTCACTTTCACTGCTCCGGGCCGCGTCGCCGCGTCTCGGTCGCTGTCGCCACGAGGATGGCACCGCCAGGGCCGATGCCGGCGGAAAGGCTGTCATTTCGGCTTTCGTTCTCACAATGTCCCTGCCTGCCCTCGCCACGCTCGCGCCCGAGTGGGCTGTAATCGTTCTCGGGTCACGTAATTTGCATGGCGTGTCGAGTGAGTATCTGCCGAGCCGAGGACAGTCGTCGTCGGCGCACAGTGGGTCAGAAGACCGGTGGAGGCGGTCAGTATCTGGACGGCGCGTTTTGAACTGCAGAGTCGCTAAATGCGAGTCGAACCAAACGTGTGACCCCATCCTTTCTCTAAGGACCCCACCAATGGATGCCTCTTTCGGAGAGCAATCTATGGAGAGGGTCCGGCTTGAGTCCCATTTAGCGACTCTGGAGTTCAAAATGCTTCGAGAGTTTTGGCCGCCTTCGACGGCCCACGGTGCGGCGTGTCTCGCGGCGCGGAAATGTCACCGTCGGATGACTCACGCGTTACGCGCCCAGTCAGTCGAACAGGAGGTGAGCCGACGGTATGACTCAGGTAACAGGTTCGTACCCCCTCTCTTCCCCCTTCCGCATCCTCCCACAATCAACGGGTTATTTTGGAACGGATTCCGTTCCTCTCTTTTCCCGCTTCATTTGGAGGCGTTGAAGTCTGTCCTTTTGATTTCAATTCATAAACAGGTCGGACCAGGAGTGTCGGCGGGTAACGAGTGGTGGCATTGCCTGTCGGAACACCCGCGTCGCTCCGACAAGATCCAATTACGTTACACTGTGGAAAATCGATTGGGCAAGACCGGAGCGGGAAGTGAAGAGCGTGCGGCTTTGCCGCCCAGACTGGTTGGGCTCATCCTGTTTTGATACCTAGAAAAGCATAAATGTTATTTTACCAAGAAAAATGACTTAAAATTTCGATGTACAAATTTTCGAATTTCACATGAGCTTTGGATGGATTTCAATGAATTGCAGCCAAATTTTCTTGAATTGCCGTATGAACTGCCGAAATTTTTTAAGAACTCCCATGAATGTTGGAGAAATGTCACCAACCAAAATTCAAGATTGTCCACAAATTTCGGTGTGCAATTTTTTTAGACTTGATTCCCTATTTTATACTCTTCAATCTAAAAGGGCAAACTTCAGCCTATTTTTAACTGTATCAGAGGCTGCGCCGTGGGAGGTAAAACGTGTTTTGGTGCGAGCTTTCAATTTCAAAGAATTGATACAGTATCAGGGCCAGGCGCGTATCCAGGTGGAAAAAGGGGCGGGGGTGTCACGGGGGTCATGCCCCCCCCCCTTTTTCCCTGAATAAAAAGGGGAAAAGGTAGGCAAATTGCTTAACAATCCGCCTATAAGTAGGCAAAAAGCGCGTCGTGACCCCTTCCTTTTCTCGAGTCTGGATACGCCACTGATCAGGGCGCGCGGCGGGTCGCTTCAAGGGCGAGTTCACGCAGGCAGCAGCGTCCTCCGCACAGTGGGCCATGCGGCCAAAAATCTATAGGCGCGTTTTGAGCTCCAGAGCCGCTAACACGACTCGAACCGAGAATATGAGACCCCACCGACCGATTTCTCGTTCGGAGAGCAATCCATTGGTTGGGGCACCTGTTCGGTTCGAGTCTTCACTCTCAGACTCGTACTGTTTTTTTTTTGTTTAATAAAGTATTGACGTTTGTGCACATTAATGAGCTTATTAAAATTTTTATCTTTAACAGTAACGTTATTATCAATTTTGTCTTGACAAATCTGTTAAGCCTCTTAACGAAATCCTATTAATGTGCACAAACATCAATGATTATTAATAAAATGTCTATTGAAGAATGAGAGTGTTATTTAGCGACTCAGGAGCGCAAAACTTGTCCGGGATTTTGATCGCCTCTACCTGTTTTCTGGCCCACTGTGCTTCGCCGGCCCGATGGCGTTCCTATCAAGGTCCCTGCGAGCAAATCTTTGTGAATGTAGGGGAGCGCGCTAGTGGCAATTAACTTGTATAATGGAAGGTCGCTCAAAGGGTTCGCCGGCTGGGCAAGGCGGCGGGCATCTTGTCGCGTGCGACGAGGGAATGACCAGGTTGTTCCGCTCTAATTGGCGCATTCTCTCTTCTCTCTTCAGTACGACAATTTTAATTCCAGAGAAGAAAAATTCTGAAAATTTTAAGCTGTATCTCTGCTAATTACACAATGCACTCAGTACACTCTTTTCGGCGTGTTCTCACAAATGCACTCCTACAAGAGTGTGATCAGATCAGTGCATACCTTAGCACGCCTGGCAATACATGCAGCTGAGTACACGCCCGTTGGAGTACTCGTGAGTACACGCTGAAGAGAGTGTACTAGTGATGACACGCTGGAGAGAGTGTACTGAGAACGCTGTTGAGCTTGCAGAGTACTTTTGAGCTCCGTTTTTCGTTTTGGATGCGAACTTGGGTTGAATTTTAGTATTTCAGTCTGGGTTCATACTGTCTGGCGGGTCCTCTTCCTTCCTTGTGTGTGGCCGTTCCCCTCTCTCTTTGGAGCTCGTGGATGTAAATTAAAGTCTCATGGGACGGGACGCTGTGAAAGGGATTCAGGGTAAGCAAGCACTTGTCTCATCCCTCGAGTTAGCCCCTCCTCCTTGCCTGCCGTGCGCCCTGTCCGTGGCAGGTCAGGTGTGCCCCGTCGTCCTCCGTCAATATGGTGCAGTGCAAATATTGTCTGGGTGGAGGTCCAAGATAGACTGGGGAGTAAATGGTGCGATGCCTTTGGGTGTGATAAAGCCGTGAGAAGACTTTTCAGGATACTGTTCTTATATATTTCTTCCAAACAAACAATTGAAAAAAAAAATATGAAAAATTGCGAATTTTAAGGGTGTCATTCTCGTGACCCACGCCGTGCATACACCTCCGAAAGAAAAATAAAATGCAATGAATTAGCAACGCCAAAATATGCGACACCGGTTTACAACAAAACCCTTGTTTACCGGCAATAAAGCGGTATGAGCCCGCGCCTTTCTGTGACCCCTTTGTTGTTTTTTTGGGGGGGGGCGAAAGTCTATCTTTTTTCTTGGCCAAGGTCGCTCCGTGCTGCGATAAAAAGGTGTCCGAGACGACTGTGTCATTTGCAGGATAAACGGCACGTAATTTATTCGAACCTAGCTGGGTCAATAGGAATCCTTGACATACTTACCCACTTGCTGACGTTTGTTTGGACAGTTTCCACGGATGCGGTGGTATAAGGCTCCAGCCAATCAGCGCCTGCTCGTGAAATTCCCTTTGGCGCGCGCTCGGTCAACGAGTCCGTTCCCTTGGACAAAGAGAGGAAAAACACTCGTCTTTCCGCGAGCTTAATTTCTCTGCTCGGCCGCCGTATTTCTCCATTTTGATGGTCAAACGGCTTTCGTTTTTCTGCGGAGCGATACAATTTGGAAGGTTCTCTCTCCCTCCCTCCCTCTCTCTCTCTCTCTCTCTCTCTCTCTCTCTCTCTCTCTCTCTCTCTCTCTCTCTCTCTCTTTTCACGACGGTTCTAGGTGCACGTGTTTATGTAATTACCCTTTGTTTTTGCCTGCTGCCCCGCCAAGGTCACGCGCCGGCTCCAGGGAACCGTTTGAACTGGCTGCTTTGACTCTCTTCCGGTCCGATTCGTCCCATTGTTTGTGCACTTTCTCCTCGACTGCCTCCCGTTCACCTGCATAATTGGCTGAGCCATGTCAAAGGGCAGTGCAAGCCACCCGGTTTTTTTTTTCTTTCACTTCTGCCCAGCGCCACCTGTGGGGCGCCCTATTCTGCACACAGCGCACAGTGGGCCGGAAGACCGGTAGAGGCGTTAACTGTCCCGGACAAGTCTTGAGCTCCAGAGTCGCGAAAAGGGACATCAACCGAACTTGTGACCCAACCAATGGTTTGCTCTCCGAACGAGGAATCCATTAGTAGGGTCACACGTTTGGTTCGAGTCTTGCCCAGCGACTGTGGGGCTCAAAACGCGTCTAGAGTTGGTCGCCAGGGTCGGTCTTCTGGCCCACTGTGCAGTGACAAAGGCGCTCCGCGACAAAGGCGGTGAAATGGGGCGTGGCGCTTTGCTGCACCGGCCGCTCGAGCGTGCACCTTTTCATGCCAACGAGATCAAGGCGCCGTCCGTGTCAATAGTGCAATAGTTTGTCGTGCAGTGCATCGGCCTCCGAATAGAGAATCACTTCGAGACACGTTCGAGACAGGGAGGTCACACTACAGTATACATACGTCGGTGCGGGCAGACTAATTAGTTCCCAGGGTACTGAGCTTTCTTCTCTTCGTAATACGAACAATGATCTCACCAGTATTACAGCACAGCCAAGGCAGGGACTTAAAATGAAGGGTTTTCAGTACTTAGACTAGTATCTTTCTGAGTGTTTTTCTTATGGCAAACAAATTTCTCAGTTTTTATCGGTTTGTGTCGTACAGTGCTGAGAGAAAACTCTTGACTTGCCGTTACTAAGAATATCCGTGCTCGGGACGTTCTTTTTACATTGAAAATCGCCAGGATTGTGGTCATTGCAGGACCAGAATGAAAATTACATCCTTTTACCCGGTGTCACGACGGCTTCTTGTTAAATTTGACTTAATTTGGATGACATGCGCAGCTCACTCTGTGCAGTGTACACAAAATATTCCATTCCTTTCTACTTTGACTTCCATCCGCTGGACCTTCTTCTTCTTTAGCATTTTGCGACCGCCACAACAAGACACCCGCATCTGCATAGACCATTGTGGTGCCTCGGAATGCCAAAAACTTGGTTGACATTCCTGCCGGCGTCCTTTGATGCGTTGTCAACGGGTGGAGGGAAAGACATGCGATACAAATCGAGGGTTGCAGGTCCGCCGGGGAGAGGGCCGCGTCCGAAAGCGGGTCGGCTATGCTTTGTGCGACTGGGTGCCGCGCCACAGTGGGCCAGAAGACCGATGACAGCGGGCAAAATCCCGGATGGGTTTTGAGCTCCAGAGTCGCTAAATGGGACTCGAATCAAGCGTGTGACCTCCCACCAATGGATTGCTCTCCGAATGAGGAATCCATTGGTGGGGTCGCACATTCGGTACGAGGCCTGTTCAGCGATTCTGGAGCTCCAAACGCGTCTGCGTCTGGAGTTTGTGCAGTCTGCGGGGTCTTCTGCCCACTGTGCGCGCCGACACAGCCCGGCCTCTACAGCGGGGTGGCGCCGGCCGGGTATGACTGACCATTGTTCTGGGACTCCAGGCCGTGTTTGGTGGCGATTCGGTAACGTCGGTAAAAACGCGGTGGGCGGGTATACAGGTGTACATAATGGCCTCGTCGGAGCCTGCGCTCTGCCAGTTTTGGCATTCTGGCCATTATCGGTCGCTGCGTCGGTTAGCGGGGGCGGGGCTGTGGCAGCTCGGACGTGATGTGGGTGTCCCAACTGCTGTCCTACTGGGGTAAACGAACTTGGCCCATAACCTCGAAATGTAGAATTTGTTGTGATTTCTCACAGTTCTTCCAGAGTTCCAATCTCGCCTCGTGGCCCCGTGGGCCAGACGACCGTCGCAGGCGATCAAAACTCTACATGTGTTTTGGGCTCGAGAGTCGCTAAACGGAACTCGTACCGAACGTGTGACCCCACCAATGGATTAATCATTCGGAGAGCAATCCATTTGTGGGGTGGGGTCACACGTTCGGTTCGAGTCTTATTTATCGACTATAGCTCAAAAATCGTCCGGGATTTTGACTGCCTCCAACGGTCTTCTGGACCACTGTCCAGGGGTAAACGAACTCGCCTCGCAACCTCAAAATGTGGAATATTTTGATATTTCTCGCAGTTTTTCCAGAGATTCGATCCCGCCTCCTGGCTCAGTTTCTTGCGCTTCTTCTTGTCGTGAAACTGAGCCGCCATTGTTCTCGTGGCGCCAGTCTGGCCCCGATGCTCATGAGGTGTAAACAACCTGTCACAGGGACCCATGCTAATCCCGAGCTGGTCCCTCCATTCCATTCCACGAAAGTGATCGCGTTAGTCCACTGTTAGTCTTGCTTACCACAGCACAGTGGGTCAGAAGACAGTTCATCATCTTGAATTTGGGCTGCTTCCGTCGGTCTTCTGGCCCACTGTGCACGGGTGCCCATCAGCCACCATCAGCGGAGGGAGATGTTGTTGGAGCGAATCGCTGCCCGCGCCCGGTCCCAACAGCAGTGCCAACAATGACTGTGCGGTTCAACTTGTCTAGAAAGTTTGGCTAAGCTCCACGACTGGGATTGGTCATCGGGGCGTCCCGTCCCAGTCGCCTGCTGCCCTGCTACACACCATATTCCTCTGTTTATTTACTTTTTTCGCTGTGGCCGATGATGAATCTAGGTTCGTAATCACAACACGCGCCGTGTCGGATCTCGGGCGACATCTGCCGAGGATTCGGCGACCACACGGACGAGGCGCCCCTGTGCGTCGCCTGGGCGGGCGGCACGATCGTATCAATCACACTGTAAAAGGGACAGCAGCCTGCCGCCCGCTAGGCAGGGCCCCGCGGGTGGGGTTTAGGTAACGAAGCGGCGCCAGCATGCCAGCCCTGCACAGTGGGCCAGAAGACCGGCGGAGGCGGCGAAAAGTCTAGACGCGTTTTGAGCTGCGGAGTTGCCAAACGGGACTCGAACCAAACGTGCGACGCGTGACCCTACCAATGGATTCCTCGTTCGTAAAGCAATCCATTGGTGGGGTCACACGTCCGGCTCGAGTCCCGTTTAGCGACTCTGAAGCTCAAAACGCGTCAAGAGTTTTGTCCGCCTAGCCCACTGTGCGGCGCCAGCCTGCCAGGCTCGCCGGCCAGCGAGACGACGTCTTTCAATAGTGTCGCGCTCCTCCTTTCGCTTTCCGCCTGCTTTTGGCGCGGTATTGTGTTGTCCGATTGAAGCTTATTGGATGTCGTCGGCGAGCGGCCGACCGGCGCACTGGAGTGACTGGCCCTCGGCGTCGCCGTCGTGTCCTCGGCGTCCTCGCCCCCGAGCCTCATTAATCTTCCTTCGGTAAGAGGGAAAGTATGTTTATGGGGCTGGAGCCGACATGACCCCCCCGACCCTTGCCTGAATCGACCTCATCAGCTGATCGGGGCGGTGCGAGTGTGGTCCCGCAGGGCTTCCAAAGGGCCTCGAAGGTCTCGAAGGGACCACAAACAGTGGCGGATCAAAAGCCGACCAGACACAGTGGGCCAGAGGCGGACAAAACTCTAGACGCGTTTTGACCTCCGTAGTCGCTTAACAGAATTCGAACGGAACGTGTGACCCCCACCAATAATGGATTCCTTGTTCGCAGGGCAATCCATTGGTGGGGTCACACGTTCGGTTCGGGTCTCATTGAGCGCGACTCTGGAGCTCAAAACGCGTCTTGAATTTCGGCCGCCAGCGCCAGTCTTCTCGCCCACTGTGCGGCGGGATCGTCGATTTTGCTTTGCACAGCTCCCGTTTGTCGGTTCGTTGCAAGGGCCGCTGTGATGGTGGGCAACTGAAGAGTAATGGAGCCGGTCCCTCGAGCGCAGCGGTGGTGCGGAGGAAAAACGGGAAAGCATCTTGGCAGACACAGCAGGCGCGGAAGGCGCGAAAACGGCGGCACTTTGCGCTGCAAGGACCGGCGGCAAGGTGCGGCGCTTGTTTATTGCGGTGCCCTTCTGCGTGTGGCGCCAAGTTCGTCGCCCGGCCTCTGTGTTACCGCGCCGCACAGTGGGCCAGAAGACCGTTGAGGCGGCCAAAATCCCGGACACGTTTTAAGCTCCCGAGTCGCTAAATGGGACTCGAATCGAACGTGTGACCCCACCAATGGATTGATCTCCAAACGGGAAATCCATTGGTGGAGTCACACGTTTGGTTCGAGTTCCATTCAGCGACTCCGGACCTCAAATCGCATCCAGCATTTTTGCCTCCTCAACGGTCTTCTGACCCACTGTGCGCCGCGGCGGCGCCGAGTTGGCCCGTTGTTGGCGCGCCGGATCTATAAAGCGGCCTGTCGAGGGATGCTGTGCTGCCGGCCGAGCGGGGCGTGGTGGCGCCCTGCTCACAGCCCTGCTCACAGCCCGGCCCGCGAGGCGGCGCACAGTGGGCCAGAAAATCAGTGGAGGCGGTCATGGTCTCGGACGCGTTTTGTGCTCCTCTCGCTGAATGGGACTGAAACCGAGCGTGTGACCCCATCGATGGATTGCTCTCCGAACGAGGAATCCGCCGGTGGGGTCACGGTAACACGTTCGGTTCGAGTCCAGTCCTGTTTAGCGACTCTGCAGCTCATGCGTCAAGAGCATTGGCCGCCCGCGCCGGTCCTCTGGCCCACTGTGCGGCGCTCGGTGGCGCTGGTGCCGCGTCTGGCGGGGCGGGTCCAGGTAATGTGTTTGTTTTGCAGGGCTGCCTAAGGACGCGGCTGTGAGCCGTGGCTGTGTGCTCAGCGAGTCCTGCGCAATCCAAGCAGGGGTGGCCGTGGTCTAAGAAGGAATGCCGTGCCTCGGGGTGTGTGGAGAGTTCGCTTCGTGGTGCGTGGCTTCAGGAAGGTGTGTGGAAAGGCCACGCGCGCGCAGAAAACGCTGCGAAGTGCGGAGATACGAACACAGGCCTCTACTGTGGGCCAGAAGACCGGTGGAGGCCGCAAATTTTCAGACGGGTTTTGAGGTCCAGAATCGCGAAATGGGACTCGAACCAAACGTGTGACCCCACTAACGAAGTCTTCAATGGGAAAGCAATCCATGGGTAGGGTCAGACGTTTGGTTTGAGTCCCATTTGCGACTCTCTACTCAAAACACGTCTAGAGCTGTGGCCGCCTGCGCCGGTCTCCCACTGGGCCCTCCCAGACGAGCCCGACCACGCGCACGGCGCATGCCAGTAGCGCGGTTCTAACTGCAGCTAACCGCAGCCAGCAGTGCGTTTAGCGGCGCCGTTTGTTGCGTAAGCGCTGCATAGACCTGCCGTAGACCTTTCGCAGGGCGGCCCACGTCGCGTCGCCCTCTGCTCTTCCTGCCCCGTTTAGAGTGTAGCGGCGTGGCACAGTGGGCCAGAAGACCGGCGCAGAGTCTTCAGTGTCACCAAGTGGGACTCGAACAACTGAACGTGTGACCCCAACAAGGGATTGCTCTCCGATCGAGGAATCCACTGGTGGGGTCACACGGTCGGTTCGAGCGCGTAGCGACTCTGGAGCTCTAAACGCGTCTAGAGTTCCGGCCGCCGCGCCTGCGCCCGCCGGGGCTGCGGTCTTCTGGCCCACTGTGCGGCGTGGGGCGCTCGAAGGGCGGCACCGCAGCACCGGCCGTGAAAAGCCAGTAATGCCCCGTTTTCGCTCGCGCCTGCAACGCCCGCGACGCCCCGGCGATTGTTCGCGTCAACAAAGCGGCGTGTTTGATTCACGAATGAGAGCGTTGCGCGGCTCGCCGACCCGACTCGTCACCGCCCTAATGAGTTACGCATTATACGCCGCATTGTGAGTGACACGTTATGTAGCGCGGTAAATCACGCCGCCGCGGCCGGGGATCGAACCGCGGACAGCGTGCGCCTCAGAGTCAAAACATCCTTTCTCTGAGGCGTGCGCTTGTGCACAATGTCCTCCAAGCCGTGCGCTACCGGATTACAGAAGTACAAAAGTCCGGCGGCGGCCTCCTTGGTGAAAAACTGATGCGAATCCGATGACAGCGGCGCCGTCGGCGTCGGCACCGTCGGCCGGCCACTGGAGACTGGAGGGGACGGCGAGGAAGGTCGGCCACACTGCAAAATACCGTTTCGCAAGCGGTTTGAAAAGGATTTTCACACTGTTTGAGAAGTAACAGCACGCCCCGTTTTGGCGGGAATTTCGAACCGGGGGGCGGCGCGCATTATGTAGTACCTGGTTACTGACAGTAAAGTCAGTAAGATGCTGAGAGTGTGGAAAAATTTGTGCAGATTTTCGTGCGAAAATTGTACAAAAAGTTCATCTGCACAAAAAACTGTGATGTCTCGTACAAAATTGTACATAACATTTAATGTGTAGGCAAAAACATGAGGGCATTGTATAATATTGCTTCGTGTTATGCAGACATGTTTCGTATTATACAAGGGATTTTGCTTCTTAACAGAAAGCATTTCTTCGTAGATTAGGTTTTTAAAATGCCTTCGGTTTCTTCGTATAACGAAGCGACGCTTCGCAGACATTTTCCTGTGCGCGTGGCCCAAGGGGTGCCTCACTTCGTCCAGGCAGTGGGATTTAATGGATTTTCTATGTACACCCCCCCGGCATGGCCAGGCAGCTCTGCGGCCAATCAGCACGCTCCGTTCGGGCGGGGATCGCGGATACCGGCGGCGCCGCGCGTTTCGGCACAATGCGAATGCGCGCGTGTCGCTAACGGCGCGGCAAGGCGCGGTGCGTGCAGCAGGCCGATCGCTTTACACTGGTAATGAGGTCCTACCTCGAAGCGCGTGGCGGCTGTCCGCGCCGCCACGCCACGCACAGTGGGCCAGAAGACCGGCGCAGGCGGTCTGAACTCTGGACGCGTTTTGAACCGCAGAGTCGCTAGATGGGACTCGCACCGAACGCGTAACCCCACCAATGGATTGCTCTCTGAACGAGGAATCCGTTGGTGGGGTCTTACGTTCGATTCGAGTTCTGTTTAGCGGCTCTGGATCTAAAAATGCGTCAACAGCTTTGACCGCATGTGCCAGTCTTCTGGTCCACTGTGCCTCGCCACGCCACGCCCCCTGCATAATTAGAACTCCACCGGGGGAGGTGCACGCCGTTCGTATAACGAGCTGCCAATAGTAACGCGGGGCTCGCGCTGCGAATAACGTGCAGGCCCTTTGACTGCGTAAGGCCGGATAGGCGTTGGCGCTGCGCGCTGACTGCGAGTATCCTTTGTCGCTCTGTCTCTCTCGCGCACATCGCGAGGCGTCCCGCAACCAAGTGAGTGCGAGAGAGACACCTGCGCTGCTCGGAGTAAGTGCGCTGCTGCCGGCTTATCCTCATTGACGGCGGCGGTCTGCGGGCGCCGCCAGCGTGTATGCGGCTTACCTACGCTGCATTCATCGTGCTGCGCGCTGCGAATAGCGTTTTTGCGAGACTGCGAAAAGCTTTTCTGCCAGACTGCCAACAGCTTTTTTTTTTTTTTTTTTTTTTTTTGCGAGACTGTCGGCGCCCACTCTATAACGAGTCGCTTTTTGTTGTTGCAGAGATCGAAGCGGCCGAGGCGTGCAAATGGCTGCGAGCGGCGGGATTTCCTCAATATGCGCAGATGTACGAAGGTGAGTCTGGAATTCTACTTGTTATTCGTTTGTTTTACAGGTGCGAAAACATATGCAAAGTTTGGCACAGGATACTACAAATTCCTAGTTAAAAACGGGGGTTCACTGTTCAATCCCAATAAGAAACGAGACTTAAAATTGAGATAGATGTCCCTCAAGACTAATTTCGGCCCAGGAACGATCGGTTTCTGAGCGCAGTGTTGGCTAAACAATCCTCCTTGATTCCAAGTTCGAAAATCGCTTCCTCTTCAAACTATCCTCCAGATAAGCGTAGATGTATGCACTGTAACAATTTGAGTTGTCACTTGATGGCAATTCCAAGACTTATTTTCCTAACAAGAATGTCATCAAAACTATTGATGACATTATTGTCACGCCCGAGCAAAAGGCATAGGCGCTTTGATGAAAATGTCATCAATTTGCGATGAAATTGTCTTCATTTAAAAGTGATAAAAAGATCATCCACGCTTTTGTCATAAAATGACAATTTTTTACAGTGTGATGCTTCAGGGGAAGCGCACTACAAAACCAAAAACAGCTTGTGTCTTTTTCGTACTTGAGTAATATTATCATAGGATTTTCTGTGTGTGGTTACATACCTTGAACATTTTCGTTTTGTTTGTCGTCGGTGAAAGACAATGGCGCATTGGGCGGGACAGCTACGTCCGGCATCTTGCGCACGCACACGAGAAGACCGCGCCGAGGCATAATGCGACACGACGCTAAACGCAGCCCGACAAATTTGCTCAACTTGTGCGCGGAATTTATTGGCCGCCCTCAAAGGACTCGCCGCACCAAAGTGAGCCGCCCGAAGACCGGTAGAGATGGTCAAATCCCGGACGTGTTTTCAGCTCCAGAGACGTTAAATGGGACTCGAACCGAACGTGTGATCCTACCAATGATTGCTCATCGTACTGGGAACCCTTTGGTGGGTTCACGCTTTCGGTTCGAGTCAGGTCAAAATGCGTCCAGAGTTTTCGGCGCCTGCGCCGGTTGTCTGGCCCACTTTGACGCGGGCTGCGGCGGCCGGCCGAGTGGCACAGTTTTGATCCGAATCGCGATGTGGCAAAAAGAGCGAGTTTAATCCAATGAGCTTTGCTGGCCGCGCAATAAGCAGCGCAATAAGCAGCGCAATGATTGGCTGGCTTTTAATATCTATGACATGCATCCTTTTCATCCGATTTAATTTCGTGTGATGTGACGGTTTCGGACGGTTTTGCGTTGCTGCTTCGGGATCCGTTTGGCGGTGATGCGAACGGGCTTCTCTGCCCCTTGCGACTGCACCGCTCAAACTGCCAAGCTACTTTGCTGGATCAGTTGAAATAGAAATCGAGGATGGTATCTGATATTTCATGGACATCTGAAAGAGTAAGGTCAAAGCGTGACATGGAACGACCCTACTACGCAAACTCGCCTGCATGTACAGTTCACTCTACCTGGAGTATGCCTATGCCTGGCCTGTTCACTCTCACCGGAATAGGATTGGCTTGTACACTTTTCCTGGAGTATGTCTGGCCTATACTTTCCACCTGGAGTATGCCCGGCCTATACACTCCACTGGAAAATGCCTGGCCTGTACACTCCACATGGAGTATGTCTGGCCTATACTTTCCACCTGGAGTATGCCCGGCCTATACACTCTACCTGGAAAATGCCTGGCCTATACACTCCACCTGGAGTATGTCTGGCCTATACACTCCACCTGGAGTATGTCTAGCCTATACACTCCACCTGGAGTATGTCTAGCCTATACACTCCACCTGGAGTATGCCTGGCCTGTACACTCCACCTGGAACATATCTGGCCTGTACACTTTACCTAGAGTATGCATGGTTTTTACACTTAACCTGGAACATGCCTGGCCTGGCCCATACACTTCACAGAAACAGTATAGGCGTGCAGGTGTGCGCCAGGTGGAGTGTACGATGCATGTACGCATGTTTTCTACCTGAAGCATGACACCCTTGAGTTCGGAAAGTACGTTTCCTTCTGCATAAAGATTACAGTGGGAGTCATGGATTACGCAGAGCGAGTGAGCAGCGTTCTCCGGCAGATCGGTGGGTTACGTCCGCGGCTCGCGGAACGGCGGCAGCATCCATTGTGTCCCGGAGTGACTGATAGCGACTGCTGCTCTGCACGGTCCAGCCATCAGCACCCTACAAGGCGAACCCTTGAAGGGGCTCTTCCTTGTGGACTCAATACGTATCGCCATACGTACCTATCTGGCTCCTACAGCGTGTTGAAGTAAACCAAGCCAATTTTAGATGGTCTCCACAACCTCACAAGAGGCTAACAACTTCGAAAAATTTTGTACTCCGTTATTTTAATTTTACATTATTTTACGTTGTTTGAACATTGTGTTACGTTATTGCAACGTTATTTTGCGTCATTTTAACGTTATTTCACGTTATTTTGAGGGAAAACGTACTCCAATATTCAAGATGGTTTTCCTTCTTACACACTAAATTCCTTCGTACAATTTTTGTACGTGGCCTTACAATTTCGCACATACGTGCTTTTCGTACAAATAAGTTGCACGCAATTCCGCACGAATTTGTGCGATTCGGCGAACAAATTTGTACAGTTCGCACGTTGAAAATTGTGTGCACTCCCAATTTCCCACTGAGAAATGCCATGCTGTCATAATACCAAGCTGATTCTCAGTACTCTACGACACAAATCTATCATAATACAGAGAAATTTGTTCACAATACGAAGAAACTTGTCATAAGTTACTAAATCCTGCACCATAGGGTACTAACTTCGCTTGCTGTCACTAAGATTTTTGTTCATATTACGAAGAAAAAGCTCAGTAGGATCTCGAGTGTGTAAGGCCACGTTCAAAATTGTACCAATGCATTGAGTGTGTAACCTCAATAACGGTAACGTAAATGAGTCGTGCGCCAGCACTATAACTCAACTTAATTTAGAAATTGAGTTGTTGTCCTGCGCTGCGCGCGCGCAGCCGTTAACGAGTTATTGACAAATAAAGTGAAAATAGTTGCCAAGTCACTGTGGACGTGTGTGAGTGAGGGGCTTGGTGTATGGCTCCAGGTCCGCGGAGCACCCGGTGGTGTTCCGGTGGTGTTATTGTCGCTGAGGTGCGGCGTCCAGGTTTCTCCGGTTCATTTCCATTTCTGGGCCGGCCCGACGCTGGGCTACGCCGGGCTGCCTGAGAGACGCTTGCTGAGACGCGTGGCCGGCGCGCCGCACTGCAGCTCCACAGTCGCTAAACAGGAGTCGAACCGAACGTGTGACCCCACCAATGGATTCCTCGTGTGGAGCGCAATCCTTTGGCGGTGGTCACGCGCTCGCTTCGAGTCGCATTCAGCGACTCCGGAGCCCAAAACGCGTCTAGGGTTGAGGCCGCCTTCACCGATCTTCTAGCCCACTGTGCGGCGTGCCCGCGGGCTGAGCCCTGAGCGAAGCCAAGGCAAAGCCGCGCCGGCCTCCCCCACACATGGTCTGGTAACTGGAAGTGGCCTAGTCCCTGATGTTCGTAATGAGCAGCCTCCCCGCTCCTCTGTGCCGCCCGCCCGTCACTTTCGCGCGGTGCCGTATCGCTGCCCAACAATTATCGCAAGGACAAGCGCGGCTGGCGGGCTGGCTCCGAAACAGCGCACAGTGGGCCAAAAGACCGTTGAGGCGCCCGAAAGTCTAGACGCTTTTTGAGCTTCAGAGTCGCAAAATGGGACTCGAATCGAACGTGTGACCCCATCAATAGATTCCTCGTTTGGAGAGCAATTCATAATCACACGGGCGATATTCGAGTCCCATGAAGCGACTCTGGAGCTGAAAACGCGGTTATACAGAGTTGAGGCCGCCTGCGCCGGTCTTTCTGGCCCACTGTGCTGCGTAGGACCGCAGGCTGGACAGACGAACCGAGCCGTCCGCTGGGTTCGCGGTTTCCACGCGATAGCGTATTCCTTCGCGCTGCGCGTTCTCTGCAGCGCGTGTTCAATTTCTACATTTCTCCTCGGCCGGCGTGCGGCCCGGCCGCCCGGATCCCGGAAAGAGGATTGTTGTCCGGCCCCATTAGCCATTCAGCTCGCGACCTTTTGTTCAAACCAGGGGACCGAGCCACGGGCCGAGCCTGCGCACAAAAGGCCAGAAGACCGTTAGTGAGGCCAAAATTCTTGACGCGGATTGAGCTCCAGAGTCGCTAAATGAGCTAAATGACTCGAATAGAACGTGTGACCCCACCAATGGATAGCTCTCCAAACGAGGAATCCATCGGTGGGGTCACACGATCGATTCGATGAGGTCCAGAGTCGCTAAATGGGACTCGAATCTCGAATCGATCGTGTGACCCCCTCGGATGGATTCCTCGTTTGGAGAGCAATCCATTGGTAGGGTCACCCGTTCTATTCGAGTCTCATTTAGCGACTCAAGAGCTCAAAACGCGTGCGGGATTTTGGCGCCCTCAACCGTCTTCTGACCCACTGTCCTGCGCCCCGGTGTTGCGGAAAAAGTCCGCGTGTACCGGCGCGCTTTCCTCTGTCATTACATACCGCCGGATACCAGCGCAACAGCGCTCACGCCCACTCACCTTGCTCCCGATTCCAGGAGAATGTCAAGCAGACTGGGTGCTCTCTCTCTCTCTCTCTCTCTCTCTCTCTCTCTCTCTCTCTCTCTCTCTCTCTCTCTCTCTCTCTCTCTCTCTCTCTCTCTCAGCCCCACAGGGCGCGCCAGCAGTGCGAGAGAGACAAAGCGTCGAAACTCACTGTTTGGAATCAGACTAGACGCCGGTGTGGGCTGATTCCGCCGAAGCGGATGCTCTCTCTCTCTCTCTCTCTCTCTCTCTCTCTCTCTCTCTCTCTCTCTCTCTCTCTCTCTCTCTCTCTCTCTCTCTCTCTCTCCCTCTCTCTCTCTCTTTCTCACCTCTGCAGGGCGTCGAATGAGTGCGAGAGAGAGAGAGAGAAGCACTCAGCCAGTTAGGCAGCGCGTCCGGCGTCCGGCCGAACCGAGCGGCCTACCCCGCCGGGCGTTCTGCCGGCCTGCTTATTTTTCATACGTCGCGGTCGCCGTCGCCTTGAGCCGGGGCCGTATTGGACTCGACACGCGGCGGGCTTGCGGCGTCCTGTTCGAGTGTCCTTCGGGGGCCCTTCGGAGGTCCTTCGGGTGTCCTTCGGGGGCCCTTCGGAGGTCCTTCGTGTGTACTTCGCGGGCCTTTTCGGAGGCCCGCCACTCCGCGCATATTTGCCCTGCATATTTGTCCGCGTGGTCCATCGGGCGTGCCGGTGCTGTCCTGTTTGAATCGATTCCTTGGCCCGAAAGCCGTCTGGTGGCCGCCGGCTCTGCCCGGACCTGCCGCGCTGCGCCTTGCCTGGCTGCTCGGCCTGCCCGCCTCGGGCGGCACGAGCACCGTGCCGTGCCCTGGCACGCTGATCCACGCCGTGCTGCGCCATGCCCTGCCACACCGCGTAACGATCCAGTCAGATTTGATTCGCCGAAACCTGCTGCGATTCCCGGCTACCGTGTACTACACCGCGGGCTAGCTATGGCTTGCCCGTGCCCGCTCCGTGGACTTCCCCCTCCTGCTGCCGAATTTTTAGACGCGTTTTTTGCGCTAGAGTCGCTTATTTGGACTCGAACCGAACGTGTGACCCCATCAATGGGTTGCTCTCCGAACGAGGAATCCACTGCTCGGGTCACAGGTTCGGTTCAAGTCACTCTGGAGGTAGAAACGCGTCTGGGGCTTGACTGCCTGCACCGGTCTTTAGTCCCACTGTGCGTCCGCCTTTATTCCAAGACTTTTCTACTGTTTCCCTGCTGTCCTAAAATTTTGCGAATAATTGTGTCAATGTTTCAGAGGAGGGTTGGAAGCCCGAGGCCTGTGCGCGCCGGTTCCTTATGGAAACCGTTCCGCTCTTTTTCGACCAGATGCTGCCCGCGCTAAGAGGGAAATTTATCCTCTCTATGTCGCGGGTAATTTTTTTTCCAGCGCCACCCTGACGTTGCTGCTATTTATATTTCTTTTTCTAATGAAACAGAAATTAAAGCCGGCAGGATTGGCCAGAGGGGCCATCGGGGCGCGCAGGTCGGACTGACTGTAATTAACGACGATCGTCACACCGACACGCGATTAATTATTTGCTGACTGCTGTATCGCCGCGCCATAGTTGGCCAGTAGGCCGGCGCAGGCGGCCAAAGCTCTAGACGCGTTTTTGAGCTCCAAAGTCGCTGAGCACGACTCGAATTGAACGTGTGATCCCACCAATGGGTTCTTCAGTTCGGAGACCAATCTATTTGTGGGGTCACACGCTCGGTTTGAGTCCCATTTAGCAAACTCTGCAGCTCAAAACCCGGCCGGGATTTCGACCGCCTCCCCGGGTCTTCTGTCCCACTGTGCGCGCGCCGCGGGGCCTCCATGGGGGAATTGTTTCGCACGCTCGACTACGATTACAGCAGACGTACGCCGTAATATCTCAATCTCGCGCGTCAGCCGCGTTGGCAGTTGGCACAGTTTCCTGAGTGTAAGTGAATTGTACCAGCGTCGGCGGGTCGTGCCTGATCCGATTCCATTCCTTCGCACACGAACGTGCAAAGAGGGGGAGGAAAACGGAGCACAGTGGGCCAGAAGGCCGGCAAAGGCGGCGAAATATTTAGACGCGTCTTGGGCTCCAGAGTCGCTAAACAGGAATCGAACCGAACGTGTGTCCTCACCCATGGATTCCTCGTTCGGAGAGCAATCCATTGGTCGGGTCACACGTTTGGTTCGAGTCCTCTGTAACGACTCTCAAGCTTAAAACGCATTTAGGATTTTGGCCGCCTGAGCCGGTCCTCTATCCCACTGTGCGGAGGTCTGACCGAGAAGCTGCTGCGTGAATCTGCGCGCGTTATAAGGATTTTCAATAGAATTTCGAAAAAATTTCGAATGATTGCCAGGTTGAGTGTACACATGATTCCCGGAGTGGGTAACCCCCCGGGCACCCGGCTTGCGGCGGCGTACGTGTGTCTCGTGCGTGCTTTCGTTTTCAATTCGCCTCGACGGCAGTGAGACGCCGCACAGTGGGCCAGAAGATCGGCACAGGCGGCCAAACCCCAGACGCGTTTTGACCTCCAGAGTCGCTGAACAGGAGTCGGACCGAACGAGTGACCCCACCAATGGATTCCTCGTTCGCAGAGCAATCCATTGTTGGGGACACATGTACGGTTCGAATCCCACTCACACCTTACAAGTTCAAAACCCGTCCTGAATTTCGGCTGCTTCCACCAGTCCTCTGGCCCACTGTGCGGCGTGCAGGTGAGGGACGGCTGTCTCTCTCGCACTCCTGTGGGGGGGCTCCGTGAGTGCGACAGAGACGGAGCGACTCTTAGGAATCAGTGTGCTGTCGGGGCACGCCCAATGTCTCTATCGGGGGAATAAAAACACGCGAGCTCGCCGTTGTCCTGTCGCAAATGAGGCTGCTTTGATCCCGGCGGCGGTGCCCGTCGATGTCCTGTCTGTCCTGCCCACTGTGTCCTGCCCTATCCTGCCCGTCTAAGCCCTGGTCGAGCCCATATCGGGCCCAGCAGGCGAGGCGCCGCGCCGCGCCGTGCATTTTAAGGAGTCCGGCAGCGACCCGGGCAACACGCTATTGCGTGACTTCGTGACCGAGTGTATGTCCTGCATTCCCTGTTTCTCCGCGTTTGGTTTCCCTGCGGGCCATTCTGAACAGAGAGCTCCGTCGCTCTGTCCCTCTCGCTCGCCCTCACGGGGTGTTCCGCCTGTTGTGCGAGAGAGACGGAGCGACGAATGCACTGTTGTTCGGAAAACGCGCACAGTGGGCCTGAGGACGGGCGCAGGCGGTCAAAAACCCGGACGCTCCGAAGTCGCAAAATAGGTCACAAACCGAACGTGTGACCTCACTAATAGAGCCTCATTTAGGAGAGCAATTAGAGCTGAAAATGCCCGGAAATTTTCCGGAAACATTGGAAAAAAACAGTGTTCTTTTCCGTTTTTTTCCCTGGCCTCGGAAAAATTGGAAAGATTCATCCTGAAAAGTAGGCAAAACGCCCGACTTTTCGCCTGTAAGTAGGCAAAAAGCATAACTTCATCACTGTGTGCGGACGGTTCTCAGTGCACTCACATTATTTATACCCTGTTATGTTTCCTTCTCATGCGATTTTCGTTGTTGCACTTGTGTTTCTAGGGTTGCGAGTGGAAGTAAAGGTCCAACGCAACACAAAAGTAGTGGGTTTCATGCTCATTTTCCGCTGTAGAGCCTTAAAACTAATTTTTCCAATTTTTCCTTTTTTTCCAATTTTTCTAGGTTTTTTTCCAATTTTTCCGGTTTCTTTCCGACACTTTGAAAGTTTCCGGAAAATTTGCATCTCTAAGAGCAATCCATTGGTGGAGTCAAGCGATCGGTTCCAATTTTGTTCGGCGACTCTGGAGCTAAAAACGCGTCTAGAGTTTTGACCGCATGCGCCGGTCTGGCCCACTGTGCCGCGGGGACCGGGCACGGACCGGGCCTGGAGTAGAGATGCAAATTTTCCGGAAACTTTCAAAGTGTCGGAAAGAAACCGGAAAAATTGGAAAAAAACCTAGAAAAATTGGAAAAAAAGGAAAAATTGGAAAAATTAGTTTTAAGGCTCTACAGCGGAAAATGAGCATGAAACCCACTACTTTTGTGTTGCGTTGGACCTTTACTTCCACTCGCAACCCTAGAAACACAAGTGCAACAACGAAAATCGCATGAGAAGGAAACATAACAGGGTATAAATAATGTGAGTGCACTGAGAACCGTCCGCACACAGTGATGAAGTTATGCTTTTTGCCTACTTACAGGCGAAAAGTCGGGCGTTTTGCCTACTTTTCAGGATGAATCTTTCCAATTTTTCCGAGGCCAGGGAAAAAAACGGAAAAGAACACTGTTTTTTTCCAATGTTTCCGGAAAATTTCCGGGCATTTTCAGCTCTAGCCTGGAGCGACGTGGGCGACACAAAGGAAGCGGGTCACGGCCCTTATTTAGCTGATGCCGCAAGGGTCGAAGGGTTGGAATGGGCTGGAAGGGATTGGACGGGCGGAGTAGCAATTATCGCCCGAGAGCCGTTGGCCGGCGGTCGGCAGGCCCGGTGGTCGGTAGGGCCCTTCGATCGGCCGGCAGGGCACGCACAGTGGGCCAGAAAACAGCGCAGGCGGCCAAAACTCTAGACGCATTTTGAGCCCCAGAGTCGCTAAATGGGACTCGAACCGAACGTGTGAACCCACCAATGGATTGCTCTCCGAATGAGGAATCCACTGGTGGGGTCACGCGTTCGGTTCGAGCCCCACTTAGCGCCTCTGGAGCTCAAAACGCGTCAAGAGTTTTGGCCGCCTGCACCGGTCTTCTGGCCCACTGTGCGGCAGGGCCGGCAAGCCCCCCGGCTCAAAGGCGGCAGCTGGGTTGGATCGGATCGGCATAACCTGAGGGCGGTGATCCACTCCATACCGAGGATGCCACTCCAAAATATATTGGCTCATGAATGGGAGATGCGGGGGGGGGGGGACGATGACGGGCGTGGTGGAATCCCCAAACGTTTTTCCCGATTCGAAACCACTCACCTCAACACACAAGGCGTGCGTATTGCGCAGCAGGACCCGAGGAGAGCGTGGACTGGTCGAACTTAAGTTAAGTAAAGGTGACTTACTGTAAAACTTTGTGTACAAAGCTTGTGAGATGTGCGAGAATGTGCAAGACTTCTGGCGTATTTGCCACACATTTTGCCTACTTACAGGCGTTTGTGCCACCTGAATGTATTGAAATGTGTTCAAATTTTGTACAATGAAGGAGGAGGTTGCTTCCTTCTAAAAAGTTACAATCATTTCGTAGCCGTTCAAGCGACCAATTTTGGACTTTTTTTGTCTTTTATTTTCAGATTCTGATGACATTTGTTTCGATTTAAGTCCGCTCTTTATAGACTTTAGGTTGGCTTTAGGCTCACTCGCTGAAAACCTCACGAAGAATTTTGAGCATATGTAAGGTTAAGGGGTCCCCCACTTGAACAATCTGTGTACGCTTGGAGGAGCCAATCCCACAATCTTGTCTAAAAAACGCCTGTAAGTAGGCAAATGGCGCGACAAAATCATTCAAAATTCCAAACAATCTAACACAATCGAACAATCAGTGTACACCGAAATTCTGAGTGAGGGACCCCTCGTCCTGGGCGCGAGGAAAACAAGCGGCCCGCTCTTCCGCTTATCCGGCGTCGCCGTGCCGCCGCGTTCGCCGATCTTGCTGACGACGGTCTTGTCGTGCGCGGCGTCGCGACGCTTCCTGGTAACGAGGGAGAAAATGGCGGCTTGTTTCTGCGGGCCGCGGACTGATTCCGAGAGTCGCTTTTCGTCGCTCTGTCTCTCTCGCTCTCACGGGGCGTCGCGTATGGGTGCGAGAGAGACAGAGCGACGAAAACGACTCTCGGCATCAGTCTGCTTGCCGGCCGGGCTGGCTTGCTCGGCGCGCGCCGCCACCTCCGCGCGGCGGCGCGGTGGTTTAGATAGAAAGTCCCGGACGGCTGTCATAGAAATGCCGTAAAATGGACCCGACGGCCACGACCGATGCAATCCGAGTGCAGTTTGCATTGCACTTGGAGCGGCAGACTGATTCAGCACAGCGTTTCGCTGCCCTGTTTCTCTCCCTGGGCCTCGCGAGTTTGTCGCAGACTGCTCGGTTCTACATGGGGCGTTCAGAAATTCTTTTCTGTATTTCCTTTAAAAGTGCATCTCCAGCAGCATAATGCCCAACAGGCGGCCAAAACTTTGGACGCGTTTTGAGCTCCAGAGTCGCTGAATGGGGCTTGAACCAACCGTGTGACCCCACCAATGGATTCTCCACATTCGGTTCGAGTCGAGTCCCACCAAGCGTCTCTAGACGGAAGCTTGAAACGCGTTTGGACTGGAGATTAGGCTGTCTGCGCCGTTCTTCCGTGCACCCCCCCGCGCTGGCAGTGTACTTCACCCGCAAGTTTGTGGAGGCAGCGCGACGCGGTGGTAGGTGGCAGCCAGGCATACCAGGCATCAGCCCGGCCCTTTGCCTTGCAGCCCGGCAGCAGCCCGGCGAGCTTGTAAACTTGGCGAGATGTTGCCGTGCTTGATTGATCATCTGAAGCACGCTGCGGCCGCCCGCCCGTCTCCCTGGCCTGTCTCTCGGGGCCGGTCTGTCTGCCTCGGTCTGCACGCCGTCATGTCGCCGCCGGGACGCGGCGTGGGGAGCAGAATTCGACTTTTTGCACGGTTGGTGTCGACACCGAATCCGGAAAACCTTGGTCGTCTGGACGGCTCATCAAAACGCCACATTACATTTTTATGTAGAATTTTGTACGGGTCATTTGCACGGTTTGGTGCTCAACTGTATACATTGTATTCACTAAATACTGCATACATGCTATGTATACAGCAAATACTGTATACATGCCATGTATATAGCTAATGCTGCGCACATGCCCATCTATGCAGTAAATGCTGCGTACATGGGATGTATACATATAAAAAAATTCATAGAGTTTATAGGCACTATAGTTCTACCCGTATACATGGGCATGTACGCAGCATTAGCTGCACACATGACATGTATACAGTATTTGCTGTATACAAAGCATGTATGCAGTATTTACTGCATACAATATACAGTTCAGCTAGCTGACAGAGCATGCGGGGAATTTGCATAATTTTATCCGTAAAAAGGCATAAATTTATGCAAGTTTGTGCACAATTTTACGCAAAACGTCACTCAGGTTCAAAGTCACACAACGAATAAAATTCTACATAAATATTTAGTGTGGGACTTCCAGGACAACTAACAAAAATAATGGCTGCACTTTTTAGGTGTTCAGCTTCAAGTTGAACACCTAAAGTTCCAACATTCAGCCTTGGAAGGGCAGTGCACCCAGGTGTAAGGTACATAGTGAGGACAGGCCCTCTTTTTCAATCCCGGTGCCGACCGCGATGGTCCCGTTCCGTCTTATAAATCTTGATTTTGACGCTCTCCAACTCGGAAATTCCTTTGAAGGTCGTTGGTGTGTGTGTGTGTGCGAGTGTGCATATGCGTGTGAGTGTGTTGTGTGTGCGCGCGCGCACCCTGCTAGCCGCACCAGCTCATGCCCAACGGACCACACACCGCTGGTTTCTCATCATATCCTCTCTATATATACCTGGGTCGCAAGCGGCCCCGCCCCCGCGTCCACCCCCGCCCCTCTCCGGCACGCACCCTTCCAGCCCAGCCCACCCTCACCCGATGCGAAATCAGAAACCGTATCGGGAGACACAGCCCAGCGTGCGATTCCTGCCTGAACTCACACCACATGATATTTAGTCAGATTTTATAGAAATTCTTTTTAAAAAAACGTTAACGCTAACGTGAAAGCAGATGATACTACTGTTTATTTCAATGTATAAAAAAGAATCAGTTTAAATATAACTTTTAGGCAGTTGAATGTGTTATTGTATCATTTAATTTGCAAGAGTATACACTCGGAAACTAATGTGTATTAAATTTCTTATGCATGGTAAGTTACGAAAATGATGATTTTATTATAGCTTTTTAATATCTGAATGTGACATTGTGTTGTGTCAACATGTTCATAATGTCGATGGTACTTTGATATGCTCATTGCAACTTGCGTCGGGTGTCATTTTCTTTGTTTCGACGTGAGGATGCGTCATATGATGGTCAATCACATGAATACTTAATACCCGTGAAAGTTGCGGTACTAGGGCGAGACGTCTCCGCTATTTGTCTGAAATTTGTTTAAAATTCAGAAGTGTGTGCACTGAATATCAAAGTAATCACCCCTTGACTCGCACACAGAGAACCATACGCACCCTAATACTAACTGTGGTCACATTGTGACAAGATTAAAGATCACAAGTTCACCCCTTAAAACTGATACGACTACAAAGTCATCACAAATTGCGGAGATTGTCGTCAAAATCCTCACTGATTGCATGAGTGTGATGACATGCACTGCCGCCAACTGGACGCGATGCTCGCGAGAACCATTAGCCCTCAAATTGTCAAAGTGTCAGCGGAAAAGTTCACAGTGCATTACGCGGCGCTTTCGAAGTGTAGCGGCGTTGGTCGTAAGCCCCGCAGCGATGTGCCCCAATTTTTCTTTTCTTTACATTTTTTTTCTTTTTTTCGTCTCGGTGGCTTTGTGGCGGTCAAAATAATTAATACCCTCCTCGGAAAAAAATTATTTCGCTATATTAGCGAACATCTGTTTGCTAGAGGAAAATTTGCTGGAATGACAAACAATTTCGCTATTTCAGTGCATATAGGACGCCGATGTAGCGAACTTCCACTTGCTGTTCTACCGATAATTTATTACTTATTGTCCAACGAACATTTTTGCTGCAGAAGCGAACAATGTGCGCTAACTTTTGAATGCTGTTCGAGCGATCACCTTTTCATTGCCATCCAACGAACATTTCTGCTGGACAAGCGAACAATATTCGCTACATTGGTGCTCTGTGTGTTCTCTAGATACCAAGGCTTTCTAAGCCAAGAGAAGACCTCTGGCCTCTTCTCCTCGGGTCGCTTGGTGGTCTCGTGGCAAAGCCTTTGAGTGCTAACAAAGAGTTCGAGGGTTCGATCCCGGCCAGAATTGGGCAAGGTTTACCATTAGTACCCTGATTACGAGATCGCCGACATTCCAGATCATCGGCCGATTGTCTTTTTAAAAGTTGCCAACAAACTTTCGGTCATTATGTCAGCGAAAAGTGTTCGCTAATGTAGCGAACATCCTGGCAGCAAACACAATTTCGCTGTTTTTTTTAAGGAGATTTATATGGCTGATTTAGCTCATATTTTTCGCTCCATCAGTCAAAAATGTGCGCTAGAGTAGCGAATTTTCAGTAGCGAACAAAAGTTAGCCCGTTCAGCGAACAAATTCTTAGGTTCGAAAATAGTCATCAAAAATTCGCTATTTTAGCAAACATTTCGCTGAAACAGCGATTTTATTTTTTTCCGTGTCCGCGGACGCTGGTCTGACGCGCTGCCGCCGCGCTAACGGCCGGTACGGCACGCCGCAAGTGGGCCAGAAGACCGGCGCAGGCAGCCATAACAGACGCGTTTTGAGCTTCAGAGTCGCTAAATAAGACTCGGACCGAGCGTGTGACCTTACCAATGGATTCCTCGTTCGAAGAGGAATCCATGGGCGGGGTCTTACTTCTTATTTAGCGACTCTGGAGTTCAAAACACGCCTGGGGTTTTGACCGCCTCTACGGTCTCCTGGCCCACTGTCCGCCGACGGCACGGCCCTCGCGGCAGGGCATCAGCGCGCCGTCTCTGTCGCACTCCATGGGATGCCCAGGGGGTGCGAGAGAGAGAGAGAGAGAGAGAGAGAGAGAGAGAGAGAGAGAGAGAGAGAGAGAGAGAGAGAAAGAGAGAGGGAGCCCTATACCCCCCCGTGGGGCCGCCCAGCCAGGCCAAGCCAGGCCTAATGCCGCCGTTGCATACGGACGTCTTCATTGGGGTTAACGATGAGTCGCTTGACTAATGGAGACCTTCGCCGCCGTCTGTATCACACAAGGGGCCCCGTAATCCGGTCCACATTGAGCCGCAAGTCTGTAATGTGTTTGTGTGTGTGCGTGCGTGCGTGCCTGTGCGCACGTGCTTGCGAGAGGGACACATCGGGTCAACATAATCCGTGTGCTTTGGCGTTATTGGCAAAGCGCGGCGCACAGTGGGCCCGAAGACCAGTGGAGGCGATCAAAATCCCGGACGTGTTTTGAGCTCCAAAGTCGGTAAATGGGACTCGAATCGAAAGTGTGACCCCACCGATGGATTCCTCGTTCGGAGAGCAATCCAGTGGTGGTGTCATACGCTCGATTCGAGTCCGAGTCCTGTTTAGCGACTCAAGAGCTAAAAACGCGTGCCGGATTATGACCGCCTCCACCCGTCTTCTTTCCGGCCCACTGCGCGGCGGTCCGGCGGACGGCCCGGCCCTTCTCGTGCCCCGCCCCGCCCCGCCCCGCCCCGGCCCGCCCCGCCCCGGCCGGCTTACTCAGTCGGGCCATTGTTGCGAAACGGAGGCGTGTGACGCGTCTCTCCCGGAGGGACAATATTTGCGTTTCGACATGAAGGCCCACGCCGCCCCGCCAGACGGCGGTAATCCGTGTGATGTGACTTCCGGCGCAAAGTCGCACCACTTTCCAAACCAGACCCGCTCTAACGCGACAGCGGATTCGCCTCGGGCTTCCTCCTCGGCGCCCTCCTCGTCGCACAGAGCGTGGACCAGAAGACCGGCGCAGGTGGCCGAAAAACTCTAGACGCGTTTTGAGCTTTAGAACCGCTCTATGGGACTCGAACCGAACGTGTGACCCCACCAATGGATTCCTCTTTCGGAGAGCAATCTATTGGTGGGGTCACACGTTCGGTTCGAGTCCCTCAGAGACTCTGGAGCTCAAAACGCGTCTAGAGATTTGTCAGCCTGCGCCGCCGGTCTTCTGGTCCACTGTGCGTCGTCAGCGGAGTGGCGCCGCGGCACTCGTGGGGCGTCCCGTATGCGGGTATGCGAGAGAGACAGAGCAACGCAGCGCTGCTGCCCGGAACCAGTCTTCAGGTGCGGCCGAGTGAATTGCGCGGGTAATTTAGTTGTCGGTTCACTGCGACGTGGCGCCCTCGGCCGACCACACCACGTCCCGCCCCGCCCCCACCCTACGCCCATCCCGCCCCGCCCCGCCACCGCTCTATCTCGCCCCGCCCCGGTGGTGTCGCCCAAACGGTCTGGAGGGCGGCCGCGCCAGTGCCTGCACGCGCGCCGCGACGCACAGTGGGTCAGAAGGCCGTCGAGGCGGCCAAAATCCCGGACACGTTTTGAGCTCCAGAGTCGCTGGATGCACCCAGAGAAATGAATTCTAGATTCTTGATCCTTTCAAGAAATGTTTCTTGATTCAAGAAAAAAATTCTTGGCTCAAGAAAAAAATTCTTGGCTCAAGTAAAAAAGGCTTGAATCAAGAAATATTTCTTGAAAGGATCAAGAATCTAGAATTCATTTCTCTGGGTGTGGGACTCGAATCGAACGTGTGACCCCACCAATTGATCCCTCGTTCGGAGAGCAATCCATTGGTGGGGTCTCACGTTCGATTTGAGTCCCATTCAGCGACTCTGGAGCTCGAAACGTGTCCGAGATTTTGGCCGCCTCAACGGTCTTCTGCCCCACTGTGCGTCGTGGGCCGCCGTGGGGCCACGGGCCACTCGCCATTACGTTTATTGTTGCTGAATGAATTCGCAATGAATAATGGATGCTTCGCCTCCCTTACACGCCGCCCCCGCGCAGCCGGCCTTTCTGATCCGGGTTCGTTTAAATTCGTTTCCCGGCGCTATTTTCTCGCGGCGGGAATCAGCATCGTCCCGCGCGGCTCCTCGACGACGTCCCCGACGCACAGTGGGCCAGAAGACCGGTGCAAGCGGTCAAATTCCCTGAACGATTTTTGAGCCCCAGAGTCGCCCAGAGTCGCTAAATGGGACTCGAACCGAACGTGTGATCCTACCAAGAGATTCCTCGTTTGGAGAGCACGGTGGTGTATCTGACGCTCGGTTCTAGTTCGCGACTCTGGAGCTCAAAACGCGTCCAGAGTTTTGGCCTCCAGCCGGTCTTCTGGCCCACTGTGCGACGGACTGCACCGCGCACGGTCGCTCTCCAACTTGCTTCTTCGCCCCGCTTCCGGTTTCCTGTGACGTCACCACAGTCTCGCACGGGTCCGCCGGACGGAACCCTTTGGAGGAACCGCCGGACGGTGGCTGCGTGTGCGCGTTCGGTCATAGCGGTCGGTGGCCGATGACGGCCTTGGCGACGATGCTGCTCGGAGTGCTTTTCAGCCGGTAGCGAGGGGGCCGCCACCCTCATTTCAGGTGCACACAAGATTCACTCTCATATTCTTACGCTAAAACGATCTGCATAACATACGTTGAAATGAAAACATACATACTACAATAAAATTCATCGTACCTTACGCTGAATCATGCGTAATACGTTGAAATCATACGTAGCCTATGTAGAAAGCATGCGTAATACGGTTCAATCATGCATACCTTACGTAGACAACTGTGCATATTACGGAGTGCAAATTTAAGCGTACCTTACGGTGACTAATCATCGTAATATGCATAAAAATGATCGTAAGAAATTGAGCGTGTTATGGGATTACGCGTACAACTTTGTAAAATTGGTTCATAAACGTTAAGAAAGGACAGTATTTTATCAAGGATTACGTGATTACGGCATGGATTACCGGAGATTACCTGTCAGTTTGTACACAGGATTTCCGGGGTGGTGGCCGCCTCGCGCGGTAGGCGGATAGCAACAGGTTTTACTTTCGTTTCACTGCTACTTTTGTTTGTAAGGTCAGAATAGTTTCTTGGGGTGAGTAGGTGAAGAAAAGTGCAGGGTTAGAACAGTACTAGTACTCTTGTTGAGCTATATCATGACTCTTGAGTCATCCCTGGACCAGTTATTTCTACTTAACTTGAAAATATGAGTCCGAAATCCCTGTTATATGAATGTCCGAGTTCTGGTGCAGAGTGCCGCAAGGGGGTACGTTTCTTACCCAATACTTTTCTTCCCTAACCTACCCCTAAGGTTTCGAGAGTGGGGGATGTATTATAGAATCCCATCCGATCATTTGTTTCTTGGCATCAATGAAGAAGAAAGGGAGGAGCAAGCGAGGGGTGCCTCACTTCGTCCAGTCAGTGTACACCCTCGACTCTAGTCACTGCCTTGTTTCAGTCAAGTCACTGAAAAAGCCGGCGCAGCAACGTAACATTTCCCTAGTTGCAGCGTTTTTGTTACAAATTTCTAGAAATGTTCCATCTAGTCAAAGTAGAAATTCAGTCTAGTCACCAGTCAGTGTACACCCATTTTCGAAGTGAGGAACCCCTCGGGAGCAAGGCAACAATCGCTTTCCCCCGCTCCCGCTGTCCTTGAACCGTGTGCCCCCCGGGCCGCCCGGCGGGTGGATCTTTGCAGCGTTTCGGCCGTACTCCGTGGCCTGCCCGGCGCCCGGCCTGCGAGGCGCGCGGCCGTTACTCAACGCAATGTGCATCATGGCGAGTGGATTTTTGCGCGAGGCCGTGTCACAGTGTTGCCACTGTGTGCCCACTGTGCCCTATGGCAGCGACAGGCCTCGATAAGACCGGCGCCGGCCCGGCAGCGGTGGCATTTTCAACAGCCCTTTCGTCGCTCTGTCTCTCTCGCACTCGTTAAGGCGTCCCGCTGGGGTGCGAGAGAGAGAGAGAGAGAGAGAGAGAGAGAGAGAGAGAGAGAGAGAGAGAGAGAGAGAGAGCGGCGAGACGCCGTCGGGCTGCTGTGCGCACACATCCGGCCGCAGTGCCGATAGGGTAGGTCGACGAGGGTGTGTCGCGGAGACAATGTCGGCGCCGCGCGTTTGCTGCCAGTGACGTAGACGACTTGCAGCGTCTTGCAGCGCGTGCTGTGCAAGGAACTGTAACGCATTGTTGTGTTGGTCAGTGTCGGACAGTGCACTCCTAATTTCCTACTGAGAAATGCCGTGCTGTTATAATACTAAGCTGATTTTCAGGACTCTACGACACAAATGTATTATAATACAGAGAAATTTGTTCGTACTACGAAGAAATTGGTCATAAGTTATTGAGAATTCTTCACCATAGGTTACTACCTTCGCTGTGCTGTCATAATACTAAGCTTTTTGTTCGTATTACGAGGAAAAATCTCAGTAGGATCTTGAGAGTGTGGGCGGGCCAGAAGACTGGCGCCGGCGGCCACAAACTCAAGCCGCTTTTTTAGCCCCAGAGTCGCTGAGGACTGGAATCAAACGTGTGACCCCGCCAACGGATTCCGCATGGTTCGGAGAGCAATCCATTGGTGGGGCCACACGTTTGGTTCGAGTTCCATTCAGCGACTGTGGAGCTCAGCAGCCGCCCGGGACTTGGACCGCCCCCACCAGTCTTGGCGGGCCCACAGTGCAGCGAGGGGGTATGCACTCGTGTATTAGTCGGGTCGCTCAATCCGTAATAGTTCGCGTAATAGTAGCGTATTAGCCGACATTTTCATGATTTTGCCTGTTTTTTTGATTTTTTTAGGCTGTTTTGGGGTTGTTATAGGTTTTTTTCAGGCAAATTTCAAAAATTTTGAGGCGTAATAGAGCGTAATAGCGTATTAGTCGGGTCACTCGTTTTGAGAGTGCACACCCCCTCGCTGTGCAGTGTGCAATGCACCGAGGACTCGCGTCGCCTCTCGCGCGGCGCGGCGGCGCGGCGGACGTCCGCCTCGCCGGTGTCGCCGGGTGTCGACGCGGTTTATGAAGTCGGCGACGTGGTCGCGGACCTCGGCGACGACCTGTCGGCGCGCACCGCCACACCGCCACCGCCGGCGACCCGTCCTGGCGACTTTCTTTGCTCCTTGGAGCGTATATGCTATCGGCACGGTGTGTGTGTTTTGATTTATAGGCGGACTTGTTAAGTCTGGAACAGGTTGCAGTACACACACGCGCACACATGCATACAGGCACACCGACACGCACGCATAAACTGGTGGAACCTGAAAGGATAAAGGGGGTGGGGGCTGCTGGTGCTGTCACCCGCCTATTACAGCAGCCAGCCATCCTCGCTGCGTTCAGTGGGCCAGAAGACCAGCGGAGGCGGCAAAAATTTTAGACGCGTTTTGAGCTCCAGAGTCGCTAAATGGGCCTCAAATCGAGCGTGTGACCCCACTCATAGATTCCTCGTTCGGAGAGCAGTCCATAGGTTCGATTCGAGTCCCATTTTGGCAATTCTCGAGCCAGAAACCCGGCTAGAATTTTGGCCGCCTGCGCCGGTCTTCTGGCCCTCTGTGCTGCGCCCCGCTGGTGCACTGGTCGGTGCAGTGCAGCGTGCGAGCAGCGTGCATCCGGGGGCGCGCAATTAGCCAATCAGTCTTCCTTTTTTAGTGACTTCATTACCCCGGCCATGTTTTTCGATAATATTCCGCGCAGCGTGTGCGGTCTGCAGACCGATGGAGCCGGTCAAAATTCTGGACGGGTTTTGAGCTCTAGAGTCGCCAAACGGAACTCGAACCGACCGTGTGACCCAACCAATAGATGGCTCTCCGAACGACGAATCCATTGGTGGGGTCACACGCATGGTTCAAGTCCCATTCCGCGAATAATCTGGAGCTCGAAACAAGACTAGAGTTTATGGCCGCCGGCACCGGTCTTCTGGCCCACTGTGCGGTGTAACGCTGTGGCCGGGACAGGCAGCGGCATTGACAGCGACGTGTCTTTTTCGCCGGGATAGTCTCAGGCGTTGATTCCTTTTTGCCAGTGTCGGGGCCCGTTTTCCTTCCGCGGAATATAATAACCCGCCAGTTTTCGTTTTGCCGCACGCACAATCACATTGATATTCGCGGTGAGTCGCCGGCTCATTTCTTTTTCACGGCGCGCCGTGTTTCTTTAGCGCCGCTCGGGGGCGCTGCCGTTGTGCAGGGTTCAAAGAAGGGAACAAAGAGGGGGAGGGAGTGGAGCTCATAGCTCACCTTGGGCGCTGCTGGCCGGCCAAGACCACGTGAGCCAGGTGCAGAGAGCGCGCGGTTTTTGGCGGGCGATTCGAATTTGTCTGAACCATTCTCTCAACCCTGGCACAGTGGGCCAGAAGCCCGGCGCAGGTTGCCAAAACTCCAGACGTGTTTTGAGCTCTAGAGTCTCCGAACGAGGCATCCACACGTTCGGTTGTGTCCTTAGTCCTAGCGACTGATGTGCTCAAAACGTATCCAGACATTTGTCCGCCCTCCCTGCTCCCTGTCGTCTGGCCCACTGTGCATCATGTCTGTTTCCGCTCCCGCGCTTGCTTTTTGCCCTGTGATTGATTGGTGTTCGTTTCCTTGTGTTCGCAGGTGAGTGAGCGATTCTACAGTCGGCGCGGCGTAGCGGCGCAGCGGGCGCAGCAGTCGCGGCTCGGCCCTCCCTTCCGCGTGGTGGCCGCCGAGTCGGGGAGAGGTTACGTTGCATATTCATGGACCGACGTCCCCTGAATGAAAAGCGATGCACCTTAAATCGTAAATAAATGACGCAATGGCGGCGGCCGGCCGGCAGTTCGTTCGGCGGCGGGAGGTCGCCCCCTTCCTGTCGTTCTCGAGTCTCACCGCGCCCGCTGGCTCTGGAAATTTGGCGCCAAATTTGATTTGGAGTACTGTAAATTTTTGTGTTTGAAGATTATGAGAATATGTGCTAGAGCGTTTAAGATTTCTGCTGTGTGCCACACTTGTTGCCTAGTTTCAGGCGTTTTTGCCACCTGAATGTGGCATGTGTTCAAATTTTGTACAATGAATGCCGAAAGTTGTTCCCTCCTCGGAGGCGACTCACTGAGAATGAATGAATTTTCATCAAGACTGTATTTTGGGTAAGGTATACTTTATCACCCAAAATTAGGTGGTAGAAGGGTGTATCAGCAACCTCAATTGTAATTCCACCTAAATTAAGGTGAAGAAACCTTCCCCCTTCCCCTTAATTTTGGCAGTAATATAATTCCCCTAAATTTTGCTAACAAAGAATACCTCGCCCAAAATTTTTGGTTTGGTTATGGCTCTTTCACCCTCAGTGATGCGCGGGGTCCGAGGGGGCAAACACTCGCGTAATGCCCTGTACACAAAATCTCAGTATTACGCGTTACACGTAATTGTAATACCACAATAGCAGATCCGACAAAAATGTAGTATTTAATGCCGTAATTCACGTGTAATACCACCGTAATACAGCGTAATACGCGGAGTAGTCTGTACACGATTCCTAGAAAAGTTTACCCCCTCGGCGGGGTCGATGTCATTGTTCGTAGTCCTTGGGTCTGCGGCCTGTGGAGCGATTCAGGAGGTTCGTTTCCGTCGCTCTGCCTTCGTCTCCATAAGGTTGCGACAGAACGACAAAACGCTCCACCGAATCGCTCGGCAGCAGAGCGATTCCGAAAAGGGCGTATCGCTCTCCCCGTCTGTCGCGCCACGACGGCACGCCCCGTGAGTGCGGCAGATACCGTGAAAAGAAAGCGCGCTGTTCAGAATCAGCCTGCCGCCTCGGGATTTCCCGGCTTTTCCATCCGCTGCCTCTCATCGGGCGTCAGAAATGAGACGGGCGCAATAAGGGCTTCGTCAACCTCGGCGGGCAGGCGTAGGGCAGGGTGCACAGTGGGCCAGAAGACCGGGCCAGGCGGCCCACACTCTAGACGCGTTTTGAGGTTCAGAGTCGCTACATGGGACTCGAACCGAACGCATGACCCCACCAGTGGATCCCACGTTCAGGGAGCAATCTACGCCTCACGTTGGGTTCGCGTCTCATTTAGCGACTCTGGCGCTCCAAACGCGTCCAGGATTTTGACCGCCTCCACCGGTCTTCTGGTCCACTGTGAGGCGTAGGGCAGGGTGGCGGCGAAGGGCCATAATCCGGCGGGCCGAGCCCTACCTACTCAGACAGGGCTGTGGGTGGAGCCCGATATTCAAGAGCGGCCAAGCTTTAGGTGGAGCTGTACAAACGTGACTGCAGAGGCGGCCACGAAATGTGTGTAAGGAAGGGGGGGGGGAAACGGGGTAGGGGGACGGGAGGGGGGGGGGCGTGCGTCACCGAAATCTGTCGCGGACGTTTTCCTTATTAATCATGCTTTCCGAAAGCGCTTTCAGCGAAAGCGACAGGACCGTTGATATGAATAGCCTTTTGTATCAATGTCAATTTTCGACTCGCATTTCGTTTATTTTTTTGTCAATATCATATCAATGTTTTCTTCTTCCATGAAAGCGTTTGCTAAATGTGGCCAGCGACTCCGGTGTGCCTGATCGGAAGGCAAGGCAAACTTGTGGTGAAATCACTCTGTGATGTAGAAAAAGGGGGGAAAAAGAAAAAGAAAAAGAAACGGTTTACGGAAAGGATTATCCAGGCTCGCCACGTGTTTTTCATGTAACGACAGTGTAGAGCAATCTGTAACTGAGACTTTCCGAACCCTCTCCATTAGGTGCAAAAATGGTGCGAATAAGCCCTGGACCGTCCGTAGTTGTTTTTTGCTGTGTAGGTCCAGGCATAAGCGTAACTGGTGCCCCGTCCCGTGCTCCCTCTCCGCCAGTGCTTCGAAAATATCTGCGAACGTCACTTTAACTGCGCCGAACGCGTCACAGTGGGTCAGAAGACCGTTGAGCCGTTGAGGCGGCCAAAATCCCGGACGCGTTTTGAGCTCCAGAAGTCGCTAAATGGAACTCGAACACGTGTGACCCTTCCAATGGATTGCTCTCTGCACGAGGAATCCGTAGGCGGGCTCACACGTTCGATTCGAGTCCCATTTAGCGGCTCTGGACTGGAGCTCAAAACGCGTATAGAGTTTTGGCCGCCTGCGCCGTCTTCTAGCCCACTGTGCGACGTCGAGGTTCGTGACCCGGCCGACCCTTGGCGCGCTTTTGCACACGTTGCACGCGCTGTCGTGACACGCACGCGTGCAAAGGGTCGACCACGCAGCGACGCGGAAAATGTTGCCGGTTCCGTGTTTCAGGAACTAACAATAAAGTTGCTTACGACCAGCGGCGGCCGGCCGCTCTCCGTTCACCGTTTCCATTCCCCTTCTGTCTCTTTTTTCTCCCCCCTTTCGCGCCTCGCTCCGCAGAAAAGGTGATTACGTGTCATTACCGGCTCCACTGTGAATGAGGCTGTGACGTCACGCCGAGGGCGTAAAGGCCGCCAAAGGTCGCGGGGCGCCGCGCCACCGCACAGTGGGCCAGAATACCGGCGCATGCGGTCAAAACTGTAGACACGTTTCGAGCTCCAGAGTCGCTAAATGAGATTTGAACGGCGTATGACCCCACCAATCGATTGTTCTCCGGACGAGGTGTCAATTGGTGGGGTCACACGCTCGGTTCGAGTCTTGTTCAGCGACTAATGGAGCTTAAAATGCGTCTCGAGTTTTTGCCGGCAGCGCCGCTCCTCTGGCCCACTGTGCGGCGGCGGCGCCGCCGCCGCCCCGATTGGACGAATGGGAGAAATGCCGTCGGAATGGGCTGCGGGGGAGCAATCCACTCCGGGTCAGTACTAAAGGGCTTTGGCTGTGCGAACTGTTTGAAATCTAATCGAATCTGCCATGATTCGGTTTTGTAATCCCATCCGCTGATTAGACTGCGAGGTCTTTGCGTCGAATCAAATCCATACCGTTTGGCCTTCGAATTTTCAGTCGCGAAAATGGTCGAACCTAAACCTTTTACATTTAGATTCGATGCGATTACACCCCACCTCCGTAAGAGAGGAATGAAATTGCATTAATGATGTCCTTTAAATCGCTACAAGCCCTGGGAGAAAAACGTCCCATGACATCATCAATGGTAGGTGGCACCAGATTTGTTTCCTGGTTTCGTTCTGTCCATTGTCGTGGTCTTTTTATTTTTATCAATCGATTGTTTCTGCGACTGGCGTTTCGTTCTAATTTCCCCAGACAGCAGCAGATTAATCATCTTTACTCGTTTTACTCGTCCGTGGTTTTTTTTTCGTGCGAGATAATTAATTAAGGGGGTTACTGCGCGCTAAAGTTCATCTCCGATCAAGTCAGCCAGTCCCGCTTCCGCGCCGCTGACCCGACCCGTGCACGGTGGGCTAGAAGACCGGTGGAGGCGGCAAAAATCCCGGACGCGTTTTGAGCTCCTAATTGGGACTCGAACCGAACGTGTGACCGCACAAATGGATTGCTCTCCAAACGAGGAATCCATGGGTGGGTTCACACGCTCGTTTAGCGACTCTGGATCTCTAAACGCGTCTAGAGTTTTCTTTCTCCGCCTGCGCGCCGCTCTTCTGGCCCACTGGGCGCTTACCCGACCGGTGGCGGTTCGGTTTTTGTTGCTTGAGGTTTGCTCGGGTTTCCTTCCTCCTCCCCGAGGCCAATGCGGGTCAGTTGTGGCAGCTGCGGCTGTCCCGTGTGTGTCCAGCGCCCTGTTTGCTAGGGGGAACACTCGGTCTCAAAAGGCTGCTGGCCGGGACTGTACCCGCTCGCGACCCTGAGCTCAGACCTCCCCGAACCACAGTGGGCTAGAAGACTTGCGCGCAGGCGGCCGAAACTCTACGCGTTTTGAGCTCAAGAGTCGCTTGATGGTACTCGAGCCGAACTTGTGACCCGTGTTCACCCCACCAATGGATTGCTCTCTGAACGAGGAATCCATTGGTGGGGTCACACGTTCGGTTCAAGGCTCCTTTAGCGACTCTGCAGCTGAAAACGCGTCCGCGATTTTGACAGCCCCCGCCGGTCTTCTGTCCCACTGTGCAGAGCGGGCAAGCCGACTAGCAGCTCTACCGGAGGGAAACGTGATACGGTCGCATCCAGCACAAAGCCTGCATGCAGTCTGCAATCAGGGTGCAGGTCATCCCGGGCAGATCGGGTTGCCGCGTTATTCGCACGCCACTTGTGTGTATAGTGCCCTGTCCCTTTGCGAGCTATCCCTGGACCGCGGGCAGGGCGGGCGAAGGGCACGGTTTGGCGCTGCGGGGAGGCAACATGGACGCATGTGGCCGACGGGGGCGCGTCGGCGCACAGTAAGCTATGCCTAAAGACCGGTGGAGGCAGTCAAAATACCGGATGGGTTTTGAGCTCTAGAGTCGCTATATGTGACTCGAACCGAACGTCCGACCTCACCAATAATGGATTGCTCTCCGAACGAGGAATCGGTAGGAGGGGCCACACGTTCGGTTCGAGTCTTGCTTAGCGAGTGTGGAGCTCTAAATGCGTAGTCTAGAGTCAGGACCGCCCTCCTGGCCCACTGTGCAGCGGCCTTTTTTACAGTGCGCGCTGCGAAGAAAGACCCAAATAACCTACGAGCCCTTTTCATCTTTTTGTAAATCTGTATCCTATTTCTGGCTTTTGTGGGTTTCGCAAAGGGCGATGAATATAACGCACGAGTGGATGGAGGGAACGATATGAAACCAGATTATGAGGCGCGGTGCGTGAAATTCTCTGTGCCTCGGAGCTAAACGCGCCTTCACACTCGCACACACACACACACACACACACACACACACACACACACACACACACACACACACACACACACACAGACACACACACACACACACGTAGAGGCTGAGGGAGTGGGCCAACCGAGGGCCAACCGGACAGGCGGAGGGATAGGCACCCAGTCGAAAATGCCTCGCCCAACGAAGCGCTAAGGAAGCGAGGGGAAGCGACACGGACGCTCCGGTACGGTGAGGGAGCGTTCGTGTCGCTTCCCCGGCACTCCAAGCGCTTGGAGCGAACTTTACGCTTCCCCGTCGCTCCGCGCTGGGCCGAGCGAACGGTGAGGAAGCGCTAGTCGTTGCTTCCCCGTCGCTTGGCCCTCCGAGCGCCGCTCGCTGCTTCCCCGGCGCTGCCCGCTCGTTCGAACGGACGGCGAGGAAGCGCCAACCGTCGCTTCCGTGACGCTGCTCGTGCAAGTTGCACCGCAGCTTCCCCAGGGCTTCGTCACCGCGCGCGCGGACGGTGAAGAGGCGTTCGCGCTCGCTTCCTTACGCTTCGCGCTCGCCCCCACCCCCGCACGCAGCAGCCAATCAGGACGCTCGCCTCGCGCTCGCTGCGGCGCGCTCGGGCCATGTGGCGTGCGCGCGACGCTTCCCTCCAACAAGTCCGGTAGTTTGGGGGTGAGCGTTCGCGCTATCAAACTACTACGACCGGGGTTCGAGTCTCTCGCCCGGAAGCGCATCAGCGCCTCCGGACAAGAGACGCGGGACTCGGACGAGAGTATGGTGAAAGTAGGAGGGCAAACAGTACGAAATCGTACCAATTTAATTTCAATTTTGAAAACTACCTTTGTTTGTAAAGGCTTCTCTGGCTGAACCACCATGCCCGCCAAATTGTGAAGAACTTAGTGTTTCGCGCCATGTTTAGCCTCTCCAAAAAGTGGTTTAGAAGCGAGTGACAGGGGCCAGACGCGGCAAGGGCGTGCAGCAAGAAGATATCTGTGCGCGTGCGAAATTTGACGCGGATTGGCCCAGTAGTTTTCGAGCAATGGGTGTTTTAAGATGCAGTACCCGCCCGCCACGCGGCCGCCCGGCCCAGCGGCGAGGGAAGCGACGCCGAACGCTTCTCTGCGCCTTCCTCGCCGTCCGGCGGCCGGTGAGGAGGCGACGCCGCGCGCTTCCTCGGCGCTCTGTGGAGCGCTGGCCGCGGCAATAAAGCGCTTCCCGTAGCCTTCCCGCACGCTTCCTAATCCGTCCGCAGCGGCTTCCCGTAGCTTCCCTGGCGCTTGCGCGAAGCACCAGGGAAGCTACGGGAGGCGCGTGGATTTTCGACTGGGCACTTGTGACGGAACAACCGAGGCGTTCAGAATCGGGACACACACACGCGGGGCCTCAACTAATTCTCTTCCGGCGGGGCCTGGTGGGGCCCGGGCTGCATAGGGCCCCGCTGCACAGTGGGCCAGAAGACCGGCGCACGCGGCCAAAACTCTGGGCGTGTTTTGGGCTCCAGAGTCGCTTCATGGGACTCGAACCGAACGTGTGACCCCACCAATGGATTCCTCGTTCGGAGGGGGATCAATTTGTGGGGTCACACGTTCGGTTCGGGTCCCATTTAGCGAGAGTGGAGCTCAAAGGGCGTCCGAGATTCTGACCGCCTCCACCGGTATTCTGGCCCACTGCGCGCGGCTGCCGTGTGTGCAACTGCATAAAGATGGGGCGCCGGGCCGGAGCCCTGCCCGCTCGGCGCTGTACATGCAGCCGGCCTTCCGTCAAACCGTGTTTTTGTTGTGCTAGGCACTTTAAATGGCGCTTTTGTTGAGTTGTGTTGGCACTACAAATGGCGTTTTTGTTGCGTCGTGACTGCGCGGGGTGAGGCGGGGTGAGGCGGGGCGGGGCGGGGCGGGGCGGCGGTGCAGGCCTCCTGGTTACCGTTACGGTAGGGCAGTGTGTCCGCGCGGCCGATGTGGGTACAAGACAAGAACAAACACGGCACTCATTCAGGTGTGCAGCGTGACGTGTCAGCAGGCAGGCAGTGCACCGCGCCAACGCTTTCGGCCGGCAGTCGGACAGCGCTGCCGGAACGCCAACGCCCTTTTGGAAAGAAAACATGACGAGTGCCGTGCAGTCCAGGCCTCGTTGTGGTTCGTACAATTCTCGTTCTACTTTCTAAAATCCCTGTTGCACTTTTATCGAACAGTTTTTGTTGTACTTTTGTTGTACTATTCACACTTTTTCTTGCAGTGTGTGGCAACACACGGAATGCTTAAGGACGTTTTGTGCATAAGTTTTGACGAGGGGGAGCAACTTTTTACATTCATTGCACAAAATTTGAACACACCCCCACATTCTGGAGGCAAAAACGCCTGTAATTGGGCAACAGATGTGACAAACAGCAGAAATCTTGCACATTCTAACACATTCTCACATTTCTGTATTTCAGCAGCTATTGAAGTATTTGTGGGTGTAAATTTTCTACATAAATCTGTGGTTAACCGGTCCATGATAGATGCCGACCCACTACGTACCTCGGGACCAATCATTAGAGGTCAATCCCCGGTTGGGGGGGGGGGGGGGGCAAAGGGTTTTTTGCCCCCTCCTCAAAAGCACCCAAATAGCCGCCTGAAAGATAGGAAAAAAGAGCTACTTCGCCCATGTAAGTAGGGAAAAAGTGCTACTTTGCCGTTTGGGGGGGGGACAATGCCGCCGCCTCTACATCCCCCGATCCCCCACTGGGGGGGGGGGGGCGGTTGCGGCATTTCTAGGCGCGATAGGCGAACGCCAGTCCTCTTCTCCGTGGGGACTGCTCATGCTGGGTTAAGGAGACATGGGTTCAAGTCTCACTCGGGCCCTGCGTACTTCCTTTTCGGCCCGCGACTCGGAGCGCTCTAGAGCCGGGCCCATGGTGCGCCAGGCCAGGATGTGTGTCATGTCATGCCATCCATGTGCGAGACACGACTGCAAAAGCGACCTATCCGACTCAGAGCTTTCGCTGCTCCCGTGCGAGTGCAGCAACCAGTGGAGCGGTCGCGGATCTCGCGGCGCGCTGCGGTCCGGGTTCCGGGTTCGGGTCCCGTCACATGCCGCCGCTTTTTGCCGTTGTTTTGCGCAGCGGCCGCCTCGGCAAAGACGCGCTTTCGCGCGCCAAATGGGCGGCCGAATTAAGGCGGGCGCGGCGACCCGAGGACGGTGTTTGCTTGGGCCCTTTCCCCGACGACCAAGTTCCACGACTTTCAATTTCGTTTCGCATTTTCCTTGCAGCCTGCTGCTCACTCGCCAGTCGGCATCTCGTGTGTGTGTGTGTGTGTGTGTGTGTGTGTGTGTGAGAGAGAGAGAGAGAGAGAGAGAGAGAGAGAGAGAGAGAGAGAGAGAGAGAGAGAGAGAGAGAGAGAGAGAGAGAGAGAGACCGACCGACCGACCGCCGCGCGCGCGGACAAGGACTCTAAGTAGGTCAAGGCTGGCCCTTGGGGCCCTTCACTTTCTTTGCCAGGAGGTCCTGCAGGGCAAGTCGCCCTTGTGCCCCGGAGGCCCGGAGCCCTGAAGGTTTGCGTGTTTTCGCCGCGCCTCGGTTTCCCCGAACAAACACACACACACACATACACACACACATGGCGAGGTCCTTCACCCGCACCCAATCCAGGCCGGACCTCTGCACAGTGGGCCAGAAAACCGGCGCATAGGCGGCCAAACACTGCGAATCCAAAGTTGATACTTTTAGTACCTTTTTTGGCGATATAATTGAGTATCGCCAACAAACGGCCTTACCGAAATATCATGCCTTCTAAACGGTGATACACAAAAAGTATCGCCAAAATCTGGCAATAAACAATGAAGAAGTCCCCTTGAGTTGTCCAAAGTTTATTGCAATATTTTGGCGATACTTTTGTTAATCGACGTTTTGAAGGCGTGATATTTCAGTAAGGCCGTTTGTTGGCGCGACTCAACTGCATCGCCCATAAAGATACTCAAGTATCGCCTTACCTTTGAATTTGCAGTGAAAATCTAGAAGAATTTTGAGTTCCAGAGTCGCTAAACGAACGTGTGACCCCACCAAGAGATTTCTCGTTCGGAGAGCAATTCATTGGTGGACTCACACGTTCCGTTATTCGAGTTTATTTAGCGGCTGTGGCCCTTGTCCGATCGAGCCGGGACAATGCCGGGCCTAAACAGTTTGCGATAGTGTACGCACGTGGTACTGGTCCCCTGGCGCAGGCCCGGCCGCTGCCCGGCAGGTTGACATTAGTCGGACGAGAACTACTATGACAGACTGTATATTGAATTGTAGAACAAAAAAGCACCCTTCTGGTCGCGGGCGTTGCAGGGCTTTGCAGGGCGTTGCAGAGCGTTGCAGGGCGTTGCAGAGCGTTGCAGGGCGTTGCAGGACGTTGCAGGACCACACGTCATGTCGCCTAATATTTCAGCTTCATGGGTGGTCGTTATCTACCACGTCACACACACACAGCACAGTGTGGGAGTTCACCGATGCTATCAAAAGGAAGTACTTTACCAGCCTCCTTTACCAATTATTCGAAATGATGTGTTTTCCGTCGCCGCGGGGTGCGCGTCACAGTGGGCCAGAAGACCGGCACAGGCGGCCAAAACTCGCAACGCGTTTTGAGCTCCGAAGTCGCTAAATGGGACTCGAACCTAACGTGTGACTCGTGTGACCCACCAATGGATTACTCGGTTGCCGGTGGCGTCGGTGTCACACATTCGGTTCGTGTCTTGTTCAGCGACTCTCAAGCTCAAAACGCGTCGAGAGTTTCGGCCGCCTGCGCCTGTCTTCTGGCCCACTGTGCGGCGGCGTGTTCCCAAAACGGACGCCGTTCGTTGAGGCGGCGCGCGGTGATTTTTATTCCTCATATTTGACGGCGGTGCTTCGCGCCGCGGGCTTTAATGAGCGTCCGTGCTGCCCTGCGTGTGCTTGTAACGCGTCGCCCGAGTCAGTGTAATTGCCGGCGATTCGTGTGCGCGCTCAGAGAGAGAGAGAGAGAGAGAGAGAGAGAGAGAGAGAGAGAGAGAGAGAGAGAGAGAGAGAGAGAGAGAAAGAGAGAAAGAGAGAAAGAGAGAAAGAGAGAAAGAGAGAAAGAGAGAAAGAGAGAAAGAGAGAAAGAGAGAAAGAGAGAAAGAGAGAAAGAGAGAAAGAGAGAAAGAGAGAAAGAGAGAAAGAGAGAAAGAGAGAGAGAGAGAGAGAGAGAGAGAGAGAGAGAGAGAGAGAGAGAGAGAGGGGGGGGGGATCGGAATTGAGAAAAATTATCCCACAGCCCACCAACACTGCCACGACGGTCGGGACGGGCCGCTACACTGTTAAAAAAAACTGTAGGGAAACGACACAATTGCCAACGACTGATTTGTTCTAAAACAGCATGTGTCATTGGGATGGAAAACGAAACAAATGCTGTAAGGAAACAGCAGTTATCGTCATCAGAAAGAACAACCAAAATATCGTTGGAGAACAGTATCCTTTAGCAAGAAACAGAAAATCTCGTTGCCTGGAAGAACGACTTTAGCAGTTTTAAAACAGAATCAATTTGTTTATGAACAACACATAACATCAAAAAATAGTAAGCAGGAAGTAGTTCATTAAAGGTAACAACGAAACTACCGTTATAAAACAACATTGTACCAAACAAAACAGAACTTCCCATAAAGGAAAAAAAAAACCGAAGCCAGTTTAGGAAAAGCTAAATTTATTTAAAAACAACAAAAACTGTTCAAGAACAACACTAACTGTTTCTCAATAAAAGTTTTTTCCCACCTTCTGATAAGGGAGTTGGGAGTGTGCTGATGACTCGACCTCCTACGATAATGTCATTCATAAACGGCTTTACTGTAAACAAACAGCTTTCCTGTTTAAAAACAGCAAAAACTGCCCATTAACAAGGTACTTACTGTTTCAAAACAAGAGATTTTGCCGTTTTTTTAAAAACAGGTCTTTTGAAGGTTCATCTCCGAGGATCATGATCTGGATTCATAACTGACTTGTCACTTTGAGACAAGCTGTCCTGTTGGTTAGAGTCAGTCTGAAGTGCATGAAGTTGAGGAGTCTGATTACCAGATGGCAAACAGTTAATGTGTGGCACTACAAGACAGCATCAGCATGACAAGAAAGAAATGTTACACAGCCTGGTAAAAGTGTCCGACACTGCCAAAATCGTATCGAGACGTCTCAAGCAGAATTCAGAAACGACAACGCGGATTTGATATTCAAGTGAATGTGACTTATTCATCCTCGTCTCGTACTGTGCGAATAAGGCGTTTGTTTTTGTTTTGACCACGTAAAAGGAGGGGGGGGGAGAGAGGGAGAGGCCGAATGCCGAACACGAGTGAGTCATCTCTCTCTTTATTCTGCACGGCATTTCTGTAATTTTTATTGCTTTTCGTTTTTAAGTAATCCACTGCTTTGCAAGTTCCTACTCTGCACACTCGTTTTTTATATTTTCCCTGCATTGTTAATGCTGCTATTTCATTTTCTATCCGATTTCACTTTGCCATCGCCGTGCACTTAACCCTTCTGAACACTGCGGCTAATTTGGAAGTCTTGTTTCTCTCTCTCGTGCTGTTTTCCTAATCTTTTTTCTGTGTTTTTGTTAAAGGATAGAAGATGCCAGAATTCAGTGGCCACCGTCGTGCAGAGTTTATCTGTAGTGGATGTGGAGGAAAGCCGAGACGAGAACCGACGACCAGTTGAGAGTCTAGCACAATCGTGGAGTCTTCTGCTAACCCCACCGGTATGTATCATTTGACTGGAACAGATTCGGTAAGAGAAGTCGGTGGATCGTGTCTCTAGGAAAATACCGAAGTGTACTCTGTAAAGTTCATTATGTTCCTGCTGTCACCAGGGTAATATGGTTAAAAAATGCTGGCTCTGAGAAATTTCCGAAGCCTTTGAATGCAAACAACCCGATCATCATAACTTTGTAACAGGTTCATTTTGTACACCAACTCATAAGATAATCCCTTCTTTTCTGAAAATTTATAGAAGCTTGTGTAGATAGAGGATCCCTATTCAAATCAAGACATTGACAAAAAATTGATCAATTGATGTGGGTTTTCAGTTGGTGACTAAAGTAATCTTATTATGTCTAAATCTAATGACTGCACACTTTGTCTACCATTTTTAAGTAAATGCCTTGTTGTGTTGTAGATGCTTACCATGTGGACCGATGCTGATGTCAACTCTTGGTGGCTGTACCCAACAGAAGCGTCCCTCACCTTTCTGGACGGAGGCTGACTAATCATAAGACTACTTTCATGCAGGTACGAGTATGAGCAAGAGACGGTATTTTGCTTTATTGTTGCTGGAGTCATAAAAATAATTACTATATATTTATCCCAGTTAAATAGAAAGTGAGATTCTAAATACATGCTCCAGAACAGAGTATGTTTAAAGTCAAGTCAGGAACAAAGAAAATTGTATTATGAAATAACAGGATTTATGGGTGGCTGTTAGGAATGGTTTTTAAATTCAAATTCCTTTTGTTTGATACAGGTTTATATTTGTTTCTGGTATTTAAAATTAGAAAGTAAAGTTAGCATTTCCATGATTTTGTTTTTTCTTTAACACTCATCCATAGGACTTGTGTTGCGCCGATTTGAAAACAACCAACCCAACAACTTTATTATCAATAGTTTTTTTGTCCCCCCACTCTCCTTATGCCTCAATCGCACTTGTAAGATGTAGTTGAAACAAAAGAGCATAAGGTACAAGTTAGCATTGCTTCAAGCTCCAACTTTGAGACATCTGTGAGGGAATAAAATATTTACTAATTTAAGTTTTTGTTTGGAGATTTGGCACTTTGCCAAACTTGAGCTTTCTATTTAAAAGTACTGTTAGTATGTTTTTTTGATCCTGACTTAATAATGTGTGTAAGAATTAATGAAGTCCTTTTGTTTATCTGTTGTAGGAATCCATTTCATCAATGGGCTGTTTGGGCATCAATGCTCTTTTGGAACAATGGGCGTGCCACGAGTACAACTACCTTCTTGTTGCTGTTGCTTTCCCTGGTATGTTTCCAAAACATCTGTAGTCTCAATAACACTTTTGGTGTTTTTATTTACTTATCTTATTCATTCATTTCACCCAGTGATCCACTGGAGTCCATACCCTAGCCAGCAGGGAAGGCAAACTTATGTTTTGTGTTGAATTATTTTCTTTTTTCAGGTGCAAGAGATATATTTTGGAAACTATAGCACAAAAAGCTGGAAGAATCAACGTTGCCAAGCTGACTCTTTCATTGCACAAGACCACAAGTCGAGGCGGGAAAGTGATGTTTGGTATTTCTGAAGGCGATGATTGGTCTTGAAAGGGGAAAGGTAATTGTGTTTGAAAATAAAGAAACAAAAACATATAACCAAAGTACATTTTTTAATTAATTTTTTAAATATTTTCCCCTTTATGTATTAAATTAAAGAAGAGACATTAAATTATCTTGCCTCTACAAATTTTTGACAATTATCAATTAGAAATAGAAAAGAATTTTGACATTCTTCAGATTTAACTGTATAACGTAATCAGTCTTTATCTTCTTTATCTTCTTCGTCAAGCCGTTGCATGTAGGCTGTCAATTTATTCATGAACCGTACTATCTTGTCATTGCTTCTCCGGTTAAGAGCTGCACTGCCACATTTTGTGCCCTTGGGCTCTGCAATTCCTGCGATTACTCTGAAAACATGAGACAGCAAATAAATAATAACCTTTTAATATTTGGGAAGGGCGGGGAGCAAGTGTGTTAATGGGAGTCACATTCTCTCAAGAATTTGAGAAACTTAAATTAATGATGTTTACATCAGTCTTTATCTTCCAAAATACAGTCTATGCATAAAAATATCTCAGCTTAACTACAAACACAATAGTATACCAGCACAAGAGTTTCTATAGAGATTAAACCTCATTCAGAATCAACCCTTTTTCCCCTTGAATAGAAGGCCTAAAGATGAAAATTTTTAAGTCTTTTTTAAAAAGTAAGGAAATTTTAACCACCCTAAACAGTAAACAGTTCAAAAAGAGCTCACATCTAAATTTTCTGACTTTACTTTGTGTACATATTAATGGTTATAAAAAAAGTCTTATGTTTTTGTCAATTCTACATATTCCTGATAATGACTATAAAGGAGGCACAAAGCTTGCATACCTTTGACTGAAATTTAGAAGATGAACTAGCCTCTCAGAATAGACAATGCCAAATATGAAGTAGGCACAAAAGAGCATGGTGAATCCTTCTGAGACATTATTAATTGAACAAACAAAGTTGTTGTCAATTGAGAGGTATAGGTTTTCAAAATCATAGAGGGAGTTACCTGTGAAACAAAAAAGGAAACAATCACTTAGCTCTTAAACATTGCTTCTTACTTAACTCCCACCAATAATAGTTTCTTTGGCAATAATTATATAATTATATTTAAATCATTTTAGCCCAGCTTTGTCGGCCACAAACAATTTCCATGAACAACTACACACTTCCAAAGCTACTGGTAAACACCAGGAAACAAACAGTCTTTCTTGATTGAAACATAAAGGAAATACAATATTTGTTTGTTTTTTCTTCTTTTTTTAATAATAATAATGTACATACCAGCAGCTACCAGAAATGGTGTTTTGTCCTGTGGGAAGTCTTTGAAGGAACACAGTTCGTCAAAAGTGGTTGTTGGCTGAAACCATGGGAGAATACAAAATTGATAGTTCTACTGCAATAGACGTCATCTGCATGTAACCAGTAGTAAATATCAAGTACTGCTTACCTCTATGCATTGCACTAAGGACGTTCTCTCATCTCCAAACTGTCTCATGAGCATTAGGAGTAGCGCAACAGTTGTTGCTGAGCCGCATCCACCACGGTCAGCTCTCTGCATCCTTCGTTTGAGTTTGGCCAAATCTTCATGTTGACACGCAAGGAAATCAATCACTTTGTTTCCATTGTCTCTTACATAATCCGTAAACTTCTCATGAAAGTTTACTCCAGTGAGTATTTTGAAGTGTTGATTTATGCACTGGCTCGTGAAAAGAAATGGCCAATTTTCCTTGATTCTTGGTATTGATACTGCTACTTGGACATTATCATTCACAGTTGGATCATCGTTTTCATTATTATTTCTCTTTCTCTTCCTTGAGACGGGCTTTTGAGGATTAGATACGATTATATCCTGCCTTTGAAGATAGTATGTTTCTTCCATTTTCTTCTTAATAGGCCTCCATTCCCAATCTTTCCTTGAGACTTTGAACATAGCTTTTAATTCTTCCCTTTTCCTAGTCAAAGATTCCACTGTTTCCTTTTCTGGTAGGGGAGGATCATACATTTGGCAGCCATATGCCTCTTTTGTTGCTGGCACTTGCTTTTCGAGAGGAAGTGCAGTACGTGGTCTCTTCTCATTGTCGTACCGAACATGTATTTGCCTGAAAAGGCCATCACTGCCATGCTCGCTTACTGGGAGAGTGTCTTTAAATGTGTCTGGATATAGCTCTACTAATTTTTTAGCAACGTCCTTGCAGGTAGACCTGTCAAATCCAGCTATCTTCTCCCTGCAGTGGTCCACGATTCGTTCAACCATGATCACTCTAGCCTGGTCGGGTGGTCTTCTACATCCTAAGATTGCTGTCCTCACCTCAGCAGGAAACAGGGCAGATTCAACATCAAACTCAGGGAGAACGGGAGACAACTGTTGACGTGCAGCAGTTTGAAGAGTAGATAGAGGTCTGCTAGTATGTCTGATGCCAGAACTGGTGCTGGCCTCAGCTGTGCTTGAGGAAGGGGGGTCTGCAAATGACAAAAAATTCTCAATAAGTGGAAATAAGGCAAAATCCTGGCAAAAAAGCGTGCACGACAGTTTCTTTGCTTACTATAAATCTTCTGCCACTCTTCATAAAGGTCGCTGGCATCGACGAGGTCCAGTTTCGTTTGAAGCATAGGAACAGTGAAGTGCCTCAGATCTCTCTCGCGTTTTACGCCCTGGCTCAACAAATAAGTCACGAGCCCATCTAGTTTGTCCTCCTCTATGTCACTCAGAGTGCGCTCCACCAAGGCAATCAGCTCCTGCCTGTCCATTGTCTCAGTAATTAATTAAGTAAACTACTAATCAAAGTTTGGCGTCACACAATATGGCGGGCTAGAACTTCTGAATCAAACTGACCGATAACTGCCGCCCGACTGCGAACCGCCACCACAAGCCGCGCATGCGCACTCACTAATCGCACCAACCACAAACAAGAAATACAATTAAAATTTCATGACACATAAGCTCTTTAAAGTGTCAAAAATACTAAGAAAAGTCTAAATCTTTATTTTTGAAATGAATACTGGACTTTTAATTGGTTTCAAAGCGATAAAAAAAGCAAATAAAGGAACGCTCGGGTTATATAGTATTTATTTGGTTGGCAGCAATTTTGGAAACAGTTCAGGGAGTTTTGAAAGTTTGAAGTGGTTTTAAGTTGCAAGTAGTACAGGTGGATTTTTTTCTGTGCTTTTTACTGCTTGCAGTGACACTAGGAGGTTTGTGTTTTGTGTTTATTGGCTATTGGGTAACAAAGCCTAGAGGTATTTGTAAGAGGCATTTTAGCTCTGCCAGGGTTCACTAAATGCACCTGCACCCTGCCTGCACCATACTTGCCTACTTGCAGTGAGACTTTGATGTCTGCCATGAATCACAACAATTTAATAGCCAATGTTATAATTCATTTTCCAGATACTCACTAAACGTGCCCTGAAAAGCCATAAATTTACCTATTGTCCAGTGCCATTTTTACTTGGTTTCAGCCGTGTGAAAATGATAAGGTAACATACTTTGAAAAGCAAAATACTGAGTTATTGTTGTACAATAAATACTAAAGCTATGCTTAACTTTCCAGGAGAGATCTCTTACTGTTAAACTGACCGAAATAATTAATTTGCCTGATCCAAATTAGTTTTGCTCTACAAGCTGGTTGGGTTTTCTATGTCAGCCACTTTCAGTTTCAGCCAAGTGGAATTGAAAAGGTAAAGTACTTATAGTGTTTATTTTGATGTACACAAAATGTTACATTACACAGGCTTTTTGCACCTGCACCTTTTTACGGTTGCCGTTGACAGAAAGTTTCATTACTAGATGTTCATTTTTTTGTTACTACGTACCTTAAAATAAAGCTCTTTGGGAGCAGCGATTAACATCAGTTTTGCTTCTGGTGTCATGCTTACTAAGAATCAGCATATCAAAATTCTCATATACATCACAAATAGTCAAAAAGATAAAGACAAAGCATATTTAGTATTTTTTTTAATGTAATACAAAACAAAGTATTAATCATCTTAGTATTAGCTTCAATTTCACTGCTAATAAATATACAGCATCAATGCATGACTGGGTCTCAATGGTTTTCTTTGCTGCTATTGAAACTTACTGAAAATGTTTTAACATTCCATAAAACTCATTACCATTTTTTTACAATTTAACAATCTTTGAATTTTGAGCCAAGCAAGTCATACAAACAGCTTATTTTATTTATTTCCCTTTGCAGTTATTCTTCACTTTGACAAGCCAACATGGGTGTTACGATTGATGCCTGGAGGGCTCGGATTGGGAGATATGCTGCTGGTCGTTCACCAAAACAGAGAAAGTCAACAGCAACCACAGCAAAAGGCAATGAGTATCTTGCAAATTTACGGATGATTTTACTGGCTGCTGCGATCATTGGTGTCATTCTTGTAATTGGAGGTGTTGAAGAAAACCCTGGTCCATATCCTTGCAAGCTATGTCCTACTATACCTGAAACAATCGCAAGCAGTATTAGACATCAACATCAACATGCTGCAGCAAGGCATACAGAGTTTACTTACCACTGTCCTTCCCATAGTTGTGCATACTATACATTATCTTATGCAGCCCTCACTTACCATGTCTCGATGCAGCACAGAGCCACAAGCCATGTTGATCCTGCTGCAACACTAGAAACAGCTTGCCCTTATGGAACTGTTAATGAAGAATGTGCATATTCAACAACCTCCCTTCGAGACTTTGTACAACATTTGTACTGTCACCTTGAAAATGGCATTAAAGTTGACTGTCCAATTGAAGGCTGCACTGCTCAAACAAGAACTTTTTCAAAGAAGACAGGATTACAGGTCCATCTCAGCATTTTCCACAAAGGTTGGCGTGCTGAAGGCAGTCCATTGAAGATTACTCAAGCATTTCAAGGTCATCCTTCAACTCGTACAGAAAATGCAACAGACTACAATGATTCCACTACAGCCATTGATACTGAAGAACCAAATATATCTTATTTTAATGAAAATAGTGATTTGCTAAATGATGATCTTATTTTGGATAGCATTGGCAAATTTTACCTTCATTTGTATGCTCAGAACTTGCTGCCCCAAACATATATTCAGGAAATATGCAACACATTGATGTCTGTCACTGAAGTCATCCATGCTCGAATTAAAATTTTTCTCACATCAGAACTTGAGAAATTAGGTATTGACAAGCTTAAAGTTAATGCACTATGCTATGAGGTGCTGAAGGCTGATCTCCTCTACACGTCACACCACAAAAGTGCCCCTGGACCCTCCATGACTTCCCACTATCTACGAAAGGAATTCTTCAAGAAGAGATTCGACTACCAAGCACCAGAAGCAATCAGTCTTCATGACCATGACCCCGAAAAAACTCTTCAGTATGTTTCTATCAGTCAAACGCTTACCAAACTCTTAACAGATCGAACTGTGCAAGACGAACTGGAAGAATCATTTATAAGAAGAGAAAAAGACAATGGAAATGAAGTTTGTGACTATACCGATGGGAGTCTGTACAAGTCAGAAAACCATCCTGCGAGGGAGTTGAACTTATTCTTATATCAAGATAGCTACAATGCTGTTTTGAATGCACTAGGATCTGCAAAAACTAAATTTAAAACCCTTGCAATGTATTTTACAATTGGGAATTTTAAACCTCATGTCCGTTCTCAAATTATCACCAAATTTCTAGTCTTGCTTGTCAGAGAGTCTGTTTTCAAAGCAGTGAAACCCAAGAAATGTCTTGAGAGATTGATGATTGAATTGAAAGACATGGAAAGAAATGGCATTCTGTACAAAGGAAAACCCTTGAAATTTTCTGTGACATTCATGCTTGGAGATAATTTAGGGCAACACCTAATTGGGGGCTTCATTGAAAGTTTCTCTACAGAATATATGTGTAGACAATGTGACATGACAGCAACTGAATTCAAAAAAAATCCATCCAAGACAAATGACACACGAACTGTTCAAGATTATGACGATTGTGTTATGAGAGCAAACCTCTTAAAAGAGTCTGTGAAAGGAATCAAGGGCACATGTGAGTTCAACAGTCTCACATACTTCCATGCCACAAGGCATTTACCCCCTTGTGTTGCTCATGACTTATTCGAGGGAGTCGTCTCTTGGGACCTGTCTGCGATAATACGACGATTCGTCAAAGAAAAAAAATGGTTCTCATACAGGTTACTAAATAAAAGAATAAGGAACTTCAAAGGACATGGCAGTGATGGGCCAAATAAGCCAGCGTTTGTAAACAAGAAAGGGGACAAGCTCGGAGGACATGCCGTCCAGAATTGGACGCTGCTGCGGCTACTATACCTTATCATAGGAGATAAGATCCAAGACTATGAGGACCCAGGATGGCTATTGTACTTGCAGCTGAAGCAACTCTGTGAACATTTTTGTGCACCATCTTTTCTTAAAACAGATATGCCATACGTAGCTGATGTCCTTGTGCCATTGTACTATGCGAGAAGAGCCGAAGTCATCACTGATGAAATGTATCACCTGAAACCAAAATTTCATTATATGTCCCATTATTGCAAATTAATGCTTGCCCTTGGACCTCTTCTGTACTTATGGACTCTTCCATTTGAGCAGAAACACAAGATGTTTAAGCAACTGATGAGAATGACAAGAAACTTCATCAATCCAGAGTTTTCCTGTGCCGAAAGAGCACAGATGTATCTCTGCTATATAACAAGTGACAACAACATACTTGAAAAAGGTTTAGTTGAAAAAGACTCAAGAATATTGTCCCATAAGTCATTTACTGGCAAGGTAGCTGAGTTTGTGGAAAACTTACACTTGACTGGCAACTGGTATGACACTACCTCTGCAAGTGCCAGTGGGCTTTTATATGAATTAGAGAGCATAATACTGTTAAGCCAAAAAGCAGGCACCATCTCAGTTGGCGTTATCAAGGCGATTGTATTCCAGGGAACACAGTTCCACTTCATCATTGAACGACGACAGGCAAACTACCATCCTGCCAAGGGAATACATGAAATCAACTATGATGCTGAAGCTGACGTGCTAATGGTTTCTCCAGATGAACTTAAATATCCTGTGCCGCATCCAGTTTACACTGACAAGAAGGGCGAACTAGTGTTCAGCCTGAAGTTTGCAATCATAGAAACGCCTGAAGACGAGGATGAGATAATGTTCTAAAATTTTTTTCTATCTTAAAAATTTTATTTCAAGGTCAGCAAGTTATGCTATTGTAATGATGCTGAAACTTACTCCGCACCCTTCCCAAATATTAAAAGGTTATTATTTATTTGCTGTCTCATGTTTTCAGAGAAATCGCAGGAATTGCAGAGCCCAAGGGAACAAAATGTGGCAGTGCAGCTCTTAACCGGAGAAGCAATGACAAGCTAGTCAGATTCGTGAATAAATTGACCAACTGCTCCTTGGACCAAAAAGATAAAGACTGATTACGTTATACAGTTAAATCTGAAGAATGTCAAAATTCTTTTCTATTTCTAATTGATAATTGTCAAAAATTTGTAGAGGCAAGATAATTTAATGTCTCTTCTTTAATTTAATACATAAAGGGGAAAATATTTAAAAAATTAATTAAAAAATGTACTTTGGTTATATGTTTTTGTTTCTTTATTTTCAAACACAATTACCTTTCCCCTTTCAAGACCAATCATCGCCTTCAGAAATACCAAACATCACTTTCCCGCCTCGACTTGTGGTCTTGTGCAATGAAAGAGTCAGCTTGGCAACGTTGATTCTTCCAGCTTTTTGTGCTATAGTTTCCAAAATATATCTCTTGCACCTGAAAAAAGAAAATAATTCAACACAAAACATAAGTTTGCCTTCCCTGCTGGCTAGGGTATGGACTCCAGTGGATCACTGGGTGAAATGAATGAATAAGATAAGTAAATAAAAACACCAAAAGTGTTATTGAGACTACAGATGTTTTGGAAACATACCAGGGAAAGCAACAGCAACAAGAAGGTAGTTGTACTCGTGGCACGCCCATTGTTCCAAAAGAGCATTGATGCCCAAACAGCCCATTGATGAAATGGATTCCTACAACAGATAAACAAAAGGACTTCATTAATTCTTACACACATTATTAAGTCAGGATCAAAAAAACATACTAACAGTACTTTTAAATAGAAAGCTCAAGTTTGGCAAAGTGCCAAATCTCCAAACAAAAACTTAAATTAGTAAATATTTTATTCCCTCACAGATGTCTCAAAGTTGGAGCTTGAAGCAATGCTAACTTGTACCTTATGCTCTTTTGTTTCAACTACATCTTACAAGTGCGATTGAGGCATAAGGAGAGTGGGGGGACAAAAAAACTATTGATAATAAAGTTGTTGGGTTGGTTGTTTTCAAATCGGCGCAACACAAGTCCTATGGATGAGTGTTAAAGAAAAAACAAAATCATGGAAATGCTAACTTTACTTTCTAATTTTAAATACCAGAAACAAATATAAACCTGTATCAAACAAAAGGAATTTGAATTTAAAAACCATTCCTAACAGCCACCCATAAATCCTGTTATTTCATAATACAATTTTCTTTGTTCCTGACTTGACTTTAAACATACTCTGTTCTGGAGCATGTATTTAGAATCTCACTTTCTATTTAACTGGGATAAATATATAGTAATTATTTTTATGACTCCAGCAACAATAAAGCAAAATACCGTCTCTTGCTCATACTCGTACCTGCATGAAAGTAGTCTTATGATTAGTCAGCCTCCGTCCAGAAAGGTGAGGGACGCTTCTGTTGGGTACAGCCACCAAGAGTTGACATCAGCATCGGTCCACATGGTAAGCATCTACAACACAACAAGGCATTTACTTAAAAATGGTAGACAAAGTGTGCAGTCATTAGATTTAGACATAATAAGATTACTTTAGTCACCAACTGAAAACCCACATCAATTGATCAATTTTTTGTCAATGTCTTGATTTGAATAGGGATCCTCTATCTACACAAGCTTCTATAAATTTTCAGAAAAGAAGGGATTATCTTATGAGTTGGTGTACAAAATGAACCTGTTACAAAGTTATGATGATCGGGTTGTTTGCATTCAAAGGCTTCGGAAATTTCTCAGAGCCAGCATTTTTTAACCATATTACCCTGGTGACAGCAGGAACATAATGAACTTTACAGAGTACACTTCGGTATTTTCCTAGAGACACGATCCACCGACTTCTCTTACCGAATCTGTTCCAGTCAAATGATACATACCGGTGGGGTTAGCAGAAGACTCCACGATTGTGCTAGACTCTCAACTGGTCGTCGGTTCTCGTCTCGGCTTTCCTCCACATCCACTACAGATAAACTCTGCACGACGGTGGCCACTGAATTCTGGCATCTTCTATCCTTTAACAAAAACACAGAAAAAAGATTAGGAAAACAGCACGAGAGAGAGAAACAAGACTTCCAAATTAGCCGCAGTGTTCAGAAGGGTTAAGTGCACGGCGATGGCAAAGTGAAATCGGATAGAAAATGAAATAGCAGCATTAACAATGCAGGGAAAATATAAAAAACGAGTGTGCAGAGTAGGAACTTGCAAAGCAGTGGATTACTTAAAAACGAAAAGCAATAAAAATTACAGAAATGCCGTGCAGAATAAAGAGAGAGATGACTCACTCGTGTTCGGCATTCGGCCTCTCCCTCTCTCCCCCCCCCCTCCTTTTACGTGGTCAAAACAAAAACAAACGCCTTATTCGCACAGTATGAGACGAGGATGAATAAGTCACATTCACTTGAATATCAAATCCGCGTTGTCGTTTCTGAATTCTGCTTGAGACGTCTCGATACGATTTTGGCAGTGTCGGACACTTTTACCAGGCTGTGTAACATTTCTTTCTTGTCATGCTGATGCTGTCTTGTAGTGCCACACATTAACTGTTTGCCATCTGGTAATCAGACTCCTCAACTTCATGCACTTCAGACTGACTCTAACCAACAGGACAGCTTGTCTCAAAGTGACAAGTCAGTTATGAATCCAGATCATGATCCTCGGAGATGAACCTTCAAAAGACCTGTTTTTAAAAAAACGGCAAAATCTCTTGTTTTGAAACAGTAAGTACCTTGTTAATGGGCAGTTTTTGCTGTTTTTAAACAGGAAAGCTGTTTGTTTACAGTAAAGCCGTTTATGAATGACATTATCGTAGGAGGTCGAGTCATCAGCACACTCCCAACTCCCTTATCAGAAGGTGGGAAAAAACTTTTATTGAGAAACAGTTAGTGTTGTTCTTGAACAGTTTTTGTTGTTTTTAAATAAATTTAGCTTTGTTTTTTTTTTTTTTTTTTTGTAATTCTGGTATTCTGTGAGAATACAATTTGTGTCGTTCATGAACAGTTATTGCTGCTTCTCAACAGTATTGTCGTTTTTGAACGACTTCTCGTAGGTGACTTAGCCAATGGGCTGCCTGAAAACCTTTGGATGAATGAGAACAAAACAATCGTTCAAAAACAGTAGTGTGCTGTTTATGGACGGGTTTATATCGTTTAAAAATGGTTTTCTTGTTTGTGAACCACTTCTCGTAGATGAAGTAATATTGTTAGAAATCATCTGCATTTACAACAGTGTCGTTGGATAACGACTCAGTGTCCAACAACATTTTGTTCATTCACAACAGGTGTCGCTAAAAAACTTTACGACAAAAATGTTGTTAATTTACAACATTTTTTTTAACAGTGTATGACATAGTGCAGATACGACGTGTGGAACACCTCCCCGCCCCGCCCCGCCGCACCCCACCCCACCCCACCCCGCCCCGCAACCCCGATCTGTCCAAGTCCCAATATGTCAAACCGGCGAAGTGACGGGCGAGGGTGGCGGACGAGCTTGCTTGGCTGCCGGCCCCACCTTTCGTGCAGTGCTTTGCGTCGAATCTCCTTTGGCTTGATGTCGGTACCCCCATGACCCCGAGCGCGCGCGAGTGTGTGTGTGTGTGTGTGTGTGTGTGTGTGATATGTGAGATTAGCTGTCATGAGGTCACGGAGCGGGCGCGGGGCACGGCAGGGCCCGGGTGAGGGTGTTGTGCTGGGCATCGTCTTCTGCGCGCCAACGATGTTTCTGTGTGTGTGCATGCGTCTCTCTCTCTCTCTCTCTCTCTCTCTCTCTCTCTCTCTCTCTCTCTCTCTGTGTGTGTGTGTGTGTGTGTGTGTCGGCGTCGCGGCAGACGGCATGGCACCACCGACATGCAGGACACGACAAGGGGGTCGAGAGGCTATCGTGGTGGCGAGCGGCCGGCCGGCCCCGCGTCGCCCTGCGCCGCGCGACGTGGGCGTGCCAGCGTGTTCCCACCGATCCCGTGACGTAGTACGCGCACTCACGCTGGCGCGCGCCAACAAACACACACACAGATACACTCTCTCTCTCTCTCTCTCTCTCTCTCTCTCTCTCTCTCTCTCTCTCTCTCTCTCTCTCTCTCTCTCTCTCTCTCTCTCTCTCTCTGGGCCGGTGGGGGTGGTCAAAATCCCGACCACGATGAGCTTCTGGGTCGCTGAATGGAACTCGCTCGAACCGAACGTGTGACCCCACCAATGGATTGCTCTCCGATCGAGGAATCCATCAGCAGAGTCACACGTTCGTTTCCAGTCCTGTTTAGCGGCCTGCTCTGCTAGGTGCTTTGCCCGCCTGCGCCGGTCTCCTGGCCCACTGTCCGCTGTGCGCGGCGGGTTGCCCGGTCTCGCGCGCCTTGAGCCGAGACTTGAGCCACCCCGCGGCGGCTGCTATCGGCGTGTGTGGCATCCGCCGGCTAGTGCCCCGCTCCTCCCAGATGTGATGTGAAAGTGCCCCAGGCGGCGGGCTTGTGTGAGCAGAGGACTGCCCCCCTCCCTCTCTCTGTGCCCCCGCCCCCTTCGTTGGCGCACACGCATCCTGTGCACGCCGCGGTGGACACCGGCATCGGGTGTACGCACTAAATTGCTATGTTCTTTTTTCGTGCGTAGCGTTTGCACGAAATTAAACATGCGGGGGAAATGCACGAGTTCGTGCGCAATAACGCCCATTTTTGTGCTTAGTTACGCACAAAGTTGTGCGTTTTAAAACGCACGCTCAATTCTGTACAAAGCTTATGCAAAAAAAGGACATTGCGATGTATTGTGTAGGTACGTGTACGGTAGCACACACCGCATGTTGTTGTACAAATTTTTGTAGGAGATGTCATAGTTTTTGGTGAGGACAAGTCCGCATGCCCCGAGACTGTTCACCCGGTCTCGTTAGCGCAGTCTGGAACGTCGTCGTCGTTACACCGACGCGGTCCCAAGGGGAAGATCGTTACGCCCCGTAGAGTGTGCTTGCAGGCGGCCCGTGCAGCTGCGAGCTGGACAGGCGCGCATTTACAGGCGAGAGATGGGAGCCTAGATGGGCCGCATGGGAGGTAGGCAAAAAGCGCTTCTTTCACTCCAAAGGCCAAAAAAAAAAAAGCCGAATTTCGCGCTCCTTAGAAAAATCCTGGATCCGCGTCTGCAGGGTGACCCCTTGTTGACCTGCACGGCGACAGCCAGGGCGCCGCTGCCGCGGAACTCGCAGCAGGAGAAGGACGCCTTCAAAGAGGCCGCCATCGACGGGGGCGCGCAGTGGGCCAAAGGACCGGTGGAGGCGGTCAAAATCCTGGACGGGTTCTGAGCTTCAGAGTCGACAAATGGGACTCGAACTACACGTGTGACCCCACCAATGGATTGCTCTCCGAACGAGGAATCCATTGGTGGGGTCACACGTTCGCGTCGAGTACTCTTAAGCGACTCTAGAGCTCAAAACGCGTTTTGGCCCGCTGCGCCAGTCTTCTGGCCCGCTGTGACATGTTGGCGTTGGCCGCGGCCCGCCCAGCGCAGCCCGATGAGTTG
>CM060097.1:3670572-3705572 GCA_030522485.1 Stenchaetothrips biformis | reverse complement strand
TGTCTGTCTGCCTATCTGTCTGCCGGTCTGTCCACGCGAGTGTGCGTGTGTTCTGACTACTGCTAAACGATTCAACCTGTCTTGCTGGCATTTTGCTGTCATGTGAGATGGCTGGCAGCAACACACCAAAAATCAGATACCGTATAGGTATCTACCTATACGTAAATTTGTCCAGTAGTCGTGCTGCAATGGTTGGATAAGTAAGAAGCCGTAATTTGGTTGCACTATTCACTTTTCCTCACAGAGTGCTGGCTGGTGGGGGCGTGGCATTGCCACAGCACACGTGGGTGCGCCCATGACGTCACTGCGACCGGAATGACGTCACTTCGACTGGAAAACACAGCACGGCCGCACTGCACACGGCAGGAAAGGCGCTGCATTGGGGAGGGGCCCGGAGATCAGGTTGTCAGTCGCAGACAGACTGGCCTTTTTGCTTTCCTTTCCCCCTCGTGCTGCATGTCTCTGTCCGCACCCGGAGGCCGCAAGTGAGTGGGCCAGAAGACCGGAGGAGGCGGTCAGAATCCCAGACGCGTTTTGGCGAGGGGGCAATCACGTAGTATGTTTGGGGACACAGGATTTCGAGGGGGATTTCGTCGGTTTTGCAAGATTACGACCGATTTTACGCCCAAAGTTTGCTTGTTTTTTGCCTTTTGGGGGGAAGACTTCCGGTTTCCAGAGATTTCTAGCGCTCAAGGGGACACATGATTTCTTGAGTGGTAGCCCCCTCGCGTTTTGAGCTCCAGAGTCGCTCACTGGGACCCGAAGCAAACGTTTGACCCCGCCAATGGATTGCTTTGTGAACGAGGAATCCATTGGTGGGGTATTACGCTCAGTTCGAGTACCAGGGACTCTGGCGCTAAAATCGAGGGGTGAGTCACTAGTGTACTCATGTGTACAAATTGGCCCGTACTCAGTGTACTCTCAACTTACAAAACAGTAAAATTCGCTCCTTTTTTGCACGATTTGGCGTTGTAAGTCGTCTAAAACGCTAAATGAAGCCTAAAAACGTTGAAAAATGTGAAATTTATTGGTTTTTGAAGGTGTACTCACCCGTACACATGTACTCATGTGTACACCAGAACGCTGAGTGAGTCACCCCTCGGCTTAAATTGCGTGCGGGATTTTGACCGACTCTACCGGTCTTCTGGCCCACTGTGGAGGCCCTGCAGCGCACTCTAGTGGCAAACTCCAGCGGCTGCGAGCGCAGTTTTCCCCCTCGAGCGTGCAACTCTTTGTGTCGCAGAGGGCGTTGGCTCATACTCTGGCGGGAATAATGGCTTGTTCATCAAATGGTTTATTTGTACAGACGCACGCTGGTGGGGTTTTCCTCTTTTTTTTTCCTGCGTCAATCTCAATAAAAATAGTGGCCGCTGGATTATGGCGTTTTAATGGCGGCGTGTGGGTTTATGAAAATGTATAGCGACGCAGATAAGAATGCTATGGCTCCTCTTGTCTCCTTTTGTGGCCCGACACCGCTTTGTCCCTTCACCACGTCCGTTCCACATTTCATTGGTCCTGACCAGCCGGGGCTGCTGTCGCTGTGTTATCCCCACGGAATGAAATGGAATAGAACGTCCTCCACTTTTGTTTCCTCTCCACTTCTTCTCTATCGTCTGTTTTTTTGTTTTTTGTTTTTGTTTTTTTTTTGTTGTGGCCGAACCACTTTGGCAGGACTGCCGCTCGGCCCACCCCTTACGCGCGCGTTTGGTCGATTGGGTCACACGTGTGAACGTGTGTGTAGGAGAGATAAAGAAAGGCAGAGCAAAGGTGTTTTTTATATTTTTTTATTTTTTTGAATTGACGTAATAAATGGACTGTTGGCATTATTTTAATAGGATGGCAATGGCTGGGCTCATCCACTTAGTTTAAGGTGTGCGTTTCCCAGCAGCTATAACGCTACAAAGGATTTTGACTGTGTCAACACTCGATGTAATTGTAATATGCCACTGCGCGAAGTAATAAGGGCAGATGTGATACAAACTTTTGATTTTTGTCATATGAAGTTGAGAAATCACGAAGTTAAATCTTTGTAAGCATGTGTGCGTTCAGTGCTTTCAGACTAGAGTTCTGTGTGCACTTTTTGTACTTGGTCTCGCACAATGTTGCGCACTCGTCCTGTCCGTTCAAAAATTTACGCAATTTCACACGCATTGGTGTCATTCTCGTGTACAGATTTATTCGGAAAAAGTTCGTCTGAATAAAATTGTGCTAATACGTTTAGTGTGTTCTTTTTAACAAGCTACACACTAAATGTTGCGTACAATTTTGTACAAGACGTCACAGGTTTTTTTTTCTTATCAATGAACCTTTCGGACATTTGTTGTACAAAAAGAAACTTCACATATTTCACCTATTTTTTTGTGCAAAATCGCGGACGAACTTGTACGAAATGTTTGTGTGCACCAGAAACGTCCCGTACAAGATTGTTACCCAAAAACAGTTTGTAATGTTTTGACCGAGTGTTATTTTCAATGTCGCCTTATTCCCAATGTTGGGAGTCATTTGTTCCCGCGCCCCGACGCTGTCCCTCTAACCACATGCCATTTCCCCCGCGATTTTTCGTCCTGGCGATCGCGTCCTGGAGGCGAGGAAGGCACTGCGTCTCCGTCACGCGGTGTGCCATAAATTTTCGGTTCGATCCCCCCCGGGGCGCGCCGTGCCGTGCCGGGCCTTGCTGTGCAGTGCTGTGCCCTGCCGTGCTGTGCCTTGCCGTGCTGTGCCTTGCCGTGCTGTGCCACACCAGGCCACGCGAGGCAGGGGTGGCCGCAGCCGGCCGGCAGAGCGCAGCGGACCAGAAGACGCGCGCAGGCGGCCAAAACTCAAAACGCGTTTGGAGTTGAGCTCCAGAGTCGCTAAATGGGACTCAAAACCAAACGCGTGACCCCCCACCAATGGATTCTTCGTTCGGATAGCAATCCATTCGGTGCACACTTAATATTTTTGGTACAAATTTTGTACGAGACATCACAGTAGTTTTTTGTGCAGATGAGCTTTTCGTAGAATTTTGTACGAAATTTTGTACAAAAATGGGGAAAATTGTGCAGATTTTTGTACGAAAAGTTCATCAGCACAAAAAAATGTGATGTCTCGGACAAAATTGGACATAAAATTTCGTGTGTGCGGGGCGTCATACGTTCGGTTCGTGTCCCATTTAGCGACTCTGCAGCTCAAAACGCGTCCCGGATTTTGACCGCCTCCACCGGTCTTCTGGCCGACTGTGCAGAGGTCGCTCAGCCGAGATACCTGCCGCGAAAGCGCGAGCCCGCCGACTGGGGCGGGAGCACAAACAACAGGCGCGAGGTTCGCGAGGTCAGCCTCCGCTCGCACACTTCAACATAAACTTGGCAGAGGCCCGGCTTCGTGTACAGTGTGCCAGATGCGTGCGGACGTCAGCAGCAGCTCGCGTCGTCAAACATTTTCACACTTCACTCGGTTCACTCTCAGCCTTTTACACACTAAATGTATTTGTCCTATTTTGTACGTGGTCTCGCACAATTATCAACATGCGAACATTTTCGTACAAATTTGTACCCAGAATCGCACAAATTTGTGTGAAATTTCGTACAACTTTGTAAGAAAAGCACGTATGCGCAAAATTGTGTGAGGGCACGTACAAAAATTGTACAAAGGAATTTAGAGTGTACTATTTCTCATTAGCAGATGCATTTCTGTAAGCAACCATAATACTGAGTATTTTCTTCTTAAGTATTTAAAAATTTCTTATTTAAGAAACGGAAATATCAGTACAGCAAAAAGCAATTCCTAGGCAATACGTAGAATAAGTTCTAAGTATTATGGTTATTTGCAGAAATGGGTATGCTAATTAGAAAAAGTCAGTGAAAGGCTGAGAGTGTTTCGCGACATCCCGCATCGGTCCACCGCCGCCGCGGCGCTTCGCAGCCAAGATCAGATATTTTGTTGGATGTGCCGGCGGTCCATCCGTTCGTATCGGATGGCGGACGTCCCACTGGGCTGCAGCTAAGGGCAGGGGGAGGGGGAGGAGGACTTGATATGGCTTGCTTCGGCACGCCCGGGCCCGGCGGGACGCAGACCCTCCGCACGGGCATGCCGGCCCAGGGCCAAGGGCTACGGCCCGGCGCAGAAGGCCGGACGACCGGTGGAGGCGGTCAAAATACCGGACGCGTCTTGAGCTCTATAAACGCTGAATTAGACTTGAACCGCACGCGTGACCCTACCAATGGATTGCTCTCCGAACGAGGAATCCATTGGTGGGGTCATCGTTCGGTTGGAGTCCTGTTTAGCGACCCTGGAGCTAAAAACGCGTCTGGTGTTCTGGCCGCCCCCACCGGTCTTCTCGCCCACTGTGCAAGGGCCTAGGCCTACGGCCTGGCGGCTGGAGACGGCCTCCCCTGCTCGCGGCCCCAGTGGGCCCGGCTGCCCGGCCGCCCTGTGGGGTCAGCATCGAAAACCGCACCGCATACTCTGTCTTTGTAGTGCGAACTTGCACCGCCTTGCTGCGCCGGAATGAGCCGGTCCACAGTGGGCCAGAAGACCGGCGCAGGCGGCCATAGTTCCAGACGTATTTTGTGCTCCAGAGTCGCTTAATGGGACTCAAACCGAACGTGTGACCCCATCAACGAATTGCTCTCCGAACGAGGAATATATTGGTGGGGTCACGCACGTTCGGTTGGAGTTCAGTTTAGCGACCCAGGAGCTTTAAACGCGTCCGGCGCTTTGGCCGCCTTCCGCCTGCTGCGCCGGTCTTCTGGCCCTCTGTGCGGTCGGGCAAAACAATGCGCGTTGGACGCGCGGACAGGGACCTGGGAGGTCTCTGTTGCGGCCAGAATGCGGGTGGGGTGATCCCCTGTGTGGTGGCGCAACCTTGCGCGAGTGAAGCGTCGTTTCTAAGGAAACCCTCATGTCATGTCACATTGAAAATTAAATGGAAAGACTGCGACAAAATATGGCGAAAGAAAAAGTCTTGCCAAGTTTGGTCAGACCCGAAAGTCTCCCTAAGCCTTGGTCACACAAAAATGAAATGTCTTGCCACAAAATGGTGAGACTTTCGGTAATCCATGTTAAGACGAATGTCACGTCACTCGTGACTCGTACTGAGTTTTCATTCAATAAAGTATCGACGATTATGCGCATTAATGAGCATATAAACATTTATTGTCTGTCTGTCTGTCTGTGTGTCCGAACTACTCCTCCCAAACGGCTCAGCTCAAGGCTCAGCTGGTCAGGGCATGATTTTGCAGGGTTGTATGGTATGTCCTTGGCTCGCCACACGTCAAAATTCAGCTTTCTATCTCCAATCATTCAGTCGAATCAACGAAAAAACACTAAGAAACGGCAGAAAAAGTGCAACTTTTTAGTGACTTTTATAGACATTTTTACATGGTTTCGTGTGTTTTGGAAGGTGCTGATGACGAAATTGAAATCAAATTTGACCCTTGACCAAAGTGTCAACCGCGTAGGGGCTACCTTGACTAGAATTTTCTAATATTATCTACCATTCATCACGTAGTGCACTACTCATTGCCTCAATGAACCTTAAAACAGCTTGCCGAAGGCAAGCAGGGAGCGCCACAGGCCAAGGTAGGTGTAACGCCAGGCGTGGATTTTTGAAACTGGCGCAGCATCACGAAGCCTGTTACGACAAGACACGGTCTAGCGTGCACCTACCTTGTATTTGTTTAAGGAACTTTTTTTATCAATTTTGTCTTGACAAATCTGCTAAGCTTCTTAATAACATTCTATTAATGTACAAACAGTTCTATGAATATCAATCAACTGTCAGCTGAAGGATGAGAGCACCCTAAATGTTTTTGTACAAATTTTGTACGAGACATTACAGTTTTTTGTGCAGATGAACTTATCGTACAATTTTGTACAATATTTTGTACAAAAACGGGGAAATTTGTGCAGATTTTCGTACAAAAATTGTACGAAAAGTTCATCTGCACAAAAAACTGTGATGTCTCGTACAAAATTGTACATAAGATTTAGTGTGAGTGAACATCTGAATTAAACGGCCGTGCCACATTCACACCCATGTGGCATCGTTTTCAAATGACCGTCACAATATTCACATTCCACGGAATATGACGTCACATTCGTTGAATTACAGTTCAGGGAGACAAACGAGCAGCTGACTACTGCAATACTCGGAAGGAATACAGTATAAAGTCTACGAAGCATCGCCTTGTAATTCTTCGTAATACGAAGACGATGCAATTTTGCAATACCTTTGTGTCCTTCGTAGATGCAAAGTACATTTTTCGAAGACTTTTTTGAGTGGACCCTGCGCAGTGGGCCAAAAGGCCGGTGGAGGCGGTCCAAATTCCGGACGGGTTTTGGGCTCCAGGGTCGCTAAATGGGACTCCCACAGAGCGCGTGACCCCACCAATGGACTGCTCTCCGAACGAGGCGAATTCATTCACACTAACTGTAATGTACAATTTTGTACGAGACATCACAGTATTTTGTGCACACGATAAATTCGTACAATTTTCGATTAAAAACTGCACATTTACCGCCATTTTTGTACAGAATTGCATACGAATTTGTACAAAAAGTTCGTGTGCACAAACAACTGTGCTGTCTTGAACAAAATTTGTACAAAAGCATTAAGTGTATTGGTGGGGTTCAAGTCACATTTAGCGACTCCGAACCTCAAAACCCGTTCGGTATTTTGACCGGCTCCACCCACACTAAATTCCTTTGTACAATTTTTATACGTGGTCTCACACAATTTTGCGCATACGTGATTTCCGTACAAATTAATACGAAATTTCGCACGAATTTGTACGATTCTGCGAACAATTTTGTACGAAAAAGTTCGCATGTTGAAAATTGTGTGAGACACGTACAAAATTGTACAAATACATTTAGTGTGCCGATCTTCTGGCCCACTGTGCCCTAGTGCACTCGCCGGCGTGGTCACGCTGCATAACGGGCGCTACTAATCAAAGAGCGGTGTGGCAGGGTAGGGTGTGGCGGGCCAGGACGAAGTACAGAAAAGAATGTCTAAAGCGCGGGACCGGCGCGGAGGACTGAGGATGTGAGGATTTGGTCGGATAGTGCGGTTTCGGCAAAAAGGACAAGTGCAGAATGCTGGCGACAGGTGGACGGGAAGGACGAGCGGGCCTTTGCGGTGGGAGTAATGCCCGTCGCTAATGCGATTAACACGGGAGCTGCCTGCGGGACGAGCGCTGCTTCCCAATGACTGGCCGAGCCCGGCCACAGTGGGCCAGAAGATCGGCGCAGGCGGCGAAAACTTTAGGCGTGTTTTGAGCTCCACAATCGCTAAATGGGACTCGGACCGAACGTGTGACCCCCGACCATTGAACTGCTCTCCGAACGAGAAATCTATAGGTAGGGTCACGTTCACACGTTTGGTTCGAGTCCCATTTAGCGATCCTGGAGCTCAAGACCGTCTAAGAGTCTTGACCGGTCTTCTGGTCCATTGTGCGGCCTGGCGATGACTGGCCGAGCCAGGGGCCGCCGAGCCCACACGGGACCCGCAGGCCGGCCGGACAGCTGGCGCTGTGGGGATGGGCCGTGCGGTCCCCGCAACGGTCGCGCAACCGCACAGCTGCAGGCCGCCGCCGCTGCACAGTGGGCCAAAAGACCCGCGCAGGCGCACTTTAAATGTCTTCACTGAGAATGAAAGAGTCATGATCATGACTAAAATTTTGGGTCAGGAATTCTTTATCACCCAGATTTGGGTGAGAATACTATGTTGCCATATAGGTAGCTGATATCCCTTCCTCCCCCAAATTTTGGCGAGGAACCTTCCTCACCCTAATTCGGGTGATAAAGTGTTCCTCACCCAAAATTAGGTATTGATCGAGACTCTTTCATTCTCAGTGTTACAATGAAATTCGAGCTACGTTACAGGGAATTCGGCGCAAGCACAATACGAAGCCAAATTCCTTCATAATACGAATCTTTTGTGGGTTTTCATTGTAAGCTACAAAGGAAAACCTTAGTATTACGAAGAAAAACTGCCTTCGTAGTACGATTCCGCCATTTACTTCGTATGGGAAATTTCTTTCTTAAGACATTTAGAGTGCGGCCTAACCTCCGCGTTTCAAGATCCCAGAAAGTCGCTTCACAGGACTCGAACCGAACTTGGGACCCCTCACCAATGGATTCCTCTTCACTGTGATTTAAAATGTGTTGTGCACCTCAAAATGACCATGGTGTATTCCTTACCCCTATGATAACTGCCTTGTTCACATCAAATCATTTTAGTTGATTCCTGACCCCTCTGAAAACTGCATTGTACACCGCAGAGCACAACAGTATGGGGGTCCCGACCTCTACAAAATGTGCGCTAAGTAACCTCACCGCACTCTATCTGCGGCAAATTTAACACAGATAGTGTTTCCAAAATGGCAATATTCGTAATATAGAGTATGCGTTGGGTACAACGCAAAAATGTGAGGTCAAATCTACACCGCGGCTGCAGATACGTAACTTTTGAGATACCGCATATTGAGCTTTACCTCAGATAATTGGGTTAAAAGTACCTTTGAATATCAGTGTTTCGGAGAGAAATCCATTGGTGGGGTCACACGTTTAATTCGGGTCCTATGAAGCGACTCTGGAGCGCAAAACCTGCAAGGCATTTTGACCGCCACCACTGGTCTACTGGCCCTCTGTGCGCTGCGCCCCGCCGCCAATTCAAGGCTCCCTGGAACCTTGTTTTGCTGCAGGCTGCCTGGAACCTTGTCTCTCTCCAGGCTGTATGGATCCGCGTCTCACTGTAGGCTGTTTGGAACTCCAGGCTGCTTGGAATCAAGGCTCGCTCCAGATCGCGTGGAACCTAGTCTCTGCTCCAGGGCTGATAGCAGCCCAAGGAGATGGCCGAAACAGTGTGACGATGCCACTGGCCGCTGCCATCCACAATCAGGAGAAAACACAAAAATGTGACAACTTTTTCATCTGAGTTGGACTCTCGATAGTAGCAATGCAGCAATAATGCAACAGCAATTAAGTCTAAAATGGTTATGGCATCCCATTAGATACCCCGTAACTTTGAAATGAGGCCTCTCTTGTAATTTGAAGTGAAACATTGTGCGAGACCACGTACAAATATTGTACAAAGAAATTTAGTGTGTAAATACGTTTTTCGTTTGCAATGAGAAAACCTTACAAACTATTTCGGGTCTTACAAAGAAAAGTAGTTTGTATAACAAAGTATTTTGAGCATACATAAGCTTACGAAGAAAATACTTCGTAATTTACAAACTATTTCTTCGTATAACAAAGTATTTTTGTTTGTTATATGTATGCTCAAAATACTTTGTAAGGTTTTAAGAGTGTGCGTACTCGGGTGCACTTATAATCTGGCGCCGTCGCGTTGAGGTTAGTGCCATGGAGAAGATGAAACTCAGTCAGTTCGGCAGCGTGTGCCCCGTGCGCGTCGGCGCAAATTAAGGCTCGTCGAGGCAAACGCACAGTGTGCAAGAAGACCGGCGCTGACGGCCAAAACCCTAGACGCGTTTTAAGATCCGGAGTCGCTCAATGGGACTTGAACCAAACGTGTGACGCCACGAGTGGATTGCTCTTTGAAAGAAAAATCCATTGCTGGGGTCACACGTTCGGTTCGAGTCCCGTTTGGCGACTGTGGAGCTCAAAGCGCGTCTAGAAATTTGGCCACCTGCGCCGGTCTTCTGGGCCACTGTAGTGGTGGTGGTTGGTGGGAGGGTGGCGTTCCGCACGGGCAGCCCGCATGCGGCCACGCCAGGTTAGCTATTTAGTGCCGCCATGACGGCAACCCGCGCATGCTGCACACAGTGGGTCAGAAGACCGTTAAAACGGCCAAAATTATAGGCGCCTTTTGAGCTCCGTAGTCGCTTAATGGGACGCGAATCGAACATATGACTCCACCAATGGATTCCTCGTTTAGAGAGCAATCCATTGGTGGGGTCCTAAGTTTGATTCGAGTCCCATTTCGCGACTGTGAAGCTCAAAACGCGTCTAGAAGTTCGGCCGCTTCAACGTTCGCCTGACCCACTGTGATACGCTCCTCGCGGCGTCGACCGCCTGGCGGGTAGGCAACTAGAAAGTCCGCGACGCACGCGTGTTGGGCGGGCGGCCCATGCCTGCTTTGACAGGCGCCTTCGTCGCCACCAGCCACCACACACTCGTGTAGATTTTGTCAGAATGACAGAAACGTGTCTGAAATCCTGATCTGAATTTGCGCACCTCATCTCTGAAGGCTGAGATTCTAAAAATTTATCCTGATATTGGTGGCCTGCACTCTGAAAACCTTGCCAACTTTTTTGGGCTTTGAACAAAAGTAGCTTGTTATAACAAAGTATTTTAAGTATACATAAGCTTTCAAAGAAAATCCTTCTTAACTTACGAACTATTTCTTTGTTGAAGAAACTAAAAAGTTTCTACCTTACATATGCTCAAAAGACTTCCTAAAGTCAGGATAAGTTATCAACTTTCAAAGGTGCGCGAATTTTGATCAGGATTTCTGACATGTTTCTGACAATCTGACGAAATTTACTTGAGTGCTCAGTGGACCAGAAGACCGGCGCAGGCGCCCAAAACTCTAAGCACTTGATGCTTATGGACTTTTTATACGTAACTATTGCACATTTACGCAAATATAAGTCATGCTAAAAGGTGTACATAAACTAGGCGGAAGCAAGCTCCGGGGCTGAGCCAATACCCAATTCTTCGTCCGCCATTACAGGATGCTGGATTTGACTCTTACGGGAAGTTATTGCTTTGAAAAAGTGCATCAAATCACCAAATCTTCTCTATTAAAACTGAAGTATTCTCACAGGTGCTTTCCATTTCCTCTCCACGAAACGGTGTTGGTTGTAGCTTCGGAACGGAATATAATTTTTCCAATTGTAGATGCAAAGACCAAGAGACTGGTGCCGATGCTTTTAATTTCTACTTCAGAGTAACTCCACTCAAACGTTAACCAATATACACGATTTAGTCGTGGCCCCGTTTCAAACTTTGTGGGTTCAAAACGTGCCACAAGGACCTGTCAGCCATTAAAGGAAAATTGGATATCTCAACAAACACATAAAATATCAGGAAAGTCCAAACATTTATAAATGCAGCGCATAAGACGATTATTTTTTTCCGTCGCTAAACTCCATTTTGGCCACCAATTTTTTCAGGAGAAACAGAAGACTGTTCGAAGAACAAAAAAAAGGTGCGGATGATGAGAAATTGAAAAAGTATAAGTAAAATTTTGAGAAATATATCAAAGTATCAGGTCACTCCGTAGAGGGTTCTTCAACTTATCAATATCCGTTAAAATGGATAACGAAGTCATCTTAACTTAATTTTTCTAAGCGAAGTGGAATTCAAAGACAATACAACTAGAATTATGGTCTGCGTAAAGTGTTTATTACCCTGGTATATTTTTTGGCTTTCTTTTGTGCAACTTAAGTTGTAAAAATAAAGAGGGTTAAGTTGAAGTGATTCTTTTTGCACTTGATTCATAAACATACAGATTGAGTTATCTTCTGTTGCTAACTTTTTCAACGGAGTCATGCAGACTTTAGTCGTTTCCATTTTCCGCTAAATGGGGAGCGTGTAAGGGGCCCAGTTGAGTTATGCCTCTTTTCCATGTGGATCTACTTCTGAATGCTAGGAATTGAGACAAATAATTTGGTGTGATAATGCAAACCTAACCAAGGTAAATGGTCCAACCCACCCTAACCTAACGGGGTCGTGACAGATCTTACTCTACTCGCGACAGACCTAACCTAACTAAATGGTCCAACCAACTCTAACCTAACCTAACGGGGTCGCGACAGGTCTTACTCTACTCGCGACAGACCTAACGCTAGCATAACTCAACCTAACCTGAAACTATCCGTAGTATCCCTCAGGTGCGCGTCCCGCGCACCAACTAAGGCCTGCTGGCTGAGGTGCAGTTACAGAAGTTGACGCGTTTGCGCAATTGCGCACGGCGGATTATGAATCAAATTGTGACCGGTTTATAAATGAATAAACTCATGCGTGCACCAAAACAGACCATCCAGTTTCCTTCCCCCTCCCCTCCATCCCCACCTCCATGCCCCTTCCCCTCTCGCCCGCGGCCGCTGCTCGCGAACGGCACCGACACCTCCCGATTCAATCTTCCCTCCTGACCAAACTAAATAACATATCAACAAACGGTTTTCTCTGGGTGGAAGCTTGTGAAAAGCCCTACAAACGCCTCGCTTTGACCCCCCATCTAAAATGACTTCTTCATTCCAAAAACTTGTCCCGAAGTTTCAGAAAACGTTTTTCTTTGTTGTCGAAAAATTTTGAGCTCGCATCTTATTCGGATAGGGTGGCTTTGATTGTCCTTTCTATTTCCTACAACTTTCGTTGAAGACATTTTTCGAAAATCTCAGCCGTTTACGCATGCGGGGCGTTTTTCGTGCGCGCCATTAGATGCAAGCCCGCAACGCAGCAGTGCATGGCGGGCCTGCCTACTTACGGGGGCTCCTTTCTTGCTTTTCTCGCTTTTCTACGTAAATCCGCCCCCATTTCTCAAGAAACATGGGGTCCTGGAGTCAATGTGAGTACGCCGCATCGAATGGTGCACACATCGTTGCGATCGGAGGTCTGGAAGGTACTTAAACTTGCGAAAAACGTCCTTGGCTGCAGGGGGCGACGATGCTAGCCCGCCACACAGCCGTGCATGGCGTGTGCCTACCTTCAGGCGATCCGGCCTCCCGAGCCAGCGAGCCGCTATGCTACCCCCACCACCGCCCGACCTAGCGGAGGGCTTCGCCCGTTGGTTTTCCGATTCCGATGCAGATGCAGTCAGGCTCAGCAATTAGGGTAGTGGTATGGCTACTTAGAGATTCAATACGTCATAGCTCTCATATGCACAAATATGGCAATAATAATAGTGGGCAATAAAAGTACATAAACATTAAGTGTATACACGTGTTATGAGCTCCAGAGTCACTAAACTGCACACTAAACTCTTGTGGACTTTTTAAATGCATAATTATGCACTTTTTATGCATAGTTATGCATGCACAGATACATACGTTACGTGTGTATAATATTATGCATCATTGTGTACATTTTGTGCATCTTCTTGCATAAAGTGTACACAATGATGCATAATATTATACACACCTTACGTACGTTTCTGTGCATGCATAATTATGCATTAAAAAGTCCACAAGATTTTAGTGTGTGGACCCGAGCTCAACGTGTGAGCCCAAAGGATTCCTCGTTCGTAGAGTAATCCGTTAGTGAGGTCACACGTTCGATTCGAGCACCTTAAAGTGACTCTGGAGTTCGAAATCGTCCGGGATTTTGACCACCTCCACCGGTCTTCTGGCCCACTGTACACCACCGCCACACGACGTTGGCGACCGGCCGACCCACGACCCGGTGGCCGCCTTCGCCCTGCCGACCTAGACCCAGTGGCCGAGGCCGGCGAGCTCTGCTTGGCCTGGGCGTTAATCTCGGCCCCGGTGTCGCGTCGGTAAATTTTAATTTGGTGGGCCGAGGCCGGGGCCGCCAAGTAGTGGCGCAACGCGGTGCTTTGTCGCGAAAGGGGGGAAGAGTGAAATACTGGCCGGGGCATTTTGGGCCAGAAGACCGGTGAGGCGATCAAAATCCTGGGTGGGTTTGGATCTCTAGTGTGGACTAATGAGACCCCAATTGGACGAAGGCCCCACCGATGGATTGCTCTCCAAACGACGAATCCATTGGTGGGGTCACCCATTTGGTTTGGGCCCTATTTAGCGATCCTAGAGCTCAACATGCGTCAAGAGTTTTTGCGGCCGCCTGCGCTGGTCTTCTGGCCCTCTGTGCGGGGGGACATGCCCTTAAATGAGGGACGCAGCTCGGCCATCCGTCACTGCAGAGACATTGCCGAGCAAAAAGCGCCCCTCCCTGTCCCCCCTTTGCAGCCCGTGACACCTCCACCTAGCCGCTACTTCGAACACGTGCCCTCTAACCTCTGACGGACACACGTATCTGTATTACGGACAGTTTTGTGCGAACGTAATTACAGATGGGTTTAGTTTGCAATAGGGATGTTTTCATCTGTATCACAAATATTTTAAAGGCCGTACCTTACGGATATGTTTGTTTGTGTGTTACTGATAAGAAAATGTTTCTAATACGGATAAAAACATCCGTATTTCAAACGAAATCCATCCGTAATTACGTTCGCACAAAACTGTCCGTAATGCAGATCACGTGTATCAGTGAGGAGTTAACAGTGTGGCCGACAAAAAAAAAAAGTGGAGTGGTGGTGCTGGTGGCGGGCAGGGAGGGTGAGGGGGGAACTGCGGCGCGAAACAAAATAGCTCCCGTCGTCGACTCGATTTGAATATGTAGCGGAATGATATGACAGAGAACGGCTCTGGGTCACGTTTTTATTTCCTTGCCGTGGTGGTGACCCTCGCCAGGGTTTCCGCTTTGGAAACGGCCGCCCTCCGAAACGACCGGAAACGACTCATCTGCACAGAGGCGCACACTGCGAACTCGATGCACGTGCCTCGACTACTTTCACCCACTAATGCACTCAGGACTATTTGCGCCAGTGCGATGGCCTGAGGGTCCGGGGGGTAGAATGGGGGAGGGGGTATGAGGTGGTAGCGTAGTAGGGGAAAAGCGGAGAAAGGGGGGGGGGGCGATGTGCAAAGTGCGGGTCGGTGGTTGAATGGTGACACGGGTAGGGGCTGCCTCGCTGCGGGCTGCGTGGGATAGTCATAGTTATGTGGACATGAGTCGAGATGTGGAATGGCGAGTTGTAATTGGAGGGGGAAGGTATAGAGAATTCTCCCTTCCGGGCCCGCATTGCATTTTAAATATCCCCCCTATGAAACCTTTTAAAAACTCAAACGCTATCTCTCTCTCCACTGTTATTCAACTTACGTGACATAAAAATTCACATTCTAATGAGTATGGCGTCACATGCGTTAAATAACAGTATCACTCGTGTTAATTATGATGGAATGTCAGAAACGTGTCTGAAATCCTGATCAAAGTTCACGCTCATCTGAAAACGGAGATTCAGAAAACTACCTCCGATATTGATGCCCTGAGTTTTGCATAGTGCCAATAGGTTTTCCAGCTATCAGAGGTGCGCGAATCTTGATTTTGACTGGCCACATGACGGGCGAACCTTACAGTGTACGCCTTGGCCTGCCGGACATAGGCAGGCAGACACAGACAGACGGACGGAGGCACAGACGCAGGGCAAATATTAATTATCGTGTCACGCGGACAGATGGAACAAGACGGGCTGGTAATGCTTCAGGGGTAGTGGGGTCGGCACAGAGGGTGTCGTGGAAAACAGTGGGCAGTCTGTTTCGAGAAGAGCCAATTCATTAAAGTAAGAGGAATGCGCGGGTTTTTCACGAACTGCACTGTTAGGTAACTTGAGTGCATTTGTTTCATTTGGTGTTAAAATTTTATAGCACATTGAAATGTTTGCAACAGCACACAACGTGGGTCTGAGACGAAGAGGAAACAGCTTGAATTTGGGTGCATGTTTTCCCTTGAAATTACAAAGAAACAACGTTGGAATGACTTAAAATATCGTGAGGTTACGTTGAATTAACGTACAGCAAAGTCAATGGAACTCAAAATAACGTTGAAATTGTAAAATAATTTGTTTTTATAAAATAACGGTGTGCAATTTTTTTCGAGGTTGTTTGCCCCTCGGCCCGAGACCGCGACGAAGCGTGCTTCGACGAGAGCGACCAAAAGAGCGACAGAAACAGACCACGCCGTCCAGACTCCAGACCGCCGACGCGCAGTGGGCCAGATGACCGGTGGAGGTAGTCAAAATCCTGGACGCGTTGTGAGCTCCAGAGTCGCTAAATGGGACTCGAACCGAACGTGTGACCCCACTAATAGATAGCTCTCGGAACGATAGATCGATTGGTGGGTCACACGTTCGGTTCGAGTCCTGCTCAGCGACACTGGTGCTCAATACGCGCCTATCGTTTTGGCCGCCAGCGCCGGTCTTCTGGCCCACTATGCGACGTGCCCTTGCTTGAGGCGCGGCGGGCGTCTTCACCAACCTGTCACGTGCGGGCGCTCGCCTCGAGGAGGCTCACCTCTAAATTCCTCGGCGCGCAGACGCGCTGCGGCCGCCGGAGTTCCCCGGAGTGCTAATAGAGGGCGGCGTGCGGCCCCGTCAAGGGCTCCGTCGTGGCTTCCAACAAGTCACCCGTGTGCCCGCTCTGCAAACTGAAGAGTGTACTCTCTGCAAACTGCACTCGTGTAAATTTTTTCAGAGTTTTAGCTGTTAGAATCTGAATTCTGACGTCCTGATCACCCCGTCAACATTTCCAACTACGCCTTCACTGGACACTTCAGTTTGCAGAGGAAATTTGGGCGATAAAGGGCGTACATTGTATTATGACCCAAAGTGGATTAGGAAACCTTTCTGACTCAAGTTGAGGTGATAAAGTGATTCTCACCCTAATTAGGGTGATGAGGAATAATGCACCCAAAATTTTTGTCCTGATCATGACTCCTTCAATCTCAGTGTACATGAAGTCAACCCAAGGCATGCATTTATTTGCTGCATGCCTGCAGACTGCAGACACACATTTGTTTGGTTACAGTCGTCTCTGTGCACCTCAACGGTCTGCGACGGACATGCGGAGAATACTGTGAGTCGCACAGTGAGTACCTTAAAGAGGCTACAGGAAATACTGGGTTTAGGGTTACATAGAATCTTGGCAAAAACAATTAATTGACTTTCCGTAGTTTTTTTACCACAGAGGGACTTGAACCGAACTTGTGACCCCATCAATGGATTCCTCGTTCGGACAGGAATCCGTTGGTTGGGTATCTAGATCAAAAAGTTTCTTGTGTTTTGACCGCCTGCACTGGTCTTCTAGCCCAATGTGCGCCTCTCTCCCCGTACTACCTGCCACGCCGTCCGTCCGGCTACACTTGTCATCCCTTGTCTCTTGCTTTCTGCCGGGCCCCTTTCGACAACAGCGCTTCAGCCACCAGGCCCTCAGCTCGGGCTGCCGTCGGGCGGAAGACGCGGCGTCTGAACAGTTCGGCGTGACGCAAAGGGCCCTTCTTCACCCTACGTTCCCCACTCCCACCGACCACAAGTTTCAGTAACAACAATGCTACTGTAAAAAGAATGTGCAAAACAACGGGTTCTGAATCACATTTTGTACACGTTTACGGGCACTCTACATGTCTTTCGGTGAACATGTTATGTGGTGCAGATTTTCTCCATAACACAAGGAAAATTCCACAAAATATCAATATCAATAAAGATTTTTGAAGACATGTTTCAAAGATAGCTGCACCACCATTTTTGAGAATTTTCACCATACCGTGAAAAGGGGTAATTTCGGGCACTTTTGAGAGGTATTTTTAAGATTTTCAAGGTTTTGGTGATGCCATGGACCTGACGGTTAAATTTTATCATCTACCCACCTTCAGCATCAATGTGACGCCATTTCCAGGTATCTTCGCCTCACCGTTTTTACAGTGAAGGGCGCCCAAAGTAGTGCCCGAAATTACCCCGTGTTTTGGGGTAATTTTGGGCACCTAAGAAAGAAACGACTTGTCGTTCTGATTTTGGTCTCAAAATCAATAATTGTCTCTTTCTTTTGAGCTTATGTGATAAAATGTGAGCTTATGTGATAAAATGTGAAATTCGTAAGGATGTAGATGTGGAGGGATGTTAGGGGTGGTAATTCATACATAATTTGAAGTCATGTATGGAACAAATAGTTTGATGTTTGGGAGAGTGGGGTGGAGCTATTTAGGACGCTTATTGTTGAACGTCAAACCTTGAACCTTTACCCTTTTTTGTTTTTGATGCTGATACAACTCGGGCCACACTATATTACGCGAAGGTGGATCTTCCTCTTTAAACCGAAAGGCAAGTCCTATGCACAGTTGGGAAGATACAGGAGCTAACTGGAAAACTTTGCATTCCGTAGCAACTCGGCGAGCCGTGCGACCGTTCCCAAAGTCGAATTCCCGTTAAACATGATAAAATTTTGCTCGCGAAACAATCACTGACAGTAAGATAGGATGTGTAAATAGACATAAGAGGGACAGATGTTGCCTTGGGCCATTTTTATGATAGTCAAAGTTCCACAAAGTGACCGCTGTGGCAGTTGAGTATTATCGTTGGTAATTGATTATCTCCATCTTTCAGAAGCTCTAAAGAGCTGGAGAAAGCTTACACCACTCTAGCCCTGCGAAATGCAAAGAGTTCAGAACAACCCTGCTTGCCCTTGCGTGCCATTTCAGTGCCCGAAATTACCCCTAAAAGTAACAATTTTTTAGATTTGAGGCCCTATTGACCATACTTTTTGATGCAGATGATTGAAAATTTGACACAGTATGCTCGAAAAGAGTCCGAATCGGAAAAAAAAAAAAAACCTCATGAACCGTTTGTGAACAGTTTCGGCTTGCCAGTCAAAGTTTTTACGCATACACTAAATTTAGGTAAAAAGTGTAAAATACGAAAAATCACTGTATCTCGAAAAGTTGGGGTCTGTTTTGGTCTCCGGAGGAATGACCCCACGGTTTTAAGTGTGGCCAATGCGATGCGCGCAACGGGACAAGCCTCCGAGGTCGGCGCTAGATAGCAGCAGTCATCGCAATGCTTTCGGGCAGAGATGCCCGAAGTTACCCCGGGTGCCCGAAATTACCCCGTTTCACGGTAACAAAGGGAATCTTCACTATAAGACATTTAGGGTGTGGAAAATAGAAAAATACTCTAACCCAGCAAGACATTTCGTCTGAGTTGTACATAAAAAAAATCGTATTTAATCTAGAGACAACATGCAGTTTTTAAGCCAAAAGAGACGGCAGAAGATCAGTTTTGCCTGTTTCGATCAATGGCGTTGGTGAGGCGCGTCGTTTGTCTTACTGTTCCCGGACACGGCTACCCGTCCCACACGTGTCGCCACACCCCGTCGGGGCACAGGCGAGAATCCAATCAGTTTGTGTCAAAAACCACGGCGAGTAGTATGAAGAATGTTGCGGACCATCGCGGACCATCTTGGACTTTTACGCGGCGTAGTGGGCCAGCCGCAGCAGACGGTCAAAACTCAAGGTGCACTGAGAAATCTTGTTTCACATCAGGAACGAAAACTTTGGTCTCCGCGATCAAAATGTGTTTCATCCGTCCAACCATAACACAGCCACCAATTGTTCGGCTTCAGGCATCAAACTTTTAAACGCTAAAAAGGAAAATTATGATGCCTAGAACCAAAACTTTGGTGTCCGGAACTAAAATGTGTTTCATCAGGTCAACCTTACCACAGGCTCCAAAGTTTTCGTTCCTGATGTGAAACAAATCTGTATGCTGTAACCCAAAAGCGGATTTTGTCGACAGTTTCTTTACGGAATGTGGGGAGTAGTTCGCCACATTCTTTGTCCCTATCTTGTGTACCTGTAACGCATTGAGTACACTTGCTCTGTGGAAATTTGAGGGTCCTACCAGGCTTCACTGGCATCCATTCGTCTTTAGCCTGCATCGCCTGGAAGAGGCAAGTCGGCAAATTTACGTGGGGCTGCTTTTTTCGAGGGGTCCCTCACTCTGAATTTGCCTGTACACAGATTGTTTGATTGTGTCGGATTGCTTACGATTCTGTATGATTTTGTCCCTCTTTTTGCCTACTTACAGGCGTTTTCGACGCAAGATTGTGGGATTGTCTCCTCCCAGCAAACACAGATTGTTTGATGGGGACCTCTTGGCTTTTTAGGTTGTGCCTTCCTTCGGCTTCCGATTTCAAGTACCAGTAAACCATTTTCTCACATCACCGTTCATGGTTTGCTTGCAGTGCAGGAGGGAACTAGTTGGACCGTTCTTTTATTTAATTTTCTGAGAACTCTTTCGTGAGGGTGTCGGAAGGCGACGGGAATAAGAACAAAGATCATGCGGCCTGATTTTACCCCCGTCTAGTGAAACGCGGCGCATGCACCTCGACCTCACTCAAAGTAGCGGGCCAATCAGACGCTGTTTCAGAAGCTTAATGCCACCCATTACAGTAATTTACTAAACGCAACCTTTTGAGTCAAAGCTTGTAGCGCCGGCATTGGTTCCCAGACCGAGCACCACCCCCTCCTACCTCCGTACCTCCTTGCCACTCACCCTCCTCCCTTCCTTCACTCTTGCCACTCACCCTCGCCTCCCTCCTAACCTTCTTGCCACTCCTCCTTCACTGGTAGCCAACGAATGTGACATCTTATTCATTTGCACGTGAAAACTGCGATGTCAATTTAAACGTGACAAACAGTGAAAATTTACCGTCAAACGGATGTGACACACCGGACCGCTTTATAACAATACTTCGGGTGTGACACGAAATCAGATGGTGAACTGTCACATTAAAACGAATGTGACATACGGTTCGCATTAACATATGTTATGTCACATCGAAACTAATGTGACACCCTTATGTTGTCACATTCGTTTGAATGTGACACGCCCTCGGACATGCCATGAGTGTCAGGTTGTGGGGTGTCAGGTTTATTTGAACGTGACAATTAGGGCATGTCACATTCAAACGAACGTGATTGTATGGTTGTCACATTCGTTTGGATGTGACACGACATATGTCATCAGGTACGATGTGTCACATTCGTTATAATGTGACAGTTTACTTGTTGATTTTGTGTCACACCCGATTTAATGTGACAAAGCGGTGCGGTGTGTCACATTCGTCTGACTGTAAATTTCCACTGTTCGTCACGTTCAAACTGACATCGCAGTTTTCACGTTCAAACGAATGTGATGTCACATTCGTTGGCCACCAGTGTTCCTCTTTACCCCCTTTCCACTTACCGTCCTCCCTCTCAACCCTCTTGATACTCTCTGTCCTCCCTCCCTTCGCCGCCTTGCAACTCTCCCTCCTCCCTACCTCTATGCAACTCTACCTCCTCCCTCCCTTCCTACTTGCAACTCTCCCGCCTTCTCCCTCCCCACCGCAAACCGCTTCCCCCACCTCCCGAATGTACGCCGCTCCCTGTCAAGTACGGCAGGGCGCCGCTCGACTCGCACCTAACGCTGCCAACTTGCTATTAACAATCGTGTGTCACGAGGCACTTGTGGGGACACACTGTTCTCTCACAAAGTCGCCCGCATGAGTACGACGTATAAATCATATCGTTAGGTTTGGGACGCGGGCGGGTAAAAAAGGGACAGCTGGTTCAAGAAAAATATTTGACATGATAGAACTCACTGCAAATCCAAGTGTGAGACAGTCTCACACTTACAAGTGCATACCAACATGTCTCACGCCTGCAAGTGTGAGCCACGTTTGTCTCACGCTTGCAAGTGTGAGACACGGTTTGTCTCACGCATGCAAGTGTGAGACACTATTTGTCTCAGACATGCAAGCGTGGGTTCCGTGGCATTAAAGTACACGGAACCATATGCAGCAAGTGGGAGACAAACCGTGTCTCACACTTGCACGCGTGAGACAAACCGTGTCTCACACTTGCAAGCGTGAGACAAATGTGGCTCACACTTGTAAGCGTGAGACATGTTGGTATGCACTTGTAAGTGTGAGACTGTCTCACACTTGGATTTGCAGTGCTCCCTGCTGTGTGTTGATTTTGCTGTGAAAATGACATTTGATACGCGGTAGGAGTTCTAAAATGACAAATCTAGACCCTGAAACTGCTGTCTCACACTCGTGTTAATTTTTTTCAGAATGTGAGACACATGTCTCCACTCTCATCCTTCAATGGACATTATTGATATTCCCTAGCGTTTGTGCACATTAATAGAATTTCGTTAACAAGCTTAACGGATTTGTCAAGACGAAATTGCTACACAAGTTAAAGAAACAAGTAAATAGGTTAATATGCTGGTTAGTGTGAATAAACGCCAATACCCCATTAAAGAAAAACTCAGAACGAGTCTGAGAATGGTTAATTCTGAAGGAGATGCGCGCACCTATGAAAGCTTAGATTTTGTAAACTTACTGTAATATTGATTGACTGGGCTTTGCAGAATGTCAGAATAATAAGTTTCCAGCTTTCAGAGGCCCGCGAGTTTTATAGATTTCAGTTTCTGACATTCTGACAAAATTTACACGAGTGCATTTTCACGACACCATGTCCCAAAATTACCCGATCTGACCCTTTCGGACTATGGCAGGCTTTGCTTTCGAGTCCTAGTTAGAGACTCCATCGCGCAAATCGCGTGTAGCGTTTTGGCCGCCTGCACCGGTCTTCTGGCCCACTGTGTGAGCTCGGCGGCGCTCCGCTGCAGTGATGCCTGGAATCACGCAATCCACGTACAATGCGGCAGGTAAACAAACATCAACTTCCTGACGCAGCGTTTATGAGGCATGCCTGCCGAGCCCGGCACCCCGCTCTACTTTGGAGCCGAGCGAAGGAATACGGCGCCCCACTGACCCATTTTATCGCAAGCTTCTCGCGGTGCGTGCGTGCCAAGCGGAAACGGAAAAATGCAGGTGGCCGACCCTCTGCGACAAACTGAAATGCAAAATGTGTCGCAGGTGGCTTCGAGCCTCGCGTGGAAGCATATATCGACCCCTCCTAAGAAAACCATCCTTGCTCGCCCGGGCGCTAGGAGACCATCCTAACTCGCCAGCAGGGCGCTAGGAAACTATCCTAACTTGCTCGGGCGCTAGGGGACTATCGTAACTCCTACACAAAACCTATCAAGTTAGGATAGTCTCCTAGACCCCGGGCGAGCGAGTTAGGACAGTTTCCTAGCGCCCCGGCGAGTTAGGATGGTCTTCTAGCGCCCGGGCGAGCAAGGATGGTTTTCTTGGTAATTATTCCGAATAGGGGCTCCACCTATAGGGGGCGAAAGTTTGGTATCATTGGATAGGTATTGACGAGTACTGTTCGGAACTGCAAGAAATATGCGGCGCTCTTGAAGGATATTGCTATAAATGTTTATTTAAGTACCCCACCCTAACCTCGAACCATGCAGCGATATCGTGACATCCGCTCGTACCGTCAACTTACCACGCATTAGGTAGAAGGGTGAATGTTAGGGGGATGTTAGATCTACCTCGCAGACCCACAATATACCCCCAAATATTTTCCCTTCTATTAATTCGAGAAAGTTGACTCGGCCGTCTGCTGAAGCGACAGGTGTAGGTTCGTCGGCCCCGTCCAGTTTTCCCGAATTAATAGAATGGAAAATATTTGGGGGTATATTGTGGGTCTGCGAGGTAGATCTAACATCCCCCTAACATTCACCCTTCTACCTAATGCGTGGTAAGTTGACGGTACGAGCTGATGTCACGATATCGATGCATGGTTCGAGGTTAGGGTGGGGTACTTAAATAAACATTTATAGCAATATCCTTCAAGAGCGCCGCATATTTCTTGCAGTTCCGAACAGTACTCGTGAATACCTATCCAATGATACCAAACTTTCGCCCCCTATAGGTGGAGCCCCTATTCGGAATAATTACCGTTTTCTTATATATATATATATATATATATATATATATTATATATATATATATATATATATATATATATATATATATATATATATATATATATATGCGCAGGCCAGGCCAGTGGCCTTGTCTAGACTCGAAATAAGGAGGAGGGGCGAGGAGGGGGTTATGTCAGCCAGGTGGATTGTTCGGCAAATTGCCTACCTTTAGGCGTTTTATAAGGAGCAAGAAAAAGGGGGCATGTCCCCTGTGACCCGTCCCCGGATACACGCCTGCGCAGACGGTCAAATCTCCAGACGCGTTTTGAGCTCCGGAGTCGCTAAGCGGGACTCGAAGCGAACGTGTGACCCCACCAGTAATGGATTCCTTGTTCAAATCAAAAAGCAGTCTGGAGCTGAGACCCGTCCGGCATTTTGACCGCCTCCAGCGGTCTTCTGGTCCACTATGTGATTCGATTTCCTTTGCCAGTCTCTGCTTCCCACCAGGTGCTGGTGTCCTTCCTTTTTTTATTAAAAAAAATTGGGTCTAAGTTTTGCCGTTGGTCTGATTGCCGCACCCATCAGCTGTTGTATCGAAGAGTCCATTGTCTGATCCCGGCAGACTTTCATCTCATCCTTCAATGGGCATTTTGCCAATACTCAATAACGTAACCTATGAGCACGTTAATAGAACTTCATTAATAAGCTTTATGTGCACGTGCACAATCGTCAATACGTTTGTAAAGAAAAACTGGGTTAAAGTCTGAGAGTGTAAAAGTGCACCCCTTGGTTTCAAGGGAGTCCCCTATTGGTCTCGGGGACCAATGCAACCATAATGTCCTTCCCAGGTCGCATGAGAGTTCCCACGTGGGAATTCGTAGCACGTAAATGAAGAGAATTTCCCATACGAGGGTTACAGACACAAATCGTCGGGGTGGGGTGGTGTAATCTTCATCAACTTGGCCCAATCTCCTGCGCCAGGCTCGTCGTTTTCTCGGTGGCTTAAATGTCATGCCATGATTTGCATTCCTGTGAGGTGACAATTTGAAACATAAGCTGGTGGTCTAAACAGAGGCTACCTCTCCAGATCAAAGAGGGGCCATTTTACAAAGCACGAGGGGAGAGGGGAGAGTAAGGGCCGTCCATACGGAACGTTTTTCGCTTCGTTAAGCCTGCCTTCCATGACTTGAACTTGCCGCGCCGGACATTTGACAGACGAACAGGCCGACCAGACGGACGGTCAGGGGAGGGGGAGGGTGGGGGTTGGGGGGGAGGGTCAGTAAAGAGCAATTGTGCGGGCACTCGAGCGGGAGCGCAGTGCGCTGCAGAAGCGAAGTCTTTCTATTACTCTCATCATCTCCACCCTCCCCTGCCTTCCCCTATCTTCCCCGACCTTCCTATCTCCCCCTTCCTACCCCTCCCCTGGCCCCTCTCTTCCCCTCTTCCCATCCCCCTTTGCGCGCTCTCCATTTTGTCACGGAGTTGATCCTAGCCTGAATCTCCACGCCTCTTGCGAGCGCTCACTCTCTCTCCCTCTCTCTCTCTCTCAAACTTCATAGTTTATATAGTTTATACTTTATTCTGAGAGCGGTGCATGCGCTCGTGGGACTTTTCAGTCCCGTTGTAATGTACCTAAAAAGCAATAAATGAAATCTCTCTCTCTCTCTCTCTCTCTCTCTCTCTCTCTCTCTCTCTCTCTCTCTCTCTCTCTCTCTCTCTCTCTCTCTCACTCACTCAAAGGCCACCACTGGATCTGCCTGCCACTCCTGCCACTGCGCGGCTGACATGCAGGTGCACTGCTGCCCTGGCAGACTATGCACCTGATTGCTGCTAACGAGTTGGCAGCCATGCCGTGGCGGCGCGTGGCGCATTGCCAACTTACCTTGTTGCTGTTGCAGGTTCTGCGTTGTCTTCACCTGCCTCGTGCTCAGCGTCTTCTCGACCATCGATACCTACGTCGAGACCGCCAGCGATATCCTCCTCAAGACAGAGATGGTGGTCGTCATTTGGTTTGTGATAGAATTTATTTTAAGGTAAGTAAAGCCCTTTCCCCTACGTCGTATTGAATTGAAATGCATTCGAACTGATGAGGTAGATGATGCACATACTAAAGCAGAGTTCTCACTAAATTACTGTGAACTTTTAATGTGTGCAGCGTTTGCATACAATTGAACATGCGCATAAAATGCACGAATGCATGCGCAACAACGCATAGTTTTGTGCGTAGTTACTCACAAATTCGTGCAATACAAAACGCATGCTCTATTTTTGTGCGAAGCAAGTGCACAAAAAACTCCCAAGTAATTTACTGTGCAAAGGAGAGAGAGAAAACGAAAGTCAGAAATTGCGATTACAACGCTTACGTGTGGCCGCCGGTTGAGCTTCTGCTAGCCTATCCATTGTCATACACGCAGAAAAATAATTCGAAGCTTAGCTAATTTTTAGGAGTGGCACTAAAAATTTACGCTGATTTAGGGATCTCGCGCAGCTAAAGATTTTTCTAGTAGGTGCATACTTTTTAGGCACATTGCTAAAGATTTCCCTATAGCAGCTAATCTTTTAGAATCACAAATAAATTTCTGGTGCCGGTGCTAAATTTCTCTGCTAAAGAGCTTAGCTCTGGTCTGAAAATTTATTTTTTTGCGTGTATAATTCTGACATTCGTTGTTGTTTTGTTTTTTTCCCATGTGGAACTGTTTGGTACCATCAGCCCTGAACTAATATTTAACGACGGTTGCCAGATTATGGTCGTCAGGATGCCGTTCCATATATCAAGGCGGCTGTGGCCGGTTAAAATTCCTCAGAAGGCCTTTCTGCATCATCGGTGGGTATTCACGGTTTTGCACTAAAATTTGGTCGCGAGATGGAATATGAAGACAATGCAGGAGGAACTCTGGTCTTCATAGAGTCTGGACTGAAGAGTGTTTGGCACACTTTTAGAATTTCCTGTTTTAAAACGAAGTTGATAAAAATGAGCGGAGTTGAGTTGGCTCTTTGACTGGAGTTTCCTAAAGATATAAGATATAAAGATATAAGTTGAATTTACCGCCTTTTGATCATTTAACTCAGTCATGTGGACTTCGGATGAGTTAATCCGTGAAAAGTAACCTCCCAGTTAGAAGGGGTTGAGTTAAGTTTTACCCTTTTCCCATGTAGATTTTCTGTTTATTACCATGAGGTGAGTCAAATAATTGTGGTTCAATGATGTTAACCATTCTCAGGCACAGTAATAAAATGAAGAATAAAATTAGGGATACATGAGACGCAAACCCTTTTTACGCTTCGGATCAAATATAATATGTTGCACTGAAAAACCAAACGTGTTCTAGACCACACCAACTGATGCGGGCAAAATGGCACTCATTTGACCGCACCAGTGCACCGTAAAAAATTTTTGTTGTCACTTTATGACAAAAGCGTAGATGATCTTTTCATCACTTTAAAATGATGACAATTTCATCGCAAATTGATGACATTTTCATCAAAGCTCCTATACCCCTTGCATGGGCGTGACAAAAATGTCATCAATCGTTTTGATGACATCCTTGTAAGGAAAATTAGTCTTGGTATTGTCATCAAGTGATAACTAAAATTTTTACAGTGTGGTGCGGAGTAGACCACGTTTCACCACGTTTAGTTTTTCAGTGTATGGAACGCGAAACGCCATTCAGCTTGTGGAGTGTATCTCTCGTCTGAACGTTTATTGAGGTTTCAACAAAAAAGTGCTATGAAAAATGATCCTTACGAACGTGACGTCACATTCAGCGAATACTCTTAAAAGTCTACGAAGAATATGCTTCGTCATTACAAAGAAAATGAAGGCATCGTGTAATTGCTTCGTATTGCAAAGCAATGCTTTGTATCGCGAAAAATTTTGCTTCATAATACTAAGCCTTCGTCGATTTTACAACGCTATCGTTTTCTTTGTATTGCAAAGTGGTGCACTCTCAGCCCGCTACTGACTTTTTGGTCAATTTGTCAATAGTTATCCAAGTAATTTGTGCAACCATAATACGTACCTCCGTTTCTGAAGGAACTTGTTATGAATTGTTAAGTAGTGTACTAGCTATTTCTTTTTGTCAATAATTTTACTGAGCAAATTGGTCGTACTTAAAAAATACTACGTATTATGCTTGCTTAAACGAGTACGCAGTTTATGAGGTAAAAGTCAGTAACGTGCTGAGAGTGTGCTTCGTAGACTTTTTACTATGACTAACAGAATTTGGCCTGCCGCTCATCATATTGAAACTCGCAGACATCATCACGATCCTGGCGTCGCTGGTGGTGCTGTCCATGGGCAGCTCGGGGCAGGTGCTGACGGCGCTGCGCGGCCTCCGCTTCTTCCAGATCCTGCGCATGGTGCGCATGGACAGGCGGGGCGGCACCTGGAAGCTGCTGGGCTCTGTCGTGTACGCCCATCGACAGGTCAGTCTCCGCTGCGTCGCACTGTGGGCGAGAAGGCCGGCGGAGGCGGTCAAAACTCTCGACGCGTCTTCACTGTTATTCAACGAATGTGACGTCATATCCGTTCGAATGTGAATTGTGTCACGTCCGTTTTAATACGACGTCACATTCGTTTGAATGTTGACGCACGTTCAAACGAGTGTGACACCCTAATTAAACGGCCGTGTCACGTTCAAACGAATATGACATCGCATTCAAACGAACGTGACAAAATTCACATTCTAACGAAATGACGTCACATTCGTTGAATAACCGTGTTGAGCTTCAGATTCGCTGCACGGGATTTGAACCGCACGTGTTACCCAACCAATGGATCCCCACCAATCCGATCGGTTCGAGTCCCATTAGCGAGTCTGGAGTTCAAAACGTGTCTGCAGTTTTGTCTGCCTGCACCTGCACCGGTCCTCTGGCCCTCCGCTCCGTTCGCCGCGCTGTGTCTCTGGGCCGCAGAACGATCTTTACGAGAACATTAGTTTTTCACTTTTCTCTTTCCTCTCAGGAACTGATAACTACGCTTTATATTGGCTTCCTCGGCCTCATCTTCGCCTCCTTCCTCGTCTATCTCGTCGAGAAGGAAGCGGGCAACAAGGGTTTCGAAAATTTCGCCGACGCACTGTGGTGGGGAGTGGTACGTATTTTCACTGAAAATCTATCGGCGTGACTTCGTTCCGTTTTAAGGGCGAGAATCAAGTGTCACGCCAAAAAACCGGCGTGACAAAAAAAGTCATGCCAACAATCCATGTGACTCAGAAAATCACGCCAATTTTTGGCGTGAATTTCCTGTCACGTCATAGTGTGGCCATGTGTCCGACCATAACATTTTCAGTGTTCTCTGTGTGTTAAACCAAGTGTGGAGGAAACGCGGGAAGGTGTGCAGTTTTTAGTCTCCGTACTTGGGGGTGCAGTTTGCAGTCTTCACACTTAAAAAGTGGAGTTCTCCACATTTGCACCATGCCAAGAGACAGCTCCGTGAGCTACTCCACACTTGAAGTGGGTAGACTGTTATCTTTGCACTTTCATATGTGGCGAGTTACTCCTAACCAAGTGTGGAGAGTTACTCTACATCAAGCGTGGAGCTCCACACCAGGTACTCCACAAAAAGTGTTGGGTTCTCCACACTTGGTGGTGTTGCTACAGTGAGCCGATGTGCGAGGTCCAGCAATAATCTAATAGCCCCGTCCACGTTGTTTCATCGGAGGAAATTTGATTTCACCTCACGCCTCGGCCGAACAATGGTTATCCGCATCCACATTGATTTTTGACTCATTTTCTCATGGGCCGCAAACATGGTAAAATACGTGATGTGCTCTAGGTCCCGTCCAACAAAATTCAGTACCAGGTATGGTTTTTTTTCTCTTCCAGATCACTCTTTGCACCGTTGGCTACGGTGACGCGGTGCCCTCCACTTGGCAGGGCAAGGTCATCGCGTCGTTCTGCGCGCTACTCGGCATCTCGTTCTTCGCGCTCCCGGCGGTGAGTAGGGCTTTGCAACACCACGATACATGGAGGTTGGTATATATAATTGGCTGAGCGATTAGCGAAGCCAGTTACTCCACTGGGGTTAAAAAGTTTTGTCTGTGTGTGTGTGTGTGTGTGTATGTGTGTGTGTGTGTCCGCACTACTCCTCCCAACGGCTCGGCCGATCGGGCCGAGATTTTGCAAAGTTGTTAGGTATCATACCTAAGGTATGTCTTTGGCTCGCCACTCGGCAAAATTCAGCTTTCTAACTCAACTCATTCAGTCGGACCAGCGAAAAAACTCTGCAAACTCAACTTTTTACTCGGTACACTCTGTTCAGCGTGTACTCATAAGCACACTCCAACGAGAGTGTGCTCAGATGAGCACACTCCGAGAGAGTGTGCTCAGATGAGTACACTCTAATGAGAGTGTGCTCGTGAGTACACGCTAACAGGAGTGTACTGAGTATACTGTTGAGTTTGCAGAGAACACAACAACAAAAAAACGGCAGAAAAAGTGCAATTTTTTGGTAATTTTACAAATTAAAGACATTTTTACATAGTTTCGTATGATTTCGAAGGTGTTGATGACAAAAATAAAATTAATTTCGACCCCCGACCAAAGATTCAACCACGTAGAGAGGGATTAACTCCATCCGAATTTTCTAACATAATCTTCTTCAACCCTTTATCACGTGGCGCATCGATATATCATGGGCTTCAATAAATCGCGATATCTCGGTACACGCCGCAGTCATTGTCTAGATGTCGCGATAATTATTAATCTTAACGCACTTTTTATCACGTTCTTTTTTTCTTTTCAATATTACAATGACACGGTTTTTTTTTCAGAATGTTTTGGCACTGTATTTTTACAGCCTGCAAGTAAAACTAGCATGTCCAAAAACAACCACAAAAAATCGTGTAGAAAATTTCGGATTTGCATAAGGGGCCAGACTGACAATAAAAAAAAAAAACAAAAAAAAAACAACCCTCGTGAGGCTATAAGCGGGTGGGAAATCCTTAGGCGCGGCTGAAAACCATGTCCCTGGCGGCTCGCCACGGGCCGGTCGGACGCTCGGCGGGCGGAAAACAGTGCTGCCCGGCCATATTATTGGCTTGCAAATCAACTAAAAAATTTGACTTTTTGAAAAAGCGTCAATGTAGTTCCCAGTTAAGAACAAGGAATCGTCTCCATTCATAGTTTTCACCTACGGGACCAGAGGTTAAAAACACGAAGTGCAGGGAATGGACGTCGGTGGTGGGACGGGCTCTCCCGCGCGCTGCGGCCATCTTGTGCATCGTCTCTTATCCGCTTGGATCTCGGCAATCCTCATCTATTGCAAATTCCAAGAACACAGATTCGGAATTGCGAGAATTGTTGGCCGTGGCGTAGGATGGGTACGTCAGTTTGGTAATCAGAAAGCACAGACACGTATCATAATCGGAAAAGAGGTAAAAAAATGGACGGTTTTCGACGTCATTTTCCGATTATGATTACGTTGCTGTGCTTTTGATACCAAATGACGAACCCATATCCCTACGCCACGGCCAAATTTCTGCAGATTCCGTATCTGTGCTTGGATTTGCAATACGATGAAGGATTGCCGGAGATCCAAGGGATTAAGGAGGACGATGCACAAGATGGCCGCAGCGCGCGGAGAGTGCCCTTCGTCCTCCACCGACGTCATTCCTGGCACTTCTTGTTTTACACCGTCTGTCATGTAGGTAATAACTATTGAATGGAGACCGATTCCTTGTTTCTTAAACTGGGTACTGCATTGCCGCTTTTTCAAATAGTCCAAATTTTTAGTTGATTTGCAAGCAATAATAGGTGGCACGGTGCAGTCTATGTCCGCCTCGCCGTGCGGGCCGACGGGCGTCGTGGGAGCCGCAGGGGGACATGGTTTCAGCCGCGCTAAGGAGTTTCACCCGATGCTATAGGGCTTCTTCTTCTTCGTAGCATAAAAAAAAACAGACGCAACGAGTTTTGCTCTGTGTTAACCTGATATGTGTTTTCTTGAAGAGTGTTTCAACTAACTAGTGGTGTTCCTGAACGTCCAATCTTGAATCGAATAAAATGTTGGAAAAATATCTACGAATCAAATTCATGGTCTTAAACAGGCTAAAATGAGCACATTTTTCCTGTTTTGCCCCAAAAATAATTAGATTTTGAGCTTTTTTTGAAATTTAGTTTTACGGTACGTGTTTATGTAGGAATTTTGAACGTCGGTGAGTGCATGGCTTTGGACCCTGCGTAACAATTTTGCATCAAATTGTGCGCAAATTGTGCAAATAAACATATTGCATTATTTTCCGCATGAGATATTGCAAAAGTCCACGTATGCATAAAACTCGTTGACAAGTTTCACGAACAAAAATTTCTACCTTAACAAATTTCGGTGTGTTCCTGTTATCGAACCGAATGGAAACGTGGTGTGATTCGGTTTTTTTCGAAGTATTCGCACTGACGAGGACATGTCGCTTTTATAGGGCATTCTGGGCTCCGGAATGGCGCTCAAAGTGCCAAGCAGCAGCAGCGGCAGATAGAAGGCACATTGATCACGACGCCGGCAGGCCCGCCGCCAAACTCATTCAGAGCCTGTGGCGGTGTTGCTACGCCGCGGACGAGCATTCCATGTCCACGGCTACGTGGAAGGATACACCCAAATCACGCGGCCCCAGCCCCCCATCGTAAGTATCTTTCATAGGACATTAAAATCAACTCTAGCCTGTCGATCAAAAAATATCGACCCGTACCTAGGGGAACCATCCAAAATTACCGGGGCTCTGGGAATTCATCCTGGTATTTTTTAATTGTCAATTGAACCTGCTCACTTACTGTCACTATAAAGCTTCTTTTTTGTTACTAAATTGTGCATTCATTATGTAACTGCTCAAACCAAAAAGATTTAAATTCTTGATAGATTTGTTTAGAATTGTAAAGGGTCCTTGTTTGTTCTAAAATATATAAATATTTCCTGATTAAGAAAAACAAAAAGATTTGCCGGGGTAGCTGCGGGAAGACCGGATCTTAGTTTTGTTATGACGGATGGGATGGATAGTTTCCCAGTTGCCCCGGCATGCGAGGAAGTAGGATAGTTTCCCAGCGCCTGGCGGAGTTATATAGTTTTCTTAGGATGTTGATGGGACCAATGTGAAGGATGATGTCGTCGTGGTTTACATTTAGTGAGACCACTGGATGTTTCCGCTACAAATTTTGGAGACTGTTTCCTTTCTCTCCTTTTAATACAGTTTTTGGTTTTGGGACAAATGTGGGGGGAAATGTGCGGGTTTTTGTTTTTTTTTTTTTCGCAATGAAAAAATCGCTCTGAAAGTTTATCTGTACCGTAAAAGACCAGTAACGTCTCGTACGAAATTGAAACACTGTAATTCAATTGGTGATACATCTCACACCTGTGGGTGAGACAGTACTGTTCTCACCGAAAAAGGGTGATACTAAAGTGTATCACCGTTAAAAAGGTCGTACACGAATGTTTCACCGAAAGTAGGTCGTACTCAATGTTTCACCGATAATAGAGTGATACTTCCTCAGGAAAACAAGGGCCCATTCACTGGATGTTGACCATTTTCGGTGATAACATTTGCGTACGTCCTTTTTCGGTGTGACATTCGTGTATGACTTTTTTTCGGTGAGGACTTTTTGTATCACCGAAATTGGGTGTGACGTCTAACCCACTTTGAATTGCAGTGAATGACACTAAGTGTGGACGCAGGACAGGAACAGAATCTTTAGCATTGTGACAAGTTGGTGCCAAATCAGTACTGGGACCTAAGTAGTGTTGGGGATAGTGGTCCACAGAATTGTGAGAGGGTTCGGAGTTCGGACTTTACTAAACGCTATGGTCATGGCAATATAACAGCACGACTGATATACAACAAATATCATTACCATAACAAACGGCACCATGTCCTGCATAACTTCTACTTGATTTCTGGGGCATCCGAGAATCGTAATACGCAGAGTATCTGCAGTCATATTACAGGCTGGGTGGTTTCCCCAGCATAATGAGGCCAAGATTGTCGCAACGTGTCTCGTTTTCGATACTAACGATTAACTGTAGATGTTAGACCCGTACTTGGTTTTATAGGGTCATTGTTGTTAGCACTGGAACTGCGTTAATGAATTAGGACTTTCTGCTACAAAATCAGGGCTAACACATTATTTAGCCATTTTACACCCTCGGATAGCCCGGAGTCCCATCCACTGTGGCAAAGAGTTACGAAGTAATCTCTAAACAAATTGTGCTGATTCTCCGTACCCAGAAACCCACTCTTTCCTAAGCTCTCTGTAAGACTATAGTCATCTCCGTTGGCCTTTACAGTGGTCTCCGTGCACACCTCGAAGGTCTGCAAACGAGCATGTGGAGAAAAACTGGATAGTCCTACTGAGAATATTGATAAGAGGGCTACTGGAAAATGTTGGGTTTTGGGTTCGGAGAATCCATGGCAAAAAATTTACTGACTTTCCCCTGTTTTTTTTTTTTTTTTTTTTTTATTTTTTTTTTTTTTTTTTTTTTTTTCCCACAGTGTCGATTAGCTTTCTTGCATATTGCATGGGGTTGTTCAATGCTTCACTCATCGATACGCGCACCACACACAAACCTATCATTTCCCTGACCTGAGACTCATGCTCCGTTCCTTGTGTGTTTGTGTTTTTTTTTCTTCGCGTTAAATTAAATCGATAAAAGGATCAAAGCCCAAGAGGGGGGTCGGAGAAGGCAGGGCCAGGCAACCAGAAGAAGATGCAATCCCAGAGATCCTCGTACCTCCTTGGTGTAAGTCTAGGGGTCCTCTTCAGCAACGCGGACTGTGCGAAGAGAAGACTATCACGTTTGTTAGTGGAATCAGTTCCGGGAAATAACGTCCAAATTTGATTCGCATCCATCCCCCGTAGGGAGTTTCACTTCGCACAGACCAGTTACGTAGGCTTTATGTAGCAATGCAGCTAGTTTGCTGGCAAAAAAAAATCAACAGTAAAACCAACAAGGACCTCAATGAATTGTCCTCAGCAGCCATTTTCCGGTGAGAAGCCGCCCCTGGATGTCGCAGGGCGAAGGATCCCATCCCCATCCCTCTTTGGCATTGCGATCGGCTCATTTACAAGCTGGTCATATCCTCCCGCCCCTTTGGTGTTTTTATTTTTATTGTAAAGTGAAGCACCCTTTCCCTACTCCAGCCTGTGCGTGTACATACTGCTGTAGAAGCCCCAAACGTACGCGAAGGAGTGGCCCACTTTTCCTTTTCCCTACACAACTATCTTTCTTTCTTCCCTCGATGTTCAATCTTTTCTTCCCAACGAATCTATGTGACGGTTTCGTTAAGGGTAGACTATCCTGAAATAATGGCAGTTGGCGGCCAAAATCTCAAAATCGGAGTTTTCTGTGAATAAAAATTTTTGGGAACCGTTCTTTATCCGATACAAGTCAGCTTATCCCTCCACAACTGATTGAAGCTTCCCTAATAAAACCATGAGAGCCGAGCAGCATCGTTCGGCTGACCGTATCATAATGTACGTTTTCTCCCCGTTCTCTCATAACTTCTGCTTTAACCGTTCAACATGTTCCTTGCGTCATTAATTTTTGAGTTTGATGGATGAAATTTTTAACAGTTACCTTTTATTATTCCTCACAAGGTCTCCAAGCCAGATTTTTAAATTTTATGTCCCAATTGTTTTTTGTACAGAATAAACAGTCCAAATTCAGTCAATT